>CM076065.1:13390000-13567500 GCA_038088235.1 Zacco platypus
AAGATTAATAAGTGCTTTATAAGAGCAGTTCAATATTAGTTCATGTAAACTAATGTAGTTAATTAATGAACCTTATTGTAAAGTGTTACCAATGGAGCTAAACTCTGCAGAACAGTTGCGTTTGGAGACAACAAAAAATCCTTATTCATATAAACGCTGTTAGTTCAAACTCAAATCATGGAAAAAAAAAAACATCAAAATTTGCCCTTATGTGATCATGTCTTGTGCTTCCCTAGGCTGCGATCCACTCCACTTTTAGACACGCACTCGCAAACTTCCGTAAACACTTCCCCTCAGGGGAAAACCTGACGCCATTTTGAAGTGCGTTCCACTTCGTGAAGTGGGCTAGGGAATTTTATGTAGAAAGACCCTCGTCCCCTCGAGTTTGACAGAGGGAGCGAGTTTACTCCGATGTACACTTTAAGCAGCTCTATATCCCACAATTCAACTTGATTGTGACATCACAGCAGATCACGTTTAACTGAAGTGTATGATATTATCTTGAGAATTAATTGCACAATACTGTATATTAATTATGTTGAGATTTAATCGCATACTTGTAGCTGCCTTATGTTCACAGTCAAAGTTTATACTATTGATACTTTTGTGTGTGTAATTTTATTTTTCTCCAACAAGATATACCTATAGGATTTTGATAACACTTCACAATAAGGCTAACATGAACTAACAATGAGCAATGCATTTGTTACTGTATTTGTTCATTTTTGTTAGTTAAAAAAAATACAGTTTGTTCATTACTTCACAGTGCAACTAGTAACTAATTAAATACAACTAGTTTGTAACTAGACGACAAATATAACTCTTGATTTTAATTAGTAAATGTTGAAATTAACATTAATGATTAAAAAATGCTGTAGAAGAGCAGGTCATTATTAGCTCATGATAACTAATGAGGTTAACTAATGTTAACTAATGAACCTTATTTTAAAGTGTTACCAGGATTTTATAACTTATATGCATAGAATGGTGCATTAAACAAACTCATAAGTAAAAATGGGATCTAAACAATAAATCAGCTCCATAGTGAATTCCAAGTGATCAAGGGCTTAGTGTGTTCCATTTAAACCTTATGCACAAGTTCTGCCAGTAGTAGGCACTCATGCAACTTAAGCAATGATGGACATCTGAGTCCAAGAGTTGGAGGGAAGTTAGTGAGTGAAGGGCATAAAAATTTGGAGTGGAACATCACATTCATAACTTAGTCTCATGTGTAATGGTCTGATTGGTTCCCTTGTTTCATTGCTTTATTGTGTTCATTACTTTCAGGAGAACCTTGTTTAGTCGTTAGTATATATAGCCCTCATGTTACCATTGTCTCGTCTAGCTTTGTGATGGGAGAAGCAAAGCTTTTCAAAGCTTCAAATTAATTGAACCAATTGCAACACCTAGTGATTCGCTGTTCTGAAGCATTCGATACGCCACACGCTGGTGATGCCTGCTGGTCAAAACAGTGTAAATGCAATAAAAACTCAGGCCAACCATGCCTAACGCAGCTTTTAAAAACCCATTTCGAGTGTTTTATTGAAAGTATAATATATCAAATACAATTAACTAACCATCTAATATCATTAAATATTACGTGTCAATGTAATATGTTTTCTTTGTTCTGGCTCAGCTAAACAGGCCAATAAGAGACTATTATTGGCCTATACTATTATTATATATAACTACTATTGTACAAATATCTCATTAAAATGTCTACAAGAACATAAAACTGATCAGAGATCAGGTAAAAACCATAGACACCTGTTCAAGGGTTCACCGCTGGGGGACGAATCTCAGTGAATCCACATGATTCAGAGATCACCCCAGCGATGACCCATTAAAATTTTAAAACGTTTCGAAACAGTTATGACATAAAGAAGCCTTGTTTACAGAAATCACGTGAAAGTTGAAAGTTTGAAACACGCTCTGAACCAATGATTCAAAACAAAAGATTCTGAAAGGTTTCGAAACTTCTTGAAGCAGTGTTTCAAAAGCACCTTTTGAAAGTTCATATTTGATCAAGTTTAGTTCATGTTTTAAGTCAAATTAAGTCATATCATGTTTAGCTCTGCCACGTCTTTTGTTTATTGTTTTTTGTTCCATGAATAAAGCTGCATTTTGGTTCGGACTACCCACCTACAGTGGACTTTGTTACATCAACACTAATAATAATAATAATAAATATTGTGTTAGAATGATTTCTGAAAGATCATGTGACACTGATGGCTGATGAAAATTCAGCTTTGCCATCACACGAATAAATCAAAAAAAATATATATATAAAACTTATTTTAAATTGTAATAATATTTAGTGAAAGTTTCACAAGAAATACAGACTTGGTTAAAATAAGAGACATTAAAAAAATAAATAAATACTACCGACCCCAAACTTTTGAAGAGTAATGTACCTATATAAAAACAAAAATGTCTTTCTGTTCATATACTGCATATTTTGCTTTATTCCTCCACTTGTTCACAAGGAGTAAAGAGAGTTCTGCACTACCTGAACCCATTTCTACTTGACAGAGTAATGATCACTTCTTTATTCTAGCATTCAAAAGTGACCCATTATGAGCCGTCCTTTTCCATTCTTTGATTCTTCGTCTCTCTCTCTCTCTCTCTCGTCACTTCAGACTGAATGTGCTTTAGCCACTCTGATGACATGTGAACAAGTGCAGTCTGCTTTCAAAATCCCGCCATCAGGTAAATCGGCTTTCTGGAGAAATGATTTCAATGAATGTGATTTAAACCTCATCTTGGGACTAAGCGTGGAAGCTGACTGGAGAGTTATCGAGCCTTGAGGGCAGATCTGGCCTCTGGTCTTTTGCTCTTCTGTTCTTATCACACACTACAGGGACCTGTTGATGTGTATGTATAACCTACTTCACCTGCTAACCCTGCAGCCACTCTTACAGCATTTTAAATGGCCACACACTTGAAATAAGCTTAGCAGGCAAGTAAATCCAGAATGCATGGTTACAACTGGCTATGACTTTATGTCCTTTTAAAACACTGTGACTGTAAGTGGTCAGTGTGGTTTTATGTCCCATTCCTTAAAGAGTTAGTTCACACAAAAATGAAAATTCTGTCATTAATTACTCACCCTCATGTCATTCCAAACCTGTAAAAGTTGTTCATCTTCAGAACACAAAGGATGAAATATGAGAGCTTTCCGTACAGCTACACAACTGAAAATCTGATGCTTCAAAAAGTTCATAAAGAGATAGTAAAACTAATCCATATGAATTGAGCGGTTTAGTCCAAATTTTCTGAAGAGACATGATCGTTTTATATGATTAACAGTTTTAATTTAGGCTTTCATTCACGTATTCATCATTCATCAACCCACACATCAGTTGTGGTAAACGGAAGCTCAAGCATGTTTGCTTAACGTGAGAGAATCATATTTGAATGTACAAATAAATGTGAATGAAATTTTATACCTGTGTTTGGAGAAGGTGATTATAAGTGAATAATGACTTAAATTTGTGAGGTTTTTTTTTGTATGACTTCAGAAGACTTGAAATATAGGGTGTGAATCATATAAAAAATAAATCACTTTTATGGTTCTTTTATTACATTGTTCGTCATTTTTAAGCTTGACATTCCTTGCTCACTATTTTCTTCCATTGTATGGAAAATAGTAGCACAAACATCTAGCAAAATTTCTACTTTATTTATTTTATTCAATGGAAGTAAGAAAGTCATACTGGTTTGTAACAACATGATTGGAGGTGAACTATTCCTTTAAGCTGCAGTAGGAGGCCATTTACTACAGCATATATGTACATCTAAGAAAAAGGCTTTGTCAGACTTTGACCCAGATTAAATCAAAGGATATAGTTCCCCTGCCACACACAAACAAACAACTAATTACATGTCCACCACCGATATTCCCACTGGAACACTATTATAAGCAGTTCTGAAGAGGGTGAAAATGCCAGGGGAAAATTATCTTCCATTGTCAAAACTATAATAACGTTATATTCCTGCAGAAGCTTAATAATCATCACTTTAGTTTTCAAGTTTACCTATTCAACCCCAATTCACAAACAGCAATGTTTCACAATGCCTGTAATCAAACCTACAGAAAAGGACAACAGAAAGCCATGATTTGAGAGCAGAGATCTCGCACGCAGAGGCCATTCCTGTAAACACTGGTTTGAGAAAGTGCCAAAGAAACAACATGTTCGGAATAGAGGTTTTTTTTTTTTGAATGGGGGCCAAAGTCTACAAGGACTGTGTATTTACTAGGTTGGAATAAACAATGTTTTCACAGATACTTAGGGTTGTATTGCCTTTGGGAATGTATTTCTACATTTAGAGACACTATTTCAGTAATAATATAAAATAACAGTAGTTTTCTGAATTATATATCTCAATTCAAGATACCGCTATTCATAAAACATTCCTCTCTTTGTCTCTTTGAATTTTTATTATACGTAACCGCCAGAGCTGGGATCAAGCATTTAGTTCTCAGCTGCAACAATAAACTATAAACAGAAATGCACCTCACTTATGGACACACGCGATTATCCGTATCATTTCCGTACAGAAAGATCCCATTAATTTTCGGAATGAAGTGGACAGAATCTCAACTCCTATTCCCCACCATAATACATCCTGGAAAGGCAATAAAAAGAGGAAGGGGTACGAGTCCTCAGTTAGTGTGAATTGAGGAGACTCAGATTTAGTAAGAGGGGGAAAACAGCCATTGTAAGGGCTTTTTCTGAGGTGCACAGAGGACAGTATAGGGCAGAGGGAATTTTAAGAGATAGTGGGTCAGAAAAGGCATTCTTTATCTCAAGTGAGCAGATTATTAATCCTGAAGATTGAAAGGTATTTCTGTTGGAAACAGTTAATGTTGATAAATGCTGACAACAGCTGCTTAATATTTTTGTGGAAACCATAACACATTTTTTCAGGATTCTTTGATGAATAGAAAAAAAGAGCATTTTTTTTGTAACAATAATTACTCTAATTTTGATCAATTTTTTGTGTGCTTGTTGAATAAAAGTATTCATATTTACATTTAAATATATATAGTTTATTAAGAAATAAGTAAATATATTAAGTTTGAGGCCAAAATTAATGCTGCAGCACTCTGCTTTTTATTAAAATCATTACTTTCATGACCTTCTAGACCTTGAGAAATTCAGTTCTTGTTATTTAGAACAATAATATTGAGCGTTTGAATGAATTAAAATTCCCGCTAGAAAAATAAATACTTTTTGCCTCTGACTCAATGCATGCTTCATATTTGTTAATTATGACTCAGTTGTTTTGGTACTCCATATGCACCACACCACATGTCATTTATAATTAATGGCTTTAAATAGAGAAACTCAGAACATTTTGAGAATCCATTGCTAAGGCAAGTGGAGCATTCAGTGCATGCAGCGCATTGAAACACTGCAATGGTGAGCCAGCAAAGCCATCCATTCATCATTCTGTTAAGAACCTCCATACTTCCTGCTATATCAGACCACTGATCTGCATTCAGAAAGGAAGAGGAAGATGGAGCAATAGGCTTATTGCTCTATCTGACCGATTTGTCGGGTTATTTATTACAAAATTGGTCATTATTTTATAATTGGCCTGAAATAAAGTCAGTGCCCCGGGAGTGAGTGGCTCATCTTGGTGGAACGTAATGTGTGGTGTAATGCTATTAGCAGATCAAGCTAACACAGTGAGAGGTGAAAGGGCCAAAGAACTGACATATGTAATCAACCACCTGCATAAGAATCTGAAGCTCTGTGCCAAACACATCACAACCTGTGGGCAACCCTGCATCTGTTTCTGATGAATCAGCCTCATTAGAGCCAAACTTGAGCTGTGTCAAATCTGCATTAAGGCTTTTGCTAAAGACGTTCAGGATTACATGGAGATGAGAGGGGCAGACAGATCCTGAGCTAGCTGGAAGCCCAAATCAGGATAACGTATGTCTAGAAATGAGATGTCATGGTTTGATGGCCATCTGATATATATTGCACACAAAACTGGACACCATTTTCCTGATCTATTCAGTTCAAATCTTACTGCCTGCATGACTGTTTGGGAAGAAAATCACTCAGAATGTAAATGTGGGCAGTGGAATTGAGGTGGGTGGAAATAATAATGAAATAAAGCACAGGGTCTAAAGAAGTTGAACCCTTAAAAGTTGAACTTAATCACTGCGCTGTGTGCTATAAGTTACTATTTTAACTTGAGAGTGAGTGTTTCATGTGTGAAACGTTGCAAAAGACATAAGAAACATACATATCAGCCCATCCAGCGCACGATTGCAAAGAAGACAATGTAAAAATGGTGCAGAGGAATGCAAGTGCATATGAGGGATGCAAAAATGTAAAGGGGCAAAAAGGTGAGAAAACTGCGTGGGGCGGAGGCATGCTCCACATGGAATTTTATTTAAAGATATTTTCGTTGATGCTCATTTGTTGTTATTTTAAGGTTTTCATTATTTATTTGTATTACTTATATGTCCACAAATGTAATTTTTTTACAAAAAAATATATATATATATATATATATATATATATATATATATATTGTTGCAACATTTTACCATAATCAACATTTGGTCAAAATCTCATGTTATAAAAGATAAAGTGCTATACATGCTATTTAAAACAATATTGGCAGATTAGACGGCAATACTGAGCTAAACTGCGAACTGTTTGCCCTCTCTCAAATACACAAAACATTACTCTTTATAGTCATAGTTTTTAAAGTAACGAGTTAAGGAAACACTGTACAGTAGCCGACTAATTGAAACAACCAGTTCTTTATTTACCCATATAAGTTCACAAGTACGCTTGTTAGAATGAAATTTGTCATTAATTACTCACACTCATGTCGTTCCACACCCATAAGACCTTCGTTCATCTTCGGAACACAAATTAAGATATTTTTGATGAAATCTGAAGGGTTTTTTTTTTATCCTCCAAAAAAAGCAACATAATAACACATTCAAAGTACAGAAAAGTAGTAAAAATTTCATTAAAATAGTCCAAGTGACTACTGAGGTTCAAACTTAATGTTATGTTATTTTGCAAGCAAGAACAAAACAAAAATTACAACTTTATTCAAAAATATCTTCTCTTCTGTGTCATTCTCTTACACTGTGTACGTTCAAAGCCTCCAGGTTCTACGTCAGAATGCAGGCTCAGTATTGACAGATGGAGTTCACGTAAGCAGCGCAATGCATGCGTGTGATGCTGACGCAGGAGCTGACCAATAAGAGTTCAGCGTTCTGACGTAGCATCTGGAAGCGCTGCAATGTAAATAGCGTAGGAGAATGACAGGGAAGAGAATTTGTTTTTGAAAAAAAGTATCTTGTCGCTTCATAACATTGAACGACTGTAGTCACGATGACTGTTTTAACGATGTCTTTATTACCTTTCTGGACCTTGAATGTGGGTACTTACATTGCCTTCTATGGGATACAAAAAAAACCTTGGGATTTCAGCAAAAATATGTTAATTTGTTTTCCGAAGATGAATGAGGGTCTTAGGGGTTTGGATAGATATGAGGGTGAGTATTTAATGTTTTGACAAGCAGACATTCTTAGAATCCGTACACATTTTCTGTACAACTATTTACCAAATTGAGGGGAGAGGGGGACCGCCCCTCTGAGTGGTCACTATAGATCAGAAAGTCTCTTCCATTGAAAGGGCGGTTCCTGGCTAAAAGAGTCTGCAAATTACTTACTGTTGAACATAACATGAGGTCTGCATAAATGATGATGGATCTGATCCTCCAAATCTATTCACATGCTGAGCTCCTTAACACTTCACTATTTATCAACATACAACATCTTATAGTTTACTAAATTTATGTATTGCATCTACTCAACAGTGGTGCCTCCAAGCTGTTTCATGCCCTTCCTCATCCTGCAATCACTTCCCCTCCTGGTAAAATCTCCTTCAAGACCTCGACCCTCCTCCAGCAGGAGTAGCCTTAATGACGCTTTGATGCCATATGTCAGATTTCATCACTTGCTGAGTGAAATGACATTTTTCTCAATCACCCCAAGCAAATTATATTGCAACCGGACAACACTCACCACTCACCACTTTAGACACAAATAACCACCAAGAAAACAGTTCATACTAACACTAGTCATCTGTTATCACGAAGGTGATTTCCATAACCTAAGCTATTGAGATGAGTTATTTACAACTAGATCTTTCATAAACAGATGGGCTGTAATTTTGGGCACACATATTAGCGCTTGAGTGGCAGCCTTGGTAGCAGGTAACCTCGCTGACAGTTCTATTATTAACACTGTCACAAACTGTTTTCAGTAAATTGTGGTTACCTAGAGTGTTCTTGTTGGGAATGGTAACCAGTAATCACTGTGTTTAGCGCTGACATGACGTAAGATGTTCAGTTTGTTCATCATCTAAGTACTGAAACGGCTGCAAACATTGTGTCACAACCAAGATTGAACTCACTTGAACGAAACAGAAATAAAATGGCGAGATAGCAGAGGTCCCGACGTCCTTTAAACCTTCTGTGGACAATTTAGCAACCACTACAGCAAGCAATTCCTCTGCCTGAGGCACAGCCTGCAGAGAAAACTACAGCCACATGACTTCTCTACACTTATACTCTATTGCCTTTATGGCCGCATACCTGTTTGTTATATATATTGTGATTTTACAAATTAAGTAAGGAAAAAGATCTGTGCAACAAATCACAGGTTGTTTCCTAATGCTGTATGGTAGATCTGGGATAATTGTAACAGTTTTTGCTAATGTATAGTTTTTTTTTTTCATTCTTTGATTCAGATTGGCTTGGAGATGGGGTTTTTTCAGTGAGCCTTTTTGCAATGGAAGTACCAGTAGGTGGCAACAAGTGATCTTTAGGTGATCAGCACTGAATCATTCACTTAATTCATTCAAACACTGCTCCATCAGAGTATGCATGCTTCCCTACTATAAAGGCGAAAAACAGAATGTGAAAATATACTTGCCAGATAATCTACTACTATCTACTACTATCAGCGATATTCTGAAATTGCATGCCAATGGACACCTTACTATCCCATGAGGCTACGGGAGAGGATCTGTGAATGTGAAGAGACCAGTTGCATAATTTCAGTACCAATGACAGCGGATGTAGTGCGCCGGAATTAAATTCATATTGCATACATTCAAGCTACAGTATAGAACAAACTTTTTTAACAGGCATGAAGGGATTAATTTTTCAAAAGAAATACCTACTTGTGATTTCGAACATAGGCACCAATTCATATACCTTTATGAGTGAGTCTTTGAATCATTGGCTCAACCAATTTGTTCATAAATACCACAAAATATTTGTACATAAATTCATTAAGGAATATATATATACAGTACTGTGCAAAAGTTTTAGGCAGGTGTGAAAAAATGCTGTAAAGTAAGAATGCTTTCAAAAATAAACTTGGTAATAGATTATATTTATCAATTAACAAAATGCAAAGTGAGTGAACAGAAGAAAAATCTAAATCAAATCCATATTTGGTGTGACCACCCTTTACCTTCAAAACAGCATCAATTCTTCAAGGTAAACTTGCACAAAGTCAGGGATTTTGTAGGCATATAGTTAGGTGTATGATTAAACAATTATACCAAACAGGTGCTAATGATCATCAATTCAATATGTAGGTTGAAACACAATCATTAACTGAAACAGAAACAGCTGTGTAGGAGGAATAAAACTGGGTGAGGAACAGCCAAACTCAGCTAACAAGGTGAGGTTGCTGAAGACAGTTTACTGTCAAAAGTCATACACCATGGCAAGACTGAGCACAGCAACAAGACACAAGGTAGTTATACTGCATCAGCAAGGTCTCTCCCAGGCAGAAATTTCAAGGCAGACAGGGGTTTCCAGATGTGCTGTCCAAGCTCTTTTGAAGAAGCACAAAGAAACAGGCAACGTTGAGGACCGTAGACGCAGTGGTCGGCCAAGGAAACTTACTGCAGCAGATGAAAGACACATCATGCTTACTTCCCTTCGCAATCGGAAGATGTCGAGCAGTGCCATTAGCTCAGAATTGGCAGAAAACAGTGGGACCCTGGTACACCCATCTACTGTCCGGAGAAGTCTGGTCAGAAGTGGCCTTCATGGAAGACTTGCGGCCAAAAAGCCATACCTCCGACGTGGAAACAAGGCCAAGCGACTCAACTATGCACGAAAACACAGGAACTGGGGTGCAGAAAAATGGCAGCAGGTGCTCTGGACTGATGAGTCAAAATTTGAAATATTTGGCTGTAGCAGAAGGCAGTTTGTTCGCCGAAGGGCTGGAGAGCGGTACACGAATGAGTGTCTGCACGCAACAGTGAAGCATGGTGGAGGTTCCTTGCAAGTTTGGGGCTGCATTTCTGCAAATGGAGTTGGGGATTTGGTCAGAATTAATGGTATCCTCAATGCTGAGAAGTACAGGCAGATACTTATCCATCATGCAATACCATCAGGGAGGCATCTGATTGGCCCCAAATTTATTCTGCAGCATGACAACGACCCCAAACATACAGCGAAAGTCATTAAGAACTATCTTCAGTGTAAAGAAGAACAAGGAGTCCTGGAAGTGATGGTATGGCCCCCACAGAGCCCTGATCTCAACATCATCGAGTCTGTCTGGGATTACATGAAGAGAGAGAAGCAACTGAGGCTGCCTAAATCCACAGAGGAACTGTGGTTAGTTCTCCAAGATGTTTGGGCCAACCTACCTGCCGAGTTCCTTCAAAAACTGTGTGCAAGTGTACCTAGAAGAATTGATGCTGTTTTGAAGGCAAAGGGTGGTCACACCAAATATTGATTTGATGTAGATTTTTCTTCTGTTCACTCACTTTGCATTTTGTTAATTGATAAATATAAACTATTAACATGTCTATTTTTGAAAGCATTCTTACTTTACAGCATTTTTTCACACCTGCCTAAAACTTTTGCACAGTACTGTATATATATATATATTGCATGTTTTATAATATTGTGACCAAATCAGACAAGAAAGCCTTATTATCCCTGCTCTCCCATTGCTTTAAGAAAAAGTTTTTACTGTTTTACACTTCATCGTGGTAATGAGAGAATCTAGAACCCATGTAAAAGTTTAGCATAATTAGCCCAGTATAAAACATTATTAATACTCACCTTTAGAGAAAAGCCAAACATGAATCTCATTGACTTTCTGCAGCAAGCATGTAATTTATGCAGAGAGCTGTAAACATTTTCTTAATTAACAGTCGGCTGCCCTCACTGAAAGAAGTGTGACAGGGTAAAACGAGCAGGGCATGGTGCAGGTCTAAGAGCGAATAAACGTCCTGTTTAGATCCCGTGGGACTGCGAGTAGCTCATGAGCAAGCAGGTTTTCAAAGCCCTTGGTTAAACTCCAGGTTTAATATGGAAATACCACAACAACAAGACAAGGCAATCTTCCAGCACTGCCAATACAGTGATAAAAATGTTCTGTACAAAACCACAGTCTTTTTCTATATAGAAAGAAACATGTCACTGCCTACTCTACGGCAGCGGTTTTCAATCCTGGTCCCACTGCTCTGCACATTTTGTATATATCCCTTATTTAACACATCTAGGGAAGACAATCTACAGATTGTGTGTGCATTTGTCCTCACGGATACCCTCAACCAACAGGAATTCTGACATGAGGGTGAGTAATAAATGACATAATTTTCATTTTTGGGTGAACTAACCCTTTAAGTCTAGCCTTTTCCTGCAAATGCTACTTTTGGGATTCCATAGGGCAGTGGTTTACCCTGTACATTTTGTACAGCTCCTTTAAGGCACTCACACACTACGGAAGAACGTCAGGGCCGCATGATCTTAAATCGTATCCAACATTGAATATTTACAATTTAAGATCATGCAACCCTGACGTTTTTTCCGAGCAGATTCAATCACTCTTACCACACATCACACTATAGGAAAATCTGACAAGATAATCTGTGGAACCGTCATGATAATCGTGACTTTAACTAGGATTGTCAGAAGGGGAGAATTGGGCCAAAAATTTGCCCTGATTATCTCATAGTGTGCGAGTGCCTTAAAGGAGCCACACAAAATGTGTAGAGCAAACCACTGCTCTACGGACCCCCAAAAGTTACATTTGCAGGAAAAGGCTAGAGGGTTAGTTCACCCAAATATGAAAATTCTGTCATTTATTACTCATCCCCATGTCATTCTACACCAGTAAGACATTCGTTCATCTTCGGAACACAAATGAGATATTTTTGATGAAATCTGATGCCTCAGTGAGGCCTCTATTGCCAGCAATGAGAACTTCTCAAGATCCAGAAAGATACTCAAAACATTTAAAACAGTTCATGTGAGTACAGTGGTTGTATCTTAATAGTATTAAGCGAAGAGAATACTTTTGTGACCCAAAAAAATAAAACAAAATAAAAACTTTTCAACAATATCTTGTAATGGCCGATTTCAAAACACTGCTTTTGAAAAGCTGTTTTCGACGATTTTCAAAATATAATAATTAATTATTCATTTAGAATTGAAATTATAATTAATTTAGAAGAAGGTATGAAAGGCAGAACCTCCAGACTATCGGTATCGTTATCGGTACCGGAAGATATCGCCCTGAATAATCGGTATTGATTGAGAAATTTAGTATCGGTGCACCTCTAATTTGAAAGTAACTTCTCTGTGAGCTGTGCTTCATACTGTTCATAAAAAACAGAGCTATTTTGCCCTCTAAATTTTCCCCAAATTTTGACTGTGACTGCACCTTTAGTAATGAGTTCCACTTAAGCTTTAAATATCTTAGCGTAAAAGTGGATCCTATCAATATTACTTTGTAATGTTGTGACACATCCTCAAGATTTAATTTTGAGCTTCATTTTTTGAACAATTTCCATATTCTCCACTGTACCAGACGTTGCAGTGGCTACTTAGGCTGAATGTAGAAGCAATTATGCATAGAGTCCATTAAGAAGATGATCTTAGCTCATTTTTTACAGTTACGCTTAGTGCAAATAGTAAAAAGTCGGAGTGTAAGTTCTAATGGTACAATCAGTCTACTCCTTGATATCAACAGAGTATAATGTGCTAAATTAACAAGAGTCTTACACTCAACATTCATCGACCTCTATTTAATGTGCTTTCTAAATGAACACTATGAATGATTATCCCACAGCTCCAGGTGATTGACATCTCATGGCATTTACAAATCCCAAGTAAAACTCCACAGTTCACCAGAGTACAGTTTCCAGCTCACTTATGAAGCATTTATGCATTTCCAGCTTGTATCTCATTAAAAATTTCAAAGCCATGCAGTGGTAGTAGAATAATAAATATGAATTGTATTGGCATGGTTTGAATGTCTAATTAATTTAGCTATTTATGATAAACACAGAACAGATGTTTCTGACCCTACCGCAGAGGGGACGACATCGGTGATTCACAGAGAATAGAAAAGAGAAAAAAACATTTGAATGACCTTGACATTTCACTTCAGTTAAATGTCAGTTGATTTTCTCAGCTGACTGTGGAAAGGGAAACAACAGCAGGAGCAATATTTTCCATGAAACATTGATCTTAAGTTTCAACATTATAAAGACTACGGCGTGATTTCATTATTCCGTGTCTTCCTGTCTGAAAACCATCTGCGGGTTGTGTGGAATTCTAAAATCAAACACATTAATCGTTCTTATGAATAAATAAATAAAGATAACTATAACGATAACTATACTAGCATCCACACCAACGTACAATATCATTCTGTTTATTATAAACAGTTCTGCAGTTAAATGCTGGAGCTCTTTTAAGCAGGATGCATTATGATTGACTGTCAATGTTTTTATCATTTATCAGCCAAAAAAAAAAAAAAGAGTAAGTGAAATGAAAGTGATTCCAATTTTTTAAAGAATTATTTTTTATAAGGCTGCCAATAATTGACAATGTTTTTATCATTCTTCACCTGTGAAAAAAAACATTCCAAAAGTGATTCCAACAATATAGTTTCTCTGTGCTGTTGTCATTATAAATGTTGTATGGACTTTTTCTTTTAAATTCAGAACGATTTTTTTTTAATCTTTATTATTATCGTTATACATCTGTCATATACATCGTATATGCTCTGTCAGGTGCTTCATAAATAGAACCATTGGAATCATTTTATAGATTTAGTTTTAATTAATTATGAAACTTTTTTTTCATTTTGACTACATTTTATAAACAGTATGTAAACATAGAGAAAAAATAAAGAAATAACCTGTTAAACGTGAATTATGCAGTCATTTAAGACATTTTTCCTTATGTAGAATCTTTTTGGCATAAAGGGTTCTTTAAAATTGAGTCAAAAATCCTATCCATATAGAACCTCATTGAATCTTTTTTTCTAAGAGTGTAATTATCGGTGTGAACGGACCTTAAAACTAAAATCACAGAAATGTATATATACACACACACAAAAACACAAAAGTACCTGGAATTGTTAAGATGTGATTGAATATCAAAATCTGAAAAGGAGCCTAGCAAAGGAAAAAAAGTGGGATTATTTGAGTTGTGTGTGTGTGTGGTTGTATTAATAGGCCTGAGCATTGAGTAGTAGCAGGAGCAGGTGCTTTTGGCTGATTGAGTCATCTCTCACCCTGTGCTTCCCTCCAAGACCTTGTCCTCCCCTCTCAGTAGTCTTGTGGCTCTAGCCCTACAGGCACACAGGCACACACACACAGACACACTCAACAAATACCCAACAAAACTAACAGCCAAGACTTCATCTCTTGCCATATTGCTTTTATAGTTCACCAAAAAATAAACATTCTGTCATTATTTACTCACCCTCATGTTCTTCCAAATCTGTTGTATTTTTCCTGTGGAATACAAAAGGAGAATTTCATTTTTATGGTGCTTTTTGGAGATTGACAGGCATTAGCTGCTTTTCCACTGAAATTACCTATAAAAATTTGTCCCAAGAACTGTTTTCCCCCCCAGAACTGCTGCTGTCTATGTTTTCATCGCAGTATGCCGTGAAGATTAAGTCAGGATACGTAGGACTCCCTGCGACTTTCCAGTTCCCGCTGAATTTCAGCCTCCGCATGTAAGCTTAATAAAGCCTGAGCCAGGCTCTAAATGAATTTCCAAGTAAAAATGTCCCCCTCGGAAAAGCCACGTTTCTATGGCAGGAACTTTCCCCAGGAACTAAGGACTTTGGGGAGGGGGGATACTCAGGTGTGTATCAACCACAGGAACCAGGCTCTAAATGAAGTTCCGGGTAAAAAAATTCCCCCCTTTTTCAAAGTTCCAGAACTTTCAGGAGTGGGACTTCATGCAGCATTTTGATTGGCTGACTCTACACAGCTTTTTACTTCAACCACCATTTTTAAAAGTCTGTTGTGGTGTGTGCAGTAAGAGCTGTTTGCTATTCGAATCAACAAAAGACTTTAAAAAATATGACAGATGGACCGACGACATTCAGGTTTCATTAAGTTTATATGCAGAGGATGAAATCCAGCTGGAAACTGGAAAGCTGCACACCACACAGTCCTACGTACCAGACTAATTTGGCTAATGTTCACGGTACTTTAGTACATGATGGAAATGCAGACAGCAACTGGTCTGGGGAGAAAAAGTTCCTGGGGAAAAAATTTCCTGGGACAGATTGTACCAGGTAATTTCAGCGGAAAGTCTCTGCTTACTACATAGTATTTTTTCAAAGTTCGGAACTTTCAGGAGTGGGATTTGGATGCTGAACATGCTGATTGGTTGAGTTGATGCAGCATTTTGATTGATTCACTCCATTTCAACCACTATTTTCAAAAGTCTTTTTGACAATGGAGTTTAAAAAATATGACCAATGGGCCAACGACGAGGTTTTATTAAGCTTATAAGTGGAGGACAAAATCCAGCAGGAACTGGAAAGTTGCGCACAGTCCTCCGTCACCGGACTTAATCTTCATGTTACTTTAGACAGGGATGGAAACACAGACAGCAGATGGTCTTGGGGGGAAAATGTTCCTGCGACAAATTGTTCCGGGTAATTTCAGTGGAAAAGCAGATCTAACAAGCAGGGATTTTCAGAGGGGGACATCATTTAGACCCTGGTACCACCCCAAAGTCCCTAGTTCCTGGGGAAAGTTCCTGCTGTGGAAATGCGACAAATGACTACAGATATTGGGCTTAGTAAATATGGTCACTGAGTGAACAGACGTTCCTTGAAAGGCACTTTGGTTCTACCTCGCAAGCAGGAACTTTCTGAAGGGGAATTTTTTTACCCAGAACTTCATTTACACCCTGGTTGCTGCGGTCGAGTACCATCCCAAAGTAAATTAATAAAATCAATTGGTAACAATTTAAGGTCCTATTAGGTAACATTGGTTAATGCATTAACTATCAATGAACAATACATTTGTTTCAGTGTTTATCTTTGTTAATGTTACATTATTAAAATCAAAAGTTGTTTTTAATAACTATTAGTAAATGTTGGAATTAACATTAAGATTAATAAATGTATTTTTCATTTCTAGTTCATATTAGCTAATTTAGTAAACTAAAGTTAACAAAAAGGAACATTATTGTAAAGTGTTACCAATAAATCTAATGAACATTTGATTATTAAGCACAATAAATCAACCTATTAATCATGATTTCAATATTCTATGAATCTCAAAGGATTCAAACATTTCTACGCCTCTGAAGTTGTTCATAAAAATACTTACATTGCTTTCAATAGCCTATAAGTGTCTGTACAATTGTACAAAAATGCTTGAACCACATTTTACATTCTAATACCAATGATAAGAACACACTAAAATATTGGTGAAAATGTGAAGATTCTTCAAAAATTCTGTTTTCCACAGACAAAAATGTGGTATCTGTCAAAAGTTATTAAACAATAAAGCAGGCGAGACAAGAGTAGAGTCCATCTTGTTCACTCACTTCCGTTTGCATATCACACAACTGCTAACACAACCCTTCAACAGTTCAGACTTCCTCTTCATAATAGGAGTTACAACACAATTCTACCCACGAACACAGCAAAAATATGAGACTTTTTATTTTGGGGAGAACTCTCCCTTTAAGATTCAAAATGTTAAAAAAAAAAAAGTCTTTACTCAGTCACAGAAATACAAAATGACAAAATGGCTTTTAAAAAGATGTTTCTACAACACATTGCCATTATATTTTGTACTTGCAGAATTGCCTACTTCGTGATTACTACAGTGACTGTATATTGCTTCATTCACCTTGAATATTGCCAAACACTTTGATTATTTATTTCCATCATAGGATGTAAACAATCTTTTGTTATAAACGGAGGTTTTCCGTCTCTGACTCTGTGCATCAGGTATCTAACATGCTCAGTGCAGACAAAGGGAGTGATTGACAGGTAGTTTTATTCAGGCAGAAGGGCTTTCCTCTTGCTCTGCTCTTCCCCCAGGTGTGAACAAAGGACAGAACTAGAGCAAATCCCCATGTGGCACAGGCTGATCTCTGTGAATGAGCTTAATTACTACTCTGTGTTTCAATGTCTCTGGAGGAAAATGATAAAAGGAAGCGTTATTTAACATGTTTTGTAAGTTCAAATCTTGGTTATGGAAAAAAAAATCTAGAATGTCATGATGAGATTATTTTACAATCACAAAAGTGTCAACGATTGCAGTTTCATCAACCTTTTAAGCATTACTGTGTATTTATTTATTTATTTTGTGGTGTGATGCCTTTGTACATCATGCATGAAAATATTTAACAAGGTATACAAATCCATTCGGTTAGTATCACTCTGCTAATGCTGTATTTGAGTAAATGCAATTGGTTACTAAAGTACCTTTCTGTTGCTTTGTTGTTTTACTGAGTATTGAAAGATATCAGCAACTTTTAATTTAAACTTGACTACATTTTTGAATAAGTATATATATTCTTTATTCCAATACATTTGTGAACAGTAATGCAATTACTATTTACGTTTTGGCGATATCACCATCTACAGAGCATTGAAGGGACTTTATCTTGTGCATTCGGCCCTTACTCACCCAAACTTGTCAACAAGGCTAGTTTAAGCGAATGCTAGTGTTTTAACAGATAGTTGTGAATCACAGGCATTTCAGATATGACATGAAGTCACGACTCCAGCACAGAGTGCAAGTAGGCTTTGAATATTTAATTTGACCTAACATTATTTTATTTGTTATACTGAAGAGATCTTTTTGAAGGATATTGGTTTACTTATCCCCTTTTTGAGCTGAACTGAGACTTGAGTGTTTGTAGATGTTTAAGAGGCTGTTGAGTCAACCTTGATTTTATTGCAATTTTGAGGTGTTCGGTTTTATTTTGAGTTCACAAAATAAATGATTTCTCTCCTCACAAATCTGTTTTTCACTGGAATGTCGCTTAGGTGTTCAGGACTAATGCATCTCCTACATTCAGTATGAGTAAAATACTTAATTACTGTTAAATTCAGACACTCTAAGTCTTTTACTCAAGTCTTGATGGAATTGGTCACTTGTAACTTGTAATTGAGTCATTTTCACAAAAAGGTTTCTTTTACTCGAGTATGGTTTTCAGTTATTCTTTTCGCCTTTTGTTTAACAATATTGTTAAAAGTCGAAATTAATTCTGTTTTCTATTTCTCTACACCTGATATTATGGTGTTTTCTTGCATACATTAGTCTATGAACTAACCTTTTTTATCAATGTACTGTACATATCCCCATGTCCTTAAAACAACACATTACATATATGAAGAGTACAATAAAACCATCTAAAAAACTTTATACCATGTCTTATTTGCGGTAGCCTTTTGTGTATAGATTTGATTGTTTTACCCATGTCCAGTGTAAGGGTTATGTTTAGTCCTTTTAGTTCATTTGGGTTTTAATTTGGTTTTGTTCTGTTCCTGTTTGCCTAAACGTGCGTTCACGCCATGTGGTAATTACCGTAACGATTCTGAATGGTAAAAAGCCTTCACATGCTTGTAGAACTTGTAATTACAATGTGTAAACTCGTAATTTTCTGAAAACTTTGACTTGTACCATGTGGCCGATCGACCGATTGTTGTGTATTGTTCCCAGTGATTGTTAGTTTATATTCATCAACGCACACATCATTTGCGGTAAACGGAAGCTCAAGCGTGTTTGCGTGAACCAAACACATTCATTCTCATGTCAAGCAGGACATTTGAGCTTCCGCAAGAGGTTTCAGTTTGAACTTCTGTTTGATCAGTGTTTATGTGAAAAAGCCTATATTCAATCTGTACATCATATAAAGTTCTCTTCAGAAAATTTGGATGAAACCACTTAATTCATATGGATTAGTTTTACGCTCCCTTTATGAACTTTGTGAATGAGTCAAAGAGGTAGTTGCGTTGCTGTCAATGGAAGGACAGAAATAGCTCAGATTTCATTAAATTATCTTTATTTGTGTTCCAAAGATGAACAAGACTCTTAAGGGTTTGGGAAAACATGAGGGTGAGCAAATTATGACAGAATTCTCCTTTTTGGGTGAATTGCCCTTTAAGTAGGCAACACTCGGCTTATAATAATAAATCCAACATGTCGGCACTGGGAGTATTTTTTGACATGACGCGCCACAAATATTTGAGGCTGTTCACAATGGACACATCAAATGAAACTTTATAAACTGGAACGTATGTCTGTCTGAACGAGTGCATGATGATGTTGTATTGAAGCGTTCAAAGTAGCGCGTCCATTTTGTTCATGACCCGTTTAATCTTTACCTTACATACTTTACACCTTTAAGTCATGGGAGTTTATAGTGCTGCACAGGGACCAGTCCATCAATTATGTTTTCTTCCAAATTAAACCGGGTGAAAAACATGGGGTGATGCCCACCCACACATCATCACTTTCTGCATCTGTTATCGGTATATATATTTGATAGCTATGTTAAACTGTATTGTCTCTTTACATTAACAATAGTCAATTAAAGGAATTATTAAACAGAAATACATGAATTATATGAAATAATTGCTTAACGCAGTGGCTTAACTCTATTTTACTGCTAAAGCCACTACTATTTTGAGTCTTTCCACATGATGTTGCAGTGGTCAGGCGATACAATTTGGGCTACTCCAAAAGTTCGCCGTATTTGCGAGTTCTACGTCTATGAATGCTTTTTACAAGTCAGAATCACAGTGTTACAGTAACTCTAACATAGCGCGAACTAGGGGTGTGACGAGATTTCTCGTCGAGGTGACAAGTTGTCTCGTCGTGTTATCAGTGTGAGGGTGAAATTATTATTGAAGATGCCCCCGCCACTTTCAAATCGTTTGTGTGGAAACATTTTGGTTTTCCAGTAGAAATAATAAACGGCGAAAGAATAAGAAAACTATGCCGTACACCTCGGCCAAGGTTGTACAGACTCTTAGGGGCCGTTCACATATCGCGCGCATTTTCATTCGCACAAAATGGAAGCGACGCGCATGCGGTGCGGCACGCTCGTTTATTCCTGGCACGCCTGTGCCGCGGCGAGATGAAAACATCTCAACTTTTCAGAATGCCGCAAGCGCACCGCAGGTCATGTGACAAGAACCAATCGATCAGCTTCGACCTTTCCGTAACAAAACATGGAAAGCTCAGTCGAACAGCTGATCATAGCTGTACAGGGGGGTTGTTATATCTCATCTCCATAAATATATCTAGTAGTAAAGCTAAAGCATGGGCTAAAAATCAAATTATCCCTTGCTGAAACTTTCTCATGGTCGTGGAGAGCACAGTTCAAAACAGTTCACGCTACAAAAGCGCGAGCTCCCGAACGCTTGCAAAAGAAGGAAGCGACGCGGCCACGCTTTACACGCTTTTTTAGGCGCGATATGTGAACGGCCCCTAAAGTGGCAGAAAGCATCGCTATTACTGCTGACGGTTGGACTTCTCGGTGTGCGCAGAGCTATATAACAGTTACAGCCACACAATCAATAGTGACTGGGAAATGGTCAACTTTGTACTGCAGTTAAAGTGACACTTAAACTGTTATTTGAATTTTTTATTTATAAGTTTATTTTATTTATACGGTTTAATTTATGTTCAATCTGTAGAAAGAAGTTCAGTGAGATTTCTCATGTGAAATTATACAGGGCAGAAAACAATTGGTTGATTTTGTGGCAAAACATTTAGCAGTGTTTGCATGTTGTTTTATTGCAAATAATTCATTAAAATAGAAGTAAAATGACATGCATTACAAGTTGATTTCAAAATGCACCAACATTTTTGCATTTTATGATTTTCAGTTGAATAAAAGACTATTTTCCCTTCATACGTTTCATTATTGAGGATTTCTTAAAAATACTATAAAAATCTCGTCTTGTGAACCCAATCTCATGTCTCGTCTCGTCTCGTGGGATAGGGGTCTCCTCACACCCCTAGCGCGAACACATCTTTAGTGAGATGAAGGAGTTGGCCATTTTATTTCAAAAATTTAATTTCCACCACAAAACAAATGGCAATGTGAAAATGACAATTCACATGTGATGCATGTAAATACACTGTTGGACACTATTGCTGGACAAAGTCAATAAACTAGCTTGCGTTTGAAATGTGCATTTTTTGACTATGAACTTCTAAAAGTCTGTAAGGCCAAAAGTGCCAATAGAACATCAACAACAACAAAAAAAAAACTCTGTAGAAACAACCCTTTTTAACTTGGCACAAAAGCACAGTGGGAACAGAGCAGGTCATCACTGCTTGCGATTTTATTGCTCAAGATGTTTTGTTAAAAAAAAAAAAAAAAAGAGAGGAATGAACCGCTGAAATCCATCCCATCTAGTATCTCTCTCTTTTTTTCCAAGGTAGTGGTCCCACAAGACCCTCAAGTGTACCTTCACAGACACTCTCCAGAAAATATGGCACTGGTTTTACTTTGCTATTCATAAACATGCGGTAATTGGATTACTGCTTCGCAACATACTTAAGGTGATTCCAGAGCCTCTTGTCTTCCTTGCTCAAGCTGACGGAGATTTACTGATTGTGGATCACCTGTGGCAATAGCTTACGTCCAAAGAATCACAATCATCTCGTTTCCAGCTTCCTTATTTATTCAGCACAGTGTTCTTCTGAGTTGCTGAATCTCTGGAGTGGGTGTCGTTGAAAATAGCGCTCAAAACTGGCTTATTTTGCCAGATATAAAATGTGCTCTGCTAAAAAGATCTCAGTTTAAAGTGCTTCTTTGACAGTTGCCGTGCAGACCCCACATGAGATGTATAAAAGAGTTTGAAACTTGACAGCTTTGTCAGGATTGCCATGGCAACCAGGAAAGGGTGTCATTATTCACTGTTTTTTTTTTTTGCATATAGAATCCTTTCCGTAAAAGAAAGAATAAACAAATAAAATATTAAAATAGTACAAACAAATTTATCAAAAATAAATGATAAAAAATACAAATAGGTTAAACCTTTCCTCCTGCTTAGTTACTAAACTAGTTCCTTAAATCACTCCCTATTAAATTCTTTCTACCAATCCTATTAAAATGATACTTTCCATTTCTCAGATTAAAATACAGCTGCAAACATTGTCTTTATCTCTCTCCTCATGCTCATCTCATTTTTTGCATTTACATCTCAATAATAATATACAAATTTCCCTCAGATATGTCCCATTACCCTGCTGCATAATTCTAAAATCGTTAAATAAATCTTGTTAATAACTCATTAGCATCAGGATCTCAATATTGTTAAATAATGAAGCATCCCTTATTTCTTTCATCTGAGCGAGGGGCCTTCAGGACGTTTCGCTGTTGTGTAATGACGAAAAGCCCAGAGGAATATCACCGTTTAATTCAGACTGTGGGACTAAGTGATGATTACTGCAAATTCATCTGCAAATAAGAACTTTCCATATTTATGGGTTCTTATAGTTCGGAGCAGATGGCGATATTAAGTATTAGTGAAAGAAATGCTTAATGGTAATGCACATTTGCTTGTCATCAGGGTTTTTCAATGAAATAACAGGGAGATGTGATGAAGCCAAAACATTAGGCCTATAGTTTTACAACTAATAGCTAAATTAAAAAGTGCCCAAAATGAAGAGAAACAATCTGAAAGAATATGAAGTAATAACTGTAGAGAAAAAAAAGTGCAATAAGAAATCTCTCTGCCAACACCATGGAAACACATCATTGACATAATTAATGTCTGCTTTTATCATGTCACATATTACCGTCAGATATATGTCAATGCATATTCATTACAGCCACTCATTTTTTGGTAATTGGTAGAAATATTTGCAGTCAGACTCCAAATTACAGTTTAATACTGTCACTAATATTTGAGCTAAATTAACAATGGTAACACATATACAATATGCAATATTACAGTGAAATGTAAGCCTACGATCAATTTTAAACACCCCCCAAACACATTTCACACACACACACATATACAGCTCTGGAAAAAATTAAGAGACCACTGCAAAATTATCAGTTTCTCTGGGTTTACTATTTATAGGTATGTGTTTGGGTAAAATTAACATTTTTGTTTTATTCTATAAACTACTGACATTTTTCCCAAATTCCAAATAAAAATATTGTAATTTAGAGCATTTATTTGCCAAAAGCAACAACTGGTCAAAATAACAAAAAATATGCAGTGGTCTCTTAATTTTTTCCAGAGCTGTATATATATATATGATCAGATAAAAATAGACTTTACTTTATTATAATTAGTATTTTTAGAACTAACATAGCATATAAACAGTAAAATAAATCCAATAAGTATAAAGTGTGCTAATTGATTTTTTGACGCTATTTTACTGTTATTGAACTGAATTGAATCAACATTGAACTAACTTGGGGTGAATAATGGCACTATTATCTTCTATTGAGTAGCTTTAGCTAAACTGAATTCATTTCATAAATGATTAACTTGTCAGTACTGACACTGTTATTGAACTGAATTGAATCAACATTGAGCTGAATAACGACACTATTGACTTGTCTAAGTCATTGGTTTTCAACCTTTTAGGGAACGCCACTAACCGGTAGCTAAAATCCAATTGCGCCAAACCAATGACATAGCCAATGATAAGCTGGGAGAGTAGTCAAATTGCCCCCTCTAGTGGATAACTAAAGATTTGCCAGTAAAATCTCAAATTTTTAGCTGTTTCACTCGAGAATTTCACTTCTGAATTAACAGAAATTCCCCGGTTTAAGTCGAAGTTGTTTCATAACTGATTTTGCTAAATGTTTTTGTTACTGTGAAGCTGTTTTGAAACAATCTGTGTTGTAAAAAGCACTACATAAATTATTTGACTTTTTTGTGCCACTAGCGACACTAAATGGAAATAATGATTGTTTCCAAATAGTTCTCTAAAATTCCCCCTGCCATTAATAGAAAAACAGATAGCCCCGCCCCCAAAATCAGCCCATTGGTTGAACCAGTGTTGCTATGCTGGGCTGCCCAATTAAAACAGAGAAACATTTTAAAAATGAAACAGAGCCAGGGTTCACTTTTTGAGTAAATCAGCATGCGAATAACTTATTTACAGTCATCTATGCATATTAACGATTAATAAGAGAAAGTGTTTAACAATTAAAAAATAATCACCTTTAATTTTTCATTGTGCTCACTATGTAAACATAATCCGCATTGGTGAAAAGACTGAAACAGAAAGGGATCAACCGCAGATGTAAGTAAGTGCTTGCACTGCCTCAGAGGTAGATGGGAAGAGGCAGGAACATTTAGAGGAAGGGGAGGAAGGAGAGAAAAACGGAAAAACATCAGAGGAAATTCAGGGGCCACACCGGGGGGCGGGGGGGGGGGGGGGGGTTCGTAAAGCAACGCACCCTCTGTGGGGAAAAAATCTGGGAAATGATCGGAGCGATGCTGCAGTCGTATTCCACCCCAGTGACATCGTTCATGGAGAGCAATAGTCCGCAGAACATAGAGGCATTTATGTCAATATTTACTCTCTAATGTAATTTTCCTGTTTGCCAAGGCTTTCAAAAGCGCTTTACAGAGTGTTGACAGTGTCTGGTCTCCATGTCAAACCCCTGCTATGATACTAATTACACTCCTAGCAAATTGGTTTAATATGCATAAAGTGTCTCGACTCATTATCCACAGGGTTTTGTGCGCCCTGACCGGCGGAGAACACCTCGGTGAGAGCCGTACACCTGCGTTCTGCGCCACACAAAGCACTTTGTTGTGACATTTACACAACAAGGGGCAGGGAAAGGGGGGTAAAATGGGTCAGAGATAAAAACGGAGCGGAAAATAAGATAGATTCACACATATGGTATGGTTTGTATTACATTTGGTGATGTAAATGAATAAACAAGGTTTCATAGCACAAGCAACTGAGAGCAAGAGGCAAGCTCTGGGAAGATTTTGTGACAACAGTGAGACAGGCAGAAACGGGAAGTGGCGAGAGGGAGAGAGAAATTAAAAAGACAGTGGAAGACATGGAGGAGAGTCCAATTTGCCACTGTCCTCCTGTCAATGTGTTGCCCCCCGTCTTACTTTCAGCGACAGATTCTGTTTGTGTGTGTGTGTGTGTATGTGTGTGTGTGCGCTTCAAATCTCCTTCCTCTCCTGTTAATGCACGACACCTCAGTGAAGGAGCATTTCGCACCCTCTTTCCACCCCACCATCCTTACTCCTGACATAATGACTGATGAAAATTCCTCAGGAATTATTCTTCATCTCCAGTGAAATAATGCAATTAGAGAGAGAAAGAGGGCGAGAGAGACAGGAAAGACCTGAGAGGAAGCAGCAACTACTGCTGCTGACAGCAAATTATGTCCCTGCCCCGACCCATAAGGTACTGATGCAAGACATTTTTTTTTTTCTCTCTCTTCCCTTTTATTATCATCATAGTTGAATTATTCAGCAGGGCCCATTAGCGTTAAGAGAGAGCAGGTCTATTTTATATTTAGTCTGCTGTGTTGACTGCATCAACAGCTCTCTTCTGAGACCCTCTGTTAACAGTTCTGACAAGAAAAGAGCGCAGTGACTCAGAACTGACTGCAATTAAAGACCGAGAAAGGAGACGGAAGACCTCTGATAGGTCCTTTTCCTAAATCATCACCGATTTGCGCAAGAGCGCATGGCCTACCACGCGTTTCCATAATGTCGTCGCATTAGCTGCAGGGAGAATTATTTCTTTCAATGCACTGACATGATCGTTTAGTAAAAACTTGAAGGGATAGTTCAGTCAAAAAATTTAATTCTGGCATTTACTCACCCTCGTGTCACTCCAGTCCAAACCCTTTTTTTTATATCTGAAACAGAAAAGAAGATCTTTAGTGAGCAAGATGTGCCAGTTTGAATATGCAGGAAAACAGAACCAGATTAAAGACCTAAATTTCAGCCTCAAATTATCGTACGATTTCAAAAGACTTGGAATACAGCGCACAAATCCAGGAGACTATTTTTATAGTCATTTTATTGCTGGTCCTTTTTCACCAGACACAGCCACAATAAACCATCATTGTACGGAAAATAGCTGCTCAAATTTAAAAATTCTCCTTTTGTCAAGTCAAGTCACCTTTACTTATATAGCGCTTTTTACAATGCAAATTGTGTCAATGCAGCTTTACAGTAATAAATGGCAAATCATTTTTGGCTGCACAGCAGCTCCCAAAGAAAATGGTGTCATTGTCCAGCTTATTCTGTATATTATTGATTCATTCCGTTGCAAAGATCAATAGTTATTAGTCTAGTTAATTTATGTATATCAGCACTGGAGAAAACGGTGACGTAATCGTCCGGCTCAGGGCTGCGTTTCCCAAAAGCATCGTAAGCCTAAGTTGATCGTAAAAACGATAGTACGACTGATCTTAGTCTGTTTCCCAAAAGCATCGTATCTTAAGTAGCACTTGAAAATCTTCGTAGAACTACGAGTGCTCTGGAGTAATCGAACATCCCCAAGTGCATCGTAAGAAGACAGATTTATGAAGACACCTGCAGGACAACCGGCAGATTACACTTTTATCTAGACTTAACACACTGCAACGTGAGTAATTTAATATGTTTTGATTGTACTTTATTGTACTCGTTTTTTGTTTACATGAATTTATAAATGAAATAATTTAAAAGGGAAAAAAAAGATAGAAATACACATCTAAATTAAATGAATGAACAAAAAAAATCATAAAAGAAGTAATGTGGAAAATATGCTTCAAAGACTGGGCAAAATAGGGATGAATTCCAAAAAATCTGTCAATGACTTGCTGACGTGCACGAAAACTAATCCAAAACAGATGACAATTATTAGGTTAAATGTTCACAATACGATTCCATATAAGGTTATATTTCAGCACTTCACGAATGGACTGCAACTCTTAAATAGCACGTTCTCGCGCGTTCATGTTAAGTGCATATTTGGGAAACGCTTGTGGAATCGCTGCGATATTCCACAATGCGTAACCTTGCACATAGAAAGCGCTCTTAAGAGCTAAGATACATCGTTATCGGGAAACCTTGCCAAGGTCAGTTCACATACAACGGCGCCAATGCAGGCATATCAAAAACAACCCAACTGAAGCAAGCCAAAGGCAACAGCGGCAAGGAACCAAAACTCAAACAAAATGGAGAAAAAAACATTGGAAGAAACCAGGCTTAGTCGGGGGGCCAGTTCTCCTCTGGCCAACAGTGAACACTTGGCCAATACTCAAGCGGAGTTAGAGGTCATTAGTCCGATTGGAGTCGCAACAGTCAAAATATTTAATCCAGTTCCATCCAGTTATTATCTAGTTATATAGTATTTGTGTTCCACTAAAATATTACAGCATATGGGTATGGAAAAACATGGGGTTGTTGAGTTATAAGTATAAAGTATATTTAAGTATAAACGAATATTTATTGGTCATTATGAAATGAAAATTCACTCATTCAATCTATTTTCTAAATGCATGTTGTTGATCTTGAACGATTCATCCATGCATATGCATTTTTAATATTTTCTGACTTCATAATCAAAATATCATATCTCTATCTTCTGGGGAAATGGCTGACTTCTCTCTGTATACTGTATGCTGGACATCATCAAACAATTAAATTATTAGTTCACCCAAAAATTTAAATTCTGTCATTAACGACTCGCCCTCATGTCAGCAATTTAATTACCACTTTCATGGCCCAGAAAGGTAGTAAAGACATCGTTGAAATAGTCCATTTGATGCTGAAGCAGCAGCCGGCCACTAATGAGTTCTGACGTTGAACCATAGGAGACTAACATGGAAGAGAAGAAATTGTTGAATAAAGTCATTTTTTTTGTTTGTGACAAATATAACGGACTATTTTAACAGTCTCTTTACTACCTTTCTGAAAGTGGTAATTAAATTGCTGTCTATGGAGGGGTCAGAGAACTCTTGGATTTCATCAAAAATATCTTAACTTGTGTTCCGAAGATGAACGAAAGCGTTACGGGTTTGGAACAATATGAGGGTGAGTAATTAATGACAGAATTTTCAGTTTTTCCCTTTAAGTTTTTTTAAACCCTGTCCCTTTCTTATAATCAACTCACATTCAGATCTTCCTCCATTAAATTAACAATCAATGGATAGACCCTAGTACATTTTGTCTTTTCAATAACCTGCTTCATTTGGATGAACTCACAATACTGTCGGTACTTGAGTTTCATTGGGACGTTAACAATATATAATATCAAATGTTTTTACACTATTTAAGACGTTTGAGTGGCTTAAAAAAAAGAGTTTGTCATGCTACTCCCATCTAAAATTAAAGGTTTGTTTGAAATGTGACGATAGGGCTAAAACACATGTGGCTGTTATTTGAGTGACACTGAGCTCCATTTGTGAATATGTCTCCGCTCGGTCTCTATCCCCAGCAGCCGTGCCCTTTGACTGGCACCAGGCTTTGATGAACTGTCATATCTTAAAGCTGCCTTCATTCATTTGATTCAGTGTGCTCATCACCTACTGAAAAACCTAGCTCGTGAAGAAAAGGCAAACTTTCTCAAGTCTCATACAGAGAACAGCTCCAATTCACTTCTGAAGAGACCACTTGGAAATTGCAACATTACATCTTTTTTTTATTTTTTATGAACATTTCTTTTTCCCCAACACTCTTTGCATTTTTTCAGAGCTGAAAAAACGGTTAAAAAAAGTATTGTGCTTTTAAAACCCTTACTGACACAACTCACAGGAGACCATCAAGAAACAATTCCCCAATATCAGAGCCAGTTTGACAGCAAGGCAATGTTACGACAGCCGTTATTCATATGGTCTCCGCAAATCACACCAAAACCAGTCAAAACCCCCAACGCACTTCTTATTTGAGATTTTAACATTGCTTTTATAATTTTTGAAGCTGTGAAAAAGGAATGGCTCTTCCCACACTGTCACATGATATTCAGAAATGGCAGATTATTTATGATGAGAGTAGTCTGGCTGTGGGTGGAAGTGAGATGGTGCTAGCTCTCCATGTCTCTTAGGAATACGTGTAAAAAATCTACAAAGTGACTGTCTAAGACCCGCCTGTATTGTACCCCTGAAAAGGGGAAGAATATTTCGAACAGAAAAACTTGTTACCCACAACGAACTTTATGTAGACTCAAAAGACAATTCGCAATAAAGCACACTTTCAGAACACTGCTTCGTTTTCTTATTATAAGGTGTACCAAGATTATTATTAATTGTACGTTATCAACTGATGCACTTCAAATGATAAAAGATATTTCCCTTTTGTAAAAAAAAACATTTTAAACCCTTTTTTGTTCTCTTACGTCAATTACTGTTGTTCATTTTACATATATAGCCTATTTAACGCTACTCAATGTATGCATGTCTGTGTCTCACATGAATTTCTCTTGAATCCCTTAGTGTATATGTATATTAGTAGTATAGTATAGTAGTAGAATAGTATAGTAGTATTAGTATGGCTATATCAGTATATATTCTGAACACATACCTATTTCAAAAGCAACTAAACTACAAAAACGAAAAAAAAAAAAAAATCACTGACATATTAACCTCACAAGTCCGACATTTTAACCTAAGATCTTCTCGCTTGTTATGCACAAAATGGAGTCCAACACTCGCTATCAATTACCTCATTTAAACTCATGATAGCCGCTACAATATAACTGTAAACTGCGAAACATTGTGCACAGAATTATTTTACACACTCTCTCTCTTTCAAGAGTTAACTCTCATACCTGAAAGGTGGAAGAATATTACGAAGGAAAAACTCCATCGACGTTTTCCCCATAACAAACTTTAATCTCCCCAATGAATCATCAGGCAAAACTAATCAATCACCAACATTGACTAATAGATCACAGATCCACAAGAAGCTGTGGAAATGATCCTTACATTTTTATTGAAATAAATACAATTGTAATAGGCCTATTTTAACATTTTATGAACCCTTTTTAATGAACATCTTTTTTAAAGATTATCTTCAATTAATTAATTTGCATTAATTATGGGTTTCTTCTTCATGTGACCACTGTGAGAAAGTTTTAGATGACAATTCAGAAGCATTGTCAATCAAGTCTTTGGAATTAAAAAATACAAGGCAGTGCTACGGGATCCATTTACTGCAATGGTTCTTCGAGAAAAGAAAGACATTTGCGTCAAATTGGGAAAGAAAGTCTTTGCACAAAGTGTGGAAATATTCGGCAGAATTTACATTATATTTTTGACTAGCTGTGCCCTTTGAAGCTTTAAAACAAAGTAAAACAGCCAAAAAGAATTTCATCTCAAAGGACTTATTTACAACTCATCTCCATAGTGTTTGTATGGACGTAGTGAACATACTTAATGGATAGGCATTGTGTTTCAGTCTTAACTTTAAAGTGTTCTAGTGGCCATTGATCTTCAAGTGACCTCTTGATGTAGAATAATTATGCTCTACGTTTGTCTTTCAGAAATTTTTTTTCCCTTTTTTCTTTTTGAAATTCAGCTTGGACAAGGTCATATTGAAGCAAACATCTTTCATTGATAGGGGATTCAATGTCATACTGTTCTAATAGTATAGCACACACATACACAGAGGTAGGGGCTAGTTGTCACATAGAAAGTACATATATATTCAAATTATTTCATAATACAAAATATTTTCATATTATAAAAATATTTGGTGTCAGTAAGATTTTTAAAGTGAAAGAAATTAATCCTTTTATTCAACAAGGACACATGAAATTCATCAAAAGTGACAGACTTTTACAAAAAAAATTATATTTCAAATAAATGCTGTTCTTTTGAGCTTTCTATTCATCAAAAAATCCAAAAAAAACTGTGTGGTAAGGTAACACTTTCAATAGTCCACTTTAGACATTTTACTATAAGTAACGTTGCAAATCTCAACCAGTCGGAGTATTAGTAGGCTGTTTGCTTAATCTCTGCTAACACTTTATTTTGATGCTCCAGACAATAAGTAACTTTTCAAGCACGTCTTCTGTAACCCTATACCCTAATGTAACAGTCTACCAATACTCCGAGAGTTAGTTGACATAGTTGCAAACTTTCGAAATAATGTGTAACCATTGATAATAATAAGAAATCAGCATATTTTAATGATTTCTGAAGGAACAGTTGTTTTAAATTATAAATAAAGAGTATAGTATAAAAGTTTAATTCATTATATAAAGTATAAAAATATTAAAAATAAACCTATTCTGAGAAATATAAACTGAAGAAAAAGCATGACAACTAAAACAAAAACAAAATTATTAGAATTTTAAATTGGTGCATTAGATGATATGTATTCACATGGCAAATTGGCAAAAAAAAGACGAAAAAATCAAATATAAAAGAATGAAATTAGAATCAAAATTATAAACTTGAGTAAGGATTTTTCCTCTGCACTAGATGTCTGCGATTCTGTCTAGCATCCATCAGGTTTTGTAAAAGGCTCTCGAAGGGCAGCGAGTGAAACACCTCCACATCCCTCTCAGAGTTTAACAGGGAAGTTCTTTTCTGCCCTGAGCAGCCACTCAGTCTGGGGTTTGTGTTGAGTGACAAAGAGCGCTTTTACACTGTGACACATGTCTGATAGGAACAGCCACAACTCTCCTATGACATGTTTCTGTGTGCTTCAGAGCACCCAACTCTCTTCCACAATCCACCCACAGAATGCCAATGATCGGAATAAGGGTCTCAGCTTCAGAAACAGCCACTCAGGTATGACCGGATGTCAGGAATCAGTCTCACAAGCTGCAATTACACTATTTTCCTCCTCCATTGGCAGGTCTTTGCTAGATCCAGACCGATGCTCTCATTTACATGACCTTTGAATGGGGTGGTTCGTATTCAACAAAGGCCCTGTACCAGAACCGCAGAGGCTGCGAGCGCTAGCTGTTATTATATCCTCTGCTGCTCTCCCACATAATACGTAATGAATATTAATACACTCACACTACAGTACAGACTGATGGGTTATTAAAGGTAATTATGGGTAAACTTTGCCCATATTGGATCATTGTACTGTTCTTCTGTATATAACAGTTGGGAGTAGTTATCTGTTGAATAAACCCTGCCACTTCTCTTATAGCAAAAATGAAAATTCTGTCATCATGCACTCACTTTCATGCTGTTCCAAACCCAAATGACCATCTATCTTACATGGATCACATAATGAAGTGTTTAGTAGAGAATTCGCACTGCTCTTTTCCATACAGTGAAAGTGAATGATGGCCAGGGATGAAATTAGTTCATATGATTTAATTAGTATATTACAATTCTTATGAAGTAGTATTATTGCTTTGTATGTGGAAAAACAGAAAAGTGGGGTTTTTTTTCCAAAAACTGTAAAATATTTCGAAAAATATTACATCAATATTTCGAAAAATCATTGAAAACTCATGTATCTTGGAAACCAATCACAATGTGGCAAATTTGAATATACACATTCAGATAATACAAATCTACAGCTGATTGGACAGTTTTAAATTAATAATGAATAATAATATATAATAATAATGAACAGTAATAATGAAGTCTGTTTTTCACACAAAGCTAACTGGTGTGCTTTATTTTTATTTATTTATTTATTCTAGTTAGTTCAATTTATTAAGTCTTTTTTGGTGCTAAAATGTTCACTATTCACTTTCATTGCATGGAAATGAGCAGCACGAACATTCTGCGAAATATCTAATTAAGTGAACAAAAAAAAATGTGAGTAAATGATGACAATATTATATTTTGGCAGGAACAATCAATATGAATCAAGTAACAAAATACACCACCAAGAACAAAACTAGGATAGAAACAGTATGTAACCTGAATTAAACATAGCTGAAGCATTATTAGCAAAGCTTTAAACAAAATCGGAGAGATTGCCACAAACTAAGTGTGACACATCAAAGGGATTTTCTTCAAATATAAATTCTTAAATCTACAAAACTCATATGAAAGAAATATTACCTGATCACACTGATTTTAATCAATAGCATTTTATTAAATGCTAACTGATTACGGGCAACAGTAATGCTAATTTGAAACCAAGTAAACACAGAAGAAAAAGGGTTTTTTTGCACATCCCCATTTATGTTGTCTGACTGCATCAGTTCTCCTAGGAAGAGCCTGCAGGCTTCCTGTACATCTGACATACAGCAGCCATATGAAACGTTTCACCAGGAATAAAATCTGGAGCCACAGCCTCAAAGGAATCCTCACAGAATACATTACCGAAAAATAAAACTGACTTTTCAAAGTATTACCAATGTCAGGTAAGAAATTAATAAGCTTCAGAACCACAGCATTTGAAGATGGTTTCAAGGTAGCAATGATTCTTTCATTTGATACTTTCCTTCATTTCGAATGCTCTGGTGCATATTAAGGAAGAGATGTCAAGAAGATCGATGGATTGCATTTGCATCCACCAAAATTTCCACAAAACAGCCATCTCACTTTTAACTCAACAAAGAAAATCAGATATATAATGCATTGTAGAATTGAGACAAACATGGGACTAGATCTGATCCTTAAAGACATGAAACTGCAGGGTTTGGCTTTCTACTTATATTCAGAAATACCCACACACTCAGCAGGATTTGTGCATAAAGAAGAAGTGAGAACGAAGGAGGCCTTCAGTGTTGAGAAGTACAGGAGGGGTTGCGGAGGAGCTGTGAACTCCAGGGGCAGGGGGTATTGGAAATAGAAGGATCACGCCATGTATAGCGAGGGTGGTACATCTGAGCTGGCTTAATTTGATGGGTGCTCAGCTCGGCCCTTCTTCTCAAGAGCCATGGAGAGGTCTCGCGGCAATCCACTGATCATTATGGCAAAGGAGCTGGAGAGGTACCGCACCTACACAGAATATCAATCATCCATGGATGAATCTGATCTTGAGAGCATGTCCGAAAAAATGGTGATGATAATTCTGAATAGCAAACATGCATTCAGTGTCAGGTCATGCTTTGTTTCCTGCACGTTCATCCCGGCAACGGGAAACACCTGGGGTCGGTACTCCTGTTCCCATTCCTCCGTTTCTGCCTGGCTGACTCACCTCGTCATAGGCCGTAATTAAAACCACAGGTGGGAGTTGCAACACTCCCGGTCCCCTCCCGGCACAGAGAGGACACCATATGGTTCAAAGGAAGGTTATTTATTCAAAGAAAAGAAGGGGTTAAAACATCAAAAGGAGCAAACTTTTGATCAGACTGAAAAGTGCAGGCTGGAACAAAGGGGATCGCTGTCCTTCAAATCATTCTGCAACATAAAGCATGAAATCTGAGTTGATGTCCAGCGTGGACATGCTGTGATTGCCGTTGGACCGGACTTTTCCCCTTAACACCTCATGGGACTGTGCTATTTGATCCGTCCTGCATCAAATACTCCCGATGTAATATCATTCAGGCATCAGTCATTAGTTCACATTAATGTCCAACTTTTAATTCATTCAAGCAAAACAGGTAAATGACAAATGAGAGTATATGATGAAGAACAGGGAAATTCTAATAACTGTAGTGTGTGTGCGTGTGTGTATGTATGTATGTGTTTATATGCACACAGTAAGTAGCATTCAGTATGTGGTGTTTAAAGTTCTACCATCTGCTTTAAGTTACAATGCATCTCATATTCATGGAGTGAGAAAAATTTGCGAGCTCTTGCTGTGATGTTAATCCACTCTTCCACAAGGCACTTGCAAGTTCTCGAAGACATCTGAGGGGACATATGGTCACATGTGGTTTGGCACTGCAAGGACGATCTGCTGTCCTTCCTGTCTCCTTGTAGCACTGTCTTAGGTGTCTTATATTACAGACATTGCAGTTTATTGCTTTGGCCACATCTGCAGTCCTACCTGCAGCAGGATAGCATGTTTACGCAGGTCTATCGACATGAAATTTTAATTCAAAATCACATTTGTGCACAATAGCTTCATATTTATTCCTGTGAATGATTTGACACGCTTCCACGGTGCATGATGAAGGGAACGTCTGTCAATTCCACCAAGTGGTTAAAACATTTTTAACATTTAAAAACAGACATGTTCAAATTCCAAAGCTGGTTAGTTCCTGTTAGTAAGACTGACTTACTACAGGTGACATTTTGTCAATACCTCCCTTCGTGTACTTACAATAAACAATTATTTACAGGAAAAAAATCACTGTAATTCTCCAAAAGGTTTTTTGTTGTTGTTGTTGACCAGACTTACTTACTACAGGTAAAATTGTGGCAATACCTCCTTTTATGTACACAATTGGTTATATATATATATATATATATATATATATATAAAAAATATAAAATTATTTATTTATTTATTTTTACTGTAATTCACTTAAAGGGTTTTTTCATGTTCCAATGCTTGTAGTAGTTTCCTATTAGTACGACTGACTTACTGCAGGTGAAATAATACCTCCCTGTATTATGTATTGTATGTATTGTCAAAATAGTAAGTCAGTCTTACCAATAGAAACCTAGTACAAGCTCTGGAATTTGAACATGTCTGATTTTAAATGTTAAAAGTAATTTTAATGAATACAAATGATACGTTTTAACCACTTGGTGGAATTGGCAGACATTCCCTTCATCATGCGCTGTGGTAGCGCGTCAAATCATTCACAGGTATAAATATGAAGCTATTGTGCACAAATGTGATTTTGAATTAACATTTCATGTCGATATACAATCTTTACATACTTAAAACTAATCATGGTAAGACTCTGGACTGTAAGATCAGTGGCAAGGAACTCTATCTTTACTGAGCACCGAGAGCATTTCTGTTGTGGGTTTATTTCGTGTTGCGGCTTTATTTCGTTGTGTTGTGAACTTATGTTTGCTTTTGAAATTTCGTTGTGTTGTGCACTACTGGGCCACCGTAGATCAGGGACCCTGGGCATCTATTTTCTGGAGTCAGTAGAAAAGTCTGTTTAATGTCCTAAGTTATTGGAACTGTGACATTAAAGGTACAATATGTAAATTTTTTATATTAAAATATCCAAAAACCACTTGCACAGTGTTATATATTTCATTCAGCTGTGTACTTACATTATCCTAAATGTTTCCAAGAATTTGTAAATTCACAGAAAATCATAATTTTAAATAGTGCCCCATCCCTTCTCTTGTGCCTGTCAATGACGTAATACCTGCCTCATCCCTGACTTCCCCTTGTGCTGCACAGTAACCATGGCAACAGACATGGACAGCTGTGTAACGTTAGCTGCACGCTGCTGTTGTTTCGTTCAAACATTATGGACCATGGCAAGCAAACTTTGGGACAAAAGGACAAATAAAACAAGGATCAATATCGTAGTGGTGTTTCCGAGATGGCGAGAGCTTTGCAACAATCTTCGACTTGACAGACGCTCTTGCACGTTATTAGACAAGGTAAGTATATATAGGCTACATAACACTAATCAATGTTATATAGCTCAACACGATGAAGTGTTAGAATATCATCAGTATGAAAATCTAATGTTGATCTAGCTTACTATTAAGTTTCATACAGTCAGCAAAATAATACACAGAATAACATTACAACTTTCAACACACTAATACAGTTTAGTATGATAGTGTAACATTAGACCAAGTGAAACAGCGCTGCGTTACCTCACAGTTTTAATTCATCAAATAAACTGACCTGTATGAGTAGTGTTTCAGCACTTGGGAGTAGTTCGGTAGAATGAAATGCCCTCGTTTCTTTATATCCCCCGGGACTCTCGTGTGACACTGATATCTGTCTATCAATAGTAATCGCGTCCGTGATTCTCGGCCATGCCCAGCTTCATACCACAGTCATGTTAAAAACGTGCATTCACTCATCCATGAACATTATTTCCCCATAAATATTATTAGATCCATCGGCATGACGACAAGTTTCATGATTCCATATTCACTACGTCATCAATTTACACCTTTGTTATTGTTTTGAATTGTTTAGCGCCCCCCTAGCGGACGAAAAAACTGTTAAGGGCTTTTCACACTTGAAATGGTTAACCATGGGTCATTATAAGCCCTGGTTAAATAGAATCCTAGGTTATCTTGGTTCACGTTTCACGCTGCTCATAATTCACTCTGGGTTAACAATTAATGCTGGATATTTATACACTGACGTTTCACATTGTACATTCTTATACCCTGGGTTAATGTTTTTATTTGCATATTTGCGGTGTCACTGTCATTGATTGGATAAATGCAATACGCGACCTGTTTATAGCTCTAGCATTGCGCATCCTCATAACCCCGGGTTAAAAGTAGTGCTAACCCCGCTTCTAAATTACAAGCGTGAAACGTCCGTTTACCCGGGGTTAAAAGCGGTGCTTAGAATGACGATAACCTGGGGTTAAACACAGTGTGAAAAATCTTTTAGTGTGTTAAAGTGTATTATGCTTTTTCTAATATTACTCTTCTTGCAATGTAATGTAGCTGTCTGTGAATGTAAACACTTTCAAATAAAGATCTGTGAAACGTATTTGTATTTTACAAAATTATCTTTAAAATACAGTATCCTGAAAAAAAGGAATTATATAAAATATATTTTCCTTACACCTTGAACACATGTGAGTACATACCTCTTCAATATGTTTTTTTTTTTCAAATGCAATGAATTCTGAATTCATAACCATTACATTTTTATGGAGTCAAACCACATGGTATTTTACAACATAAACTAACCTTGCCTTGTCATAAAAATGTCATACTATTGGATATTTTAAAAGACTTACCTGACAGATGAGGGCCTTCATTTTCCAGGTTTTTCAAATATTGATAAAGCATTTTGTTAAAATATTAAAATTTTTCTAGGAAACTACTTAATTTTTTTTTTATTAGTTATTTATGTGTGTGTTTCCTTCTTGCACTTCCAAAATATTATAAAAATGAATTTATGGTCAATACAGAGGTGTATTCAAGCCATCATACTCATTTTCAGTAATTTTCTTTGGATTTTTAAATACATTAATAAATAGGATGAAAACAATTAATGTCATGTTATTAACCTAAATATTATCAAGGCAAATCAAAAATATGCCTCAGATGGTGAAGCACCAAGATAGAGCTAAGTTTAATAATTTTTTTAATAGAAATCTGCATAACCATTTTATTGTTTGTGTGAGAATTCCAGCACAACCGGGGAAGCTGTTTTACATTCTTGTAAACATGGAGAGCATCACTCCCCCGTGAAAGAATCGTTTAAAAAAATTGTCTCAATGGGATGATAAAGCACCATCCAATGTGCTCCAATTTAAGCTTCCATGAAATCCCATTGTTCTCAGACCAGTGATGATAATCCCAGCTGCAAGAGTAGAGAGCATTTGCACCAATGAGATTAAACCAATGCTGTTTTTTTTTCTGTTTTTTTCTGTTGTGTGTAGGGCCTCCAAGGCAGTTACACAGGGACCATAGTGTTCAGAAAGCATAAACAGAAACAGAATGCTTCATCTGCTGGATTTATTCAATGTGTCTGAAGCATCTGTTAAGGCCAATAGCAAATCAAGAGCTTGTAGAGGTATCTAATTTTCCTAATTCTAATTTAAAGTGATTTATTGTATTTCTGTAAATGGAATGGATTGATTTTATCAACATCTATTTTTAGCACAGTACATTTGTAAATTATAAAGTTTGGCAGTCACCCACAGATAAGTCCTATACCACACATGGATATTTCACTCCAAAACAGATTAAAAAAAAAAGATCTGTGGACATTTATATATAGATTTATAAATTTATTATATTTAGCTTAGTTTGCTATAATCATAACTCATGAATTTCTATTCCAGTACCACCCAACCACCCACTATTACTACATCTCAATATGATGGTGAAACTCCTCCCAATTATGACATCACCACCTTCATAACAATGAAGCCACACTTACTCTATGTAGGTGCTTTTCACTTCAGGATGAAAATAATTGTTTGTATATGAGCAAAATTCTGTTAAATTTTGTATTTTTGTGCCCTTTTTATAGCACCTCTCTGTTTCTGACATCTTGCAGTTCAAATGCTTATATGCAGGACGCAGAAGCCAAAACCGCAGAATTCTGATCAGCCTGTTACCCTGTGACCCTGCCGAGGCAGCGTTCACATAAATCAATATGTCCATTTGCTCATGGTAACACCCATCAGCTCAGGGTGGCAGCCGTAAAAATATTAGCGATGAGGATTCTAAAAGACCACATGCATTCCAATACCTGATTCTGGAGAATGCTTTTTAATAAATATAAGAGTTACAAGAGTCATTTTGATTACAGTTGCAACCCCCCCCCCCCAAAAAAAATAGTTTTCAAAGTAGCTTAAAATTTCTGGGAAAGATTTTTGACCACAGTCTCAAACGCAGTATGTTTCAATTAAGCTGCGTTTAAAGGCTTTTCTGGGTTCACTAAGTGCCTTATTTTGCAAAAGGTGACTTTTCAAGTAGTAGTACAATTTTTTATTTTTTTTAATAAATAATCCCAAAACCTACATATATGCATTTGTAAATTGCTGAAATAACAGCTTTTGCTCTTAACATGATGTGAATGCTGTTCTTTCAAAAGCTTTTGAAAAACTGAAACACTGTTTCTCCCAACAATTACCCTGCACCTGGTCTTGTAGGCTATATACCGAATGTCTTTGAACCTATTCTGTGCGACAGAGACCATTAAAACACAACAACGAGAATATCTATCTCAGGTCCCACATGGTTTACAGATAGCTCTATAGATCCCAGCATGGTTCTCCTGCCTGGATGAACTCCCCTCAGATTAAGCCCACTCTCGCTGACTTTGAACCCTTGAACTCATCCCTCACCTCGCCTTCCCCACATGACCAAACCAGTCCCTGGACTCCTAAACTCACCCGTCTATCCATCCCTCATCTAGCTCACAATTCTGACAATTTTACAAACCCAAATTTTTGCCCAGATAGGGGTGCTGCACAACCATTGTGCACTTAATAAAGACACATAACCCCTGCTCCATGCCTGCTATGATGATACTGTAAGGGTTTGGTTTGTTCACACAGAATGCATTTTTCCATTCCACTGCACTACTTTTAAATTGTTTTTCTATGTAAACGCACTAGAAGGATGTGTTAGCATCTAGCATATGACACAGTTAAAAGAAGTTCAACTATGGAAGAGTGAAATCTCCTCAACCACCACCTGGATAATGCGACGGCAGCCATATTTCACCAGCACAAAGTCAAGTCAAGTCACCTTTACTTATATAGCGCTTTTTACAATGCAAATTGTGGCAAAGCAGCTTTACAGTAATAAACATCAAATAATTTTTGGCTGCACAGCAGCTCCCAAAGAAAATGGTGTCATTGTCCAGCTTATTCTGTATATTATTGATTCATTCCGTTGTTATTAATCCAGTTAATTTATGTATATCAGCACCGGAGAAAACAGTGATGTAATCGTCCGGTTCAGCTCAGTTCGCATACAACGGCGCCAATGCAGGCATACCAAAAACACTGCTGAATATCAAGCAAGCCAAAGGCAACAGCGGCAAGGAACCAAAACTCAAACAAAATGGAGAAAAAAAAACCTTGGGAGAAACCAAGCTTAGTCGGGGGGGCAGTTCTCCTCTGGCCAACAGTGAACACTTGCTTGATATTCAGGCAGAGTTACAGGTCATAAGACCAATTTGGGATCGCAAAAGTCAAAATATTTAATCCAATTCCATCTAGTTTAAGATCTTTTTCATCACGCCGGTATGGGACGGTTTGTTGGACTAAAATGAGCGTAGACGCCATTCTTCTTCTGATGTAACGAGTGCATAGTGTTATAGGAAGTGTTCCCAGTTCCGGCTGACCTGATCTATGCAGCCTAACAATCCTTTAATGGAGACTGTAAATTGATAATGTTTCATGTGTATACCAGGTTAAAGAGATGCATTTTTAGTCCAGATTTAAACTGACAGAGTGTGTCTGCTTCCCGAACAATACTAGGAAGATCGTTCCAGAGTTTAGGTGCCAAATAGGAAAAGGATGAACAAGATTTTAAACTCTATATGATGTTTAATAGGGAGCCAGTGCAGTGTTGACAGAACCGGGCTAACATGGTCATACTTCCTGGTTCTAGTTAGGACTCTAGCAGCTGCGTTTTGGACCAGCTGTAGTTTGTTTATCAAGCGAGAAGGGCAACCGCCCAGTAGAGTGTTACAGTAATCTAGCTTTGAGGTTACGAATGCATGAACTAACTGTTCCGCATTTGTCATTGAGAGCATAAGTCGTAGTTTAGATATATTCTTAAGATGGAAGACTAGACAGACGAATTTGAATGATGCAATTGTGCTTTCTACAGAGCTTGCGCATGGCACAGTGTTCTTAAAAACATGGCACTCAAGTTAAAAGAAGTGAAAATGTGAAAAAAAAAACTTACACTTTTTTCTTCCGCTGTCCTGCATCTCATATGAGAATTTGTTTGTGGTTAAAATTCTGTGTTAACCGGCCCTTCACTCTTTTCGTGCCATTGATGAGTTTTTCTGGCAATCCGTGTTTTTACTGTTATACAGTAGGGGGGCGCTGTTATGGATTTTCTAATATAGTACAGCATCTCCAGATAAAAAAAAAAAACAAAAACAAAAAAACAAGCAAAGAATAAGATCTGCGTAAACCAGAAGGAACGGATAGAAGTTGCACAACGTTTAATACCATAAAAACTGCCAAACTGCCATTACAGAGAAAAATGTTAAACCCACAGAGAGGTACGATTGTGCAAGCTTTGGAGGTGTTGATGGACTCAATCGTCATTTTGATGAAGTCTCTGACAAAAACGTGATTTTCTCAGTCTTTTGTTGAAAATTTTACGAAGAGCAGGAAATATCTGACGGCTCGATTACGTGACTGACCAATCAGAATTGGGAATTCTAAAGAGTTGTCTAATAAGGTGTGATATTAGGTAAGATACCAATGCAAGAATCAAAGAATCTATGAATGATGACTGAAGGACGAGTGAACAATGCTTATCAAGAATAAGGTGAAAATTTTAAGTTTTATTTTAGATGCTGCATGAATACCACATAACATCAAGGCCTTATAAAATTAACTCCATTTAAAATGCATTGACAGTTGTTAGTATCTGAGCATATTTTATTTTTAAACAAATTATTTCTTGCTAAATTTCAGTGGTGCAATTCAGGGGCTGTCTGAGTGATGCTGTACATCAGTAGAATCACGGCGAAACATTTGAAGGGGGAAAACTTGTAAAATATTCTGACAGTTGGACAGGTAGAATGATATCTGAGAAGTGTCCTTGATATCAGAAAGTTTGCATCTAGATAAAAGTTCTCAAACTTTGAGGAAAAAAAAATAAACCAATATAACGCTTTGCATTTCTACCCTTGACAAATCTGAAATATAGGTTGCAACATCAATGACTGTTTGTTTTCTTGTAGTTTGAAGTAAACATTCAAGAGAAATCAGGCTGAACTTTCAAATATCTACAACTAAATGTTACATGTGAAGTGAGAAGAGCATTGAAATTGAGTTAATAATTAGAAATGAACATGTTTTTAATAATTAATAATGAACTAGACATTTTATTTAACAAAAACATTTCAAATTACAAAATAATCAATCCCCCCAAAAATTAGTAAGCAGCCAAAGCAAGACAAATTGATTAAAGTATCTATAATGTAGACAAAGGAGCTTCTGTCACACCGTTAACATTCAGACTACACTCTCATTTCAAATACTGTATTTTTTATTTAAAAGATGAAAGTTTAATTTAAAAGCTGATGAGTAACCTCACCATTCACACTGCCCTAAGCACCCTCTTTCAAAATCTGACAATGATTACAAAAAGCATGACATTCTATCCATTCAAGGCTTAGTAATACCTGCAATTAAAATTAATTTGGCTCAAATGTCTCAGATGCAATTCCTACTGAAGACTTTTAATTTATATAAAAGGAGAACCAACCCTCACCATAGGGAGGACATACAGTTCAATAAATAAATAAATAAATATTGTTACTGTGATTCACTTGTTCATGTAGATTTACATCTCCTATTTCTTTTTAAATCATATATCATCTTCCTTTGGTCTCCTCGGGATTGTCATGAGCCGTCATCAACACCACTGAACCTTGAACCAGTCTGCAGATAAGGGATTTCAGTCTACTGCATAAGTGCATCATTCAAACGCGGCGCCCTCGGACTGCAAATGAAGTCTGACGAGACTTACAGACTTCCATGTCAAATACTCATCAGAAAACATGACACATGTCTTTTCCTTGAAAAGGCCATCAGCTCTGCTTTAGATACAGTGGTAAGAGAGAGGGTTTTTAAAACAATAGATGTTTCCATTCCATTCCACGCCTCATGCTAAAGTCAATTTGGTTTCATATTTAGCAAATTTGGAGGAAAAAAAATCTGAAAATGTGAATTGCACAAATCTAAGTGAACAGCAAAGATACTTTTATGGTAAGAATTATGGTCAGTTCACCCTGATTACAGAACTAACGACAAATTTTCACACTATGCACTTTTTGGCACCCAAGATACAAATGGAAATCTACCCCTGTAATCTCAAGAATAATCAGCTGTGATTGGTCCGTCTGGTCCATCACTATCAATCAGCATAATATGTTATTCTCTTTTCTATTTCAGTGACTTGTACTCAGTGCTTGTATTGCAGCCATCTCTTCACTGCCATGTGTCAAACCACTTGCCCCTGGAAAGAAGGATGGATGAATAGAACAAGAATGTATGGATGCATGGATGGTAAAGAGTGAAGAAAGGATGGATGGATGGATGCATGGATGGTAAAGAGTGATGGATGGATGGATGGAAAAAAGTAGAAGGGTTAAATGGAACAAAAACAGGAAGAAAATATGGATGTATGCATAAATGGATGGATGGATGGATGGATGGAAAAAAAGAAGGGTTAAATGGATGGATGGAAGAAAGAGGGGAAAGGGATGGATGGGTCAAAAACAAGAAAAAATGATGGGTGGATGGATGGATGGAAAAAAGAAGAAGGGTTAAATGGATGGATGGATGGATGGATGGATGAAAGGGGAAAGGGATGGATGGGTCAATAAAACAAAGTAAAGAATGAAGGAAAAATGGATGGATGAATAAATGGATGCATGGATTAAAAACAAAGGAAGGAAAGATGTATGAATGGATGGAAAGAAAAGGGGGGAAGTGATGCATGGAACAAAAAAAACAAAGAAAAGAAGGATAGTTAGATGGATGAATGCAAGGATAGGATTAGAAAAAGAAATTAGGGAAAGAAGGGTGGATAGAAAAAAAAAGAACGATGAATGAGTGGATGGAACCAAGGAACAAAATAAAAAAACAAGAAAGAAAGAAAGAAAGAACTGAGTATTTCATCAGTCACAGCAGTACTTTGTCAGCGTGATGCATCTGTCTTAAGGGTTCATGAGTCTCAATGACTTCATCAAAGCCTGCAGCATCTGCTGCTAGAATATTCACACACACTCAATCCTGGACCCCTGCACCCAGTGTGGAAAATTCGTGTGGAGTTTTTACCTTCCACCAATTCCCTCCAGAAGATAACTCCACATATTAGTGATGTGTTCCCAGTACCCTTACCACTGGCATCAATAAAGCCGTGTGTGCAGCAGCCTGTGGGCATATAGTCACTCTGAGCTGTCATGACATGCACCCCTCTATACACTTCACGTGTCAAAATCCTCCTGCACCAGACACATTCCTCACTTAGCCATATCAACTAGAGTATTCCTCCTGAGCAGAAACTGTGCCTTTGTCACCAGCAAAAAATAATGACAGGGTTGGAAAAATGTGATGTTAAACCCCGTAGTTTAAGGCTTAAAAATTACATATGCAGATTTTCTTACTAGTCACAACCAGTTTAAAACTATCCACCAATGAAAAATACTGAAAATCTAAGTTAATTTACCCCCACAAATCACTCGCCTTCTATCGTGCGTTTGTAAAATTGCTCGGGCCCATTTTCTTTACGATGTCCAGGGAGTAAATGGTTTTCTTTTTATTTTGACATTTATATGTGCAGACTCTTCACAAGTTAACGTTCAGTACTAGAACCCTTCAGCATACTCATTTTTTCCGCCCCCTCAGTGAACTTGACCTCGTGACATTTCTATGCTCCGGCATGCCTCGCCAACAATCTCCTTTATTGAACTCAATACTGCAGTTCTCCAGAAGCACTGGAGACAGGAAGAGTACACCAGACTAAATTGGGCATCAATATTTAATCATAACAGACTCAATATCTGTGGTGCAATATTTTTAGATCAAGAAAACACTGGTGTGATGACAAATTGATAACTTAATAGAATGTTTTACTGGAGCAATTAACCTTAACACCATATAATATCAAATTCTCGTCCATCCTAGGCAAAATGCTGTACTTTAGAGAGTAAGAAGTCGTCTTCAAACAAACTAATATGAGGAAAATTACTTCTAATGAGTGCATTATTTAAATATTAATGTATCGGTTTATTTCAAATGCGCTTTCCATTGCAGAATTACATATTTGTGCTTTTCATCAAATGCAGCACAATAAATAAAATGTGACTGTGGCACTTTTTATTAAGTTATGAAGGCATTAATATTTGATGTATAATCTGAATATAGACACACAGTACAAGTCAAATGTTTAGACGCAGGTCATTTATGTTTATGTTGTGCAATTTATGTTTCTCATAAAGACTTTTTTAGTCTAAAAGCTTATGGTTAAATGTGTGAAATTAGTTTTGTAAACAAATAAAAAATTTAGAATTTAAAAAACTAAATTCTACTGATTGTTATTTAATAAATGTATAATTAAAATGAATATATAATTGCATTAAATTAATAAATTAGATTTATTTAAAGGCAATATTTAAATTAAATATATCTGTAATGATGAGTGAGTCACCGGGTTTAGATCCAAATGCAGCTTTATTCAGAGACGTAGTCAGACAGGCAATGGTCAACTCCATAGCAAACAGAAGTAGCAGGGAAAAGGCAGACTCGTAGTAATAATCCAGGCTAAGGTCACACAGGTAGGCAGATAAACATCGATAACAATAAACGGGCAGGATCAGGAAACAGGGAAAACACGCTCAGAATTGTAACACAAGGATTAGCAATACTTCGCAAAGTGGGTGTGTGTGAGTGGTGCTTTTATAGTGGTGAGATAAGAATCAGGTGTGAAGGTAATGCGAAACAGCTGACTGGGTGATCAGTGACTGGGTGAGGGGTTTATGGGAAATGTAGTGTGGTGTATGGAGTCCGTGATGTGAGCGGGCGACCTCTGGTGGCAGGTGAATGGAACATGACGGAGCGGATTCATTACAATGTCATTAAATGTGTCATTAATTTAAATGTACCATTAAGTGTATCATTAAATAAAATAATATAAAAAATGAAATAAAATCAAATAAAATTACTCATTTAAAACCATTTTCTTTATTAAACCGGTCTTTTCTAATAATTTCTTTATTATACAGGAACTGCTAACTAGTCTGTGCAATAAATATATCATAAATATCACACTGCTATCCAAAGCCTTCCTGAATATCAATTAGAATTAAAATAAAGGTTGTTGTTAAGTAATTAGCATGCTGAAAGCAATGAAATGTTTAAAACAGATGTAAACGAAGCCTCTTAACCTTCAGAGCCATCTCTCAAACTTGCACATCTTCCACAAATCCCACAATCCTCTGCATATAAGCCATGCGGGATGTTGAAGTTTTCTGACAGGCGCATGTTTGCAAACTGATAGCGTTATAAACACCATCACAAGCGCTGCACCGCCACTGTTGTGACAAGCCGTGGCAAATATAACATGACATGACACTCTGGAAGTGATAACATGACATTCCCCTTCTGGTCCTAGTGAATTCACCTGATGTGTGGCCGGTAATGAGGGCATGCCTGTGACACGCGGTGTGATGCGCAGAACAATCAATTGTCAGGATCTCCAATGTATGTCAAAATCATTCGTCATAATGCGCAGCAGCTTATTCTGTCTGCTCACAGGTTCTCAACTCCAAATGCCAGCCCAGGTATATGCACTGTAAATATGGGTTGAAATGATTTAAATAGGATAAGTCATAGTTGAATCACGTAAATAAGTGGGTTTGTTTCAGGGTTTACTTGGAAATACATATCGTAAAGAAACACAATTTTTCCTTTTCTGCATGTTGCTGAGGACAAAGCATGTCAGTGTAATTTACCATCAAAGAAGAGAAGAAGTCAAGCTTTCGTGAGTAATTCCCAGCAGCACCAAGCTCTTGAGTCTTACATCCATTGTACTTCATATATCAAACTACATCTCAAAGAGAAAACATAATGGCTGCTACTGACAAATCATATCTGTCATTATGTTCGCCAAATGACGGAAATGCCACCACCAGCAGAGCAATTGTTTGTTTTGAGAGAATAATGTTTGGGGGGCATTTTGGGAGAATCTTTTGGGAGTATGAAGAAGCAAGTCACTAGAGCTGGGTATTGATGCACATTTTCTGATTCAGTCCTGATGTTTTGTAGGATAATGAAGAATGTAGGACATAATATTAGACCCCCGACTATTTGTTGATATATATATATATATATATATATATATATATATATATATATATATATATATATATATATATATTGAAAAATATATATATTCCCGTATGGGCCACAGAGCTTAGGGCAGTTATGGCGGGACCTGCGACGGCCAATCAGGGCATGCTCCTCCATCTTTACTGAGTGAATGAGGTTCTTGGGACGCTCATCTTTGTCAGAGGTCCTCCACCAATCATACGTTAGATCTCCATCTTTACTGAGTGAATGACGTTCTTGGGATGCTCATCTTTGTCAGAGGTCCTCCACCAATCATACGTTAGATCTCCATCTTTACTGAGTGAATGACGTTCTTGGGAAGCTCATCTTTGTCAGAGTTCCTCGGCCAATCATACGCAGGGCTGGGTAGGTTACTTTTAAAATGTTTTTCACTACAGATTACAAAATACATGCTTTAAAAAGTAATTTGTAACGTATTTTGTCGCATTACTCAAGTTTAATAACTTAATCTAAATAATTTAGAATACTTTGGAATACTAATAAGTGTGGAACAAACACAAAAAAGGTAATTGCAAGTTTTTATCTCACAATTCTGACTTTTTCCCTCAGAATTGTGTGATATAAAGTTGCAATTGCGAGTTATAAATTCAGAATTATGAGATATAAACTCACAATATTAAGAAAAGTCAGAATTATGAGATATTAACTCACATACTAAATTCACAATTGAAAAAAAAGTCAGTATTGCAAGTTTATATCTCCCAAATGAAATGCAAACTCACAATTGTGAGGGAAAAAACAAATTGTAAGAAAAAGTTGAAGTGACCTTTTTTACAATTATAAAATGACTCACAAACAACTATCACAAAACATGAAAACAGTTGAAAACATGAAACTTAACTCCGCTTTTTCAGACTGTCAGAGTCAGAGAATCACCAATTGCTGTTTACATGACATTAAAATTCAAAGTAATCACTTTGGTAATCTAAAATACTTTTCAGATGTAACTGTAATCTGATTACCACGCATTTAAAATGTAACTGTAATGAAATACAGTTACTCAAATTTTGTATTTTAAATACGTAACTAAGTTACTTGTATTTCGTTACTCCCCAACCCTGATCATACGTTATATTGCCATCTTTACTGAGCGAATGGCGTTCTCTGGGCGCTCATCCTTGTCAGAGTTCCTCGGCCAATTATGCGTTAGATCTCCATCTTTACTGAGCGAATGGCGTTCTCTGGGCGCTCATCTTTGTCAGAGTTCCTCGGCCAATCATGCATTGGATCTCCATCATTGCTGCGCAAATGGCTTTGGCTTCATCATTAAGAGGATTCCTTGGCCAATCACACGCCAAATCTTCATCTTGCTGTTGGCATGGAGGTGGGCTCTTTACCCCGACGAAGTACATATTTATTTTTTATCATATTTTATGATCCATTAAAGGGTTAGTTCACCCGAAAATGATAATTCTGCCATTAATTACTCAATCTCATGTCATTCCACACCCGTAAGACCTTCATTTATCTTCGGAACACAAATGAAGATATTTTTGATGACATCCAAGAGGAATATGACTTAACCACCACTTTCAAGGTGCATAAAGGTATTAAAGACATCGTTAAAACAGTCGATGTGACTGCAATGGTTCAACCTTAATTTTATGAAGCAACGAGAATACTTTGTGTGGGCGAAAGCAAAACAAAAATAACGACTTTATTCAACATTATCTTGTTGAAAAGTTAGGGATTGGTAAGATTTTTAGTTAAAAGAAGTCTTTTAATTGTTAGAGTCAACTTGGAACCCGAATATCGAGTTCGAGTCTCAGTACCGGCTGGAAATGTAGGTCGAGGGAGTAAATGAACAGCACTCTCTTCCACTCCTATTACCCACAACTGCAGGTGCCCTTGAGCACGGCACCCCCAATCGCTCTCCGGGCGCTTCATTGTCTTCAATACTCACTGCTGTGTGTGTGTGCACTTGGATGGTTGAAATGCAGAGCACAAATTCCAAATATGAGACACCTCACTTGGCTACACGTCACTCTACTTTCACATTTTATTCAGCCCTAAAAGTCTGTACATTTGACAAAAGCTGAAAATTCCTGAAAAAAATGATGAACCAATTCCAAAAAAGCACAAAAGTCAGACTACACTCAGTCCAATCGCAAGGCATATTCACATAATTACAGCAGTAAGACATGGGTATTTCTCTGTAGGGTATGTGTGCTTTAAACCGCCAGATTTGACAGAGAGGAGCTAGCTTTCAGCCAAAACAGCGAAGGGCTATTTGAACCAGGATATGTCTACGAATTAAACAGGAGGAGGGTGGAGGACAATGCCTGGCATGCTCTCAAACTCTCAGTGGGGACCCCACACTTGTCGGCGAGAGCTGCCGTCTCCCACTGCACCTTGACGTGGGCTGAAATATTGGTTTTCACATTAGCGGCTAATAAGGAGCAGCAGCACAAGCGATGCACCCTACTTGTGTCTTTCATGTGTCCAATTACAGACAGATCCCCACAAAATCATATTCACCTCATCCTGTCTTTAATTACCTCTTCATCACTCCACTTTTTCCCACGTGTCAAACTCAGGCATACCAGCCCTCATTCACAGCTACCACAATTCCTGAGATGGTGTCTTTAATAGAGAATAACAATGCTTACAGAAACATTAACCCATGGATCTATCTGGAGGCTTTTGGCTTAATGTGTGACGTGCCTTTGTCAAAGCCACAAAAACATTTAAGCACAGCAGCAGGAATATGTCAAGAGACAAAAGTTATATAGTTATAAGTTATCTCCGATGCTATAGATGCGTACAGTATTTCAAGAGAATGAAGGTAGAGGTCTGACAGCTGTGAAAGATGACAGTGCAGGTGATTTATGAATTATGCAGAATTTGTTAGGCTGAGAAAACCTTGTTCGTAAGCAGACATAAGAATATCAAGTAGATCTAAATGTTTTAATGATCAAAAAACACACTCCTCAATGCTTCAGATTACTGTAGTATGACACGAGGTTCTGGATGGCCTGAAAAATCAAACTGTTGCTGACAGTGTTGGACTGTAACTAATTAAAGGCAACTTAATTACATTTTTCACAGTAGTTCAGCTGTAATTTTTGGAAACAAGCTACATTTTCCCTCAAGTAGTGGTGTAATGCCAACGCTGCCTTGATTGTTCATTTACTGTAGGTTATGGGTAATGTGTAGTTAAACTAGCCTCGCCAACAGTTGCTCTAAAGCCAATGAAAATGTAATTGGCATGGGCTGTGCGCTGTGACAATGCATTCTTCCAAAAATAGTAAGGAAGCTTAGATATGTCGGTAATCTTATGGACAGCATCTCATTAAGTTTGAGGAAACTGTAAATTGAGTTATAATGCTAATTTGTAAATATATGAATGAATTGTGAATTAATGAATGCACTACAAATGTGACCCTGGACCACAAAACCAGTCATAAGTTGCACAGGTATTTTTGTACAGGTACAACAATACATTGTATGGGTCAAAATTATCGATTTTTCTTTTATGCCAAAAATCATTAGCATATTAAGTAAAAATCATGTTCCATGAAGATATTTTGTAAAATTCCTACTGTAAATATATCAAAATTGTATTTTTGTGAGAGGATATACATTGCTAAGGACTTCATTTAGACAACTTTTCTCAATATTTGGATTTTTTTGCACCCTAAGATTCCAGATTTTCAAATAGTTGTATTTCGGTCAAATATTGTCCTATCTTTTCAAACCATAATGGAAAGCTTATTTATTCAGCTTTTTTCTATAACAAATTTAACCAATTTTGTGGTCCAGGGTCAAAAATAATAATAATTTTCTTAAGTACATCAATTTTTTTCATCTGGTAAATGTAAGAATTATTCTTAAAGTAAAAATACAATTTGATATTGTGGAAAGAAAAATAAACTTAATTTGAAAACAAGTCTTAATATCTCATGAAATTTCACTTCTAAAGTAAATGTTTTAAGGATGTTCAGATATTTTTTTACTGGAAAACAAGATATATTGCAATACTGATTAAAGGAATAGTTCACCCAGTCATTTACTCAGCTCCAAACCTGTATGACTTTCATTATTCTGTGGAACATAAAAACTATTTTGAGAAATATCTCTTGTTGTCATGATCTGGTCTTTGTTTGTCTGTTTTTCTGTTCCCCAGTCCCGTCCGGAGTCGCATGTTCCTTGTTTTCAGTCCTGTCATCTGTCATGTGTTCCTTTGTTTTGCTTTCATCTGTTGTCATGTGATCTTTGTTTTGTTTTCCCATGTGCTTGTCTAATCATTAGTTCATTTCAGTCAGCTGTGTCTCGTTAGTCATTATGTCCGTCACCTGTGCCTTGCTGGTTATCCTCCTGTGTTTCTGTGTATATATTCCCTCTGTGTCAGTCCAGTCCTTGTCCGTTGTTAAAGTTTCGTAAGAGTGTTTCTGTCAGTATTCTGCCTGCATTCGTTTTGTCAATTAAACAATTGTTGTAAAGCAATCTTCTTCATGCCTGTTCCTGCACTGAACGTTACACTTGTGTTCATGCAATGGAAGTCAATGGCCACCAAAAATGTTTAGTTACCAACATTCTTCAAAATATGATGTGTTCTGCAAAAGAAAGTAAGTCTTGGGACAACACGAGTGTGAGTAAATGATGCCAGAACCTGACACTTGTAATTTGAGACATTATAAAACAGAAAGAAAACAAAATAAAACAGTATTGAGCTGATGAAGTGACAAGACTTTAAATTTGCAGAAACTTCCTGGAAGTGGTAAACAGTGTGGCATTAAAATTCATTATATTGATCTATGAATGCACGAACTCTTCAAAAAATGACGTTCCCTTTCTTTTCACCAGTCTGCTAATTATTGCAAATAAGATTTGCTTCTGATTAAAGAAAACAATTGTTGCAAAAACACACTGACATCCTGGCAAGCACCTGGGGCTATGGACAGCCAGTCTTAATTTTGACCAGATTCCTTTTTTTTTTCTTTCTTTTTTTTGAGTCTCTTTTCTTTATTTTCTTCCAGAGTGAACTGACCATGACACTCTGTCTAAATAAGGCCGTTATGAGCTGTCTTGTACAAAGGTAAATTGAATAACAATTGTTTAAGATATTGGTATTTTATTGAGTTAAAGCAGGTTGGAATTTACTATTTCAACACTGTGAGTGTTGGTGAGAATCATCATGCAAAAAGTTGATTCTAGGTCAGAGCAAAAAGGGCATGCACTACAATGAACATGCTCTGCACGTACATGAAGGTGTTTGTCAAATTATACAGAAAAAAAAAATTCCATTCTGTTTTATGGTGACACAATTGCTTTATGTAAAGTCGAAGGCTATCCAACAACCCTATCTTGTTCCGGTGAAAATATCATGTCTTTCAATCACCCTATCGGCTGTAAGCTGTGATGAAGGATTGACCTTTTCCTGTTCTTTACCTTCGTTTTGCTCAGGTTTCTGCAGAAATGAAGCTCATGGTGTGATTAAGACGCACATGCTCAGAATGAAGGATCTGGACAATTCTTGGAAATGGAAATTGACATGGCAGCCAGAAATGAAGATGCTCTATTTGGTCAGAGGACAGACCTGACAAAAGAGAGACTTCAAACATTTGAACTCTTATATTATTTATACTGCAGTTCTAGATGTTAAATTACTTTCTCCAATCACAGTTTAATATGCAGAGACAACTACTAGTAAGCCATTTTGCGTGCTGATTCCCTTACAGAGTCTCTGTGGAGTTGTGGAAACATAGCTGTTTGTTTAAGAATCCCAATCAGTTCAGCATAGCAACACTGGCTCAACCAATAGCGAGTGTTTGATTGTCCAGCCAATTACAGATGGGAGTTTTCAGAAAACTTGTTTGAAAACAATCAGTTTTTGCCATTCAGTCTGGTGACTGCACACTTCAGCTGTAAAACAGGGAAAAAGTCAGACTAAAATTACAGTTTGGACATTTTTGAGGAAAATTATTTTGTTTGAAGAGGTCTACAGCCAAAACAGCTTCTGACATGCATGGTTATTAATTTAAACTAAAACCATAAAAAATTAGTTAACATAAAATAAAACATTAAAAAAAAACTTACATTTATTTTATTTTTGCCAGTTGCAAAGGCAACATTTCTTATTTAATTTCATTTAGACTTGATGTACTAGATTAACTAAAACTGAAATAAGAATAAATAAAAACTTTATTAGAAATTTTAAAAAATAAAATGACAAAAAATAAACGAATTAATAAAACAGTAAAGTTAAAATGGAAAACATAAAAATAATAACTTCAATAAAGTAATAACTCTAATAGAATCTCAAAACAAACAAACAAAACACCACAGCTTCTGCATTGTGTTTGATGGATCACAGCAAATGTTATTACAGCTGCAATAGCAAAAAAAAAAAAAAACTTACATTTGCACTACTTTCCAAAACAGGAAAATTATGAGAGAGATGGATAACAGCAGCTCGAGTTGAGGAATTTGCCAAATGTACTCTCATGGCAGTACAAGCCTGAGGAGTTTTACTCTGAGTTTGGGCCACAATGCTGGATTTTCATAAATGTTGATTCTGAAACATATAATGCTGAACTGACAGTTTCCGACATTTTCAGTGCTTGAGATTGTCCTGTTTTGTTGTTGGCTTTAAACCAAAGCATGAGCTCTTGAAGCTCCGCCTTCCTCCTGAAAAGGGCCCAGAAGCACTTTCTCATTTGCATTTAAAGGGGCAAACTCGGAAACAGCGTATTTTTGCTCAGCCCCAAAAAGTGGCCATTTTAACATGCAATAAAAATAATCTGTAGGGTCATCTTTACATACACACTGAGCTAATTTTCACATGCACACTCTATGAGCATCAGAGACTTATTTTACAGCTTTTAAAATGGGGCATAATAGGTCTCCTTTAAAACAAAAATTTAATCAAACTTCTTCCTGTCGCAAAATTCTTATGATTTCTCTTATAAAACTTTCTCTTAGAAAAGCATTTGCTTCCTAAGTGAACTCTAAATGCAGTTAACTCAGCGCAGTGCGGTGCTGTTGACATACCTGGAACAGCCAAATGTGTCATATCTGTAATCCTGTGCATATTTCTGAAGCCAACAGTCGATGGAGTCAGAGGTCATTGCTCATTATGTATTCACGATATCCTGGAAAGCCACCCACTCTAATATCAATACCAATACATTCCTCCAGCATTGCTTTCTCTTTTTTTGATTCTGTATTGAATACAGACATCATGGATACAGTTTATCGCTACATAATTCCAATCTTTCTCTTTATACTTTCTATTATGTCCATACAGTCTTTTTACACACTGCACAAACCATTGACAACATACACTGAGTGCAGGCACAGTCCGATCGCTCAATGCTTCATCAAGCTGAACAAGCCACAGCATTCAGATACTATCCCACAATCCTGGCATGAAAAAAAGACCAGAACATTTTCTAATTAAAGTGCCAAGGACCTACTTGCACCTGCAAATGATTAAAATGAAACAGCCATAGTCTGCCTAATTTGCACAGTCACAGATGTATTAAGATCATCTCTGTGGACATCTGCATATTCATAACATTCCGTTACTCAAGGGAAATGATAATGTTCCTTAAATGCAGACATTGCAAAATTTGCACAATTAACAAATGTGTGTGTAGAATCAAGGTTTAGTAATATCAGAGAGAGGGCTAGGAAACTACCCTTGTGAGCTGTGTGCTGAGATTATTTATAGACATCATGAAAGCCTGTGCACTAGGGATAGGCCATACCACTTATATTCATTTTGATCCCATGTATGAAGGACAACATTGATACCAATATGATACTGCTATTAAACGGATTAATGGTACTTCCGAGGATAAATAAAATGGCAAGGTATTTAACATTATATTTTAAACCGTGATATTACCATTTAACCTGCAATAAACTGCAATTAATTAAACTTATGTTTTTGTATACTTAAACTTAAATTTTAACAATAAAAACTTAAACAATAACAATAAATAAAGTACATTTCATACCAAATACACACACACACTCACAAATACAGTATCTCACAGAAGTGACTACACCCCTCACATTTTTGTAAATATTTTATTATATCTTTTCATGTGACAACATTGAAGAAATTACACTTTGCTACAATGTAAAGTAGTTAGTGTACAGCTTGTAAAACACACAGCCATTAATGTCTAAACCGCTGGCCACAAAAGTGAGTACACCCCTAAGTAAAACTGTCCAAATTGGGCCCAAAGTGTGAATATTTTGTGTTGCCACCATTATTTTCCAGCTCTGCCTTAACCCTCTTGGGCATGGAGTTTACCAGAGCTTCACTGGTTGCCACTGGAGTCCTCTTCCACTCCTCCATGACGACATCACAGAGCTAGTGGATGTTAGAGACCGTGCGCTCCTCGGCCTTGAGGATGCCCCAGAGATGCTTAATAGGGTTTAGGTCTGGAGACATGGTTGGCCAGTCCATCACCTTTACCCTCAGCTTCTTTACCAAGGCATTGGTCGTCTTGGAGGTGTGTTTGGGGTCGTTATCATGTTGGAATACTGCCCTGCAGCCCAGTCTCCAAAGGGAGGGGATCACGCTCTGCTTCAGTATGTCACAGTACATGTTGACATTCACGGTTCCCTCAATGAACTGTGGCTCCCCAGTGCCGGCAGCACTCATGTAGCTCCAGACCATGACACTCCCACCACCATGCTTGACTGTAGGCAAGACACATGTCTTTGTACTCCTCACCTGATTACCGCCACACACGCTTGACACCATCTGAACCAAATAATTTTATCATGGTCTCATCAGACCACAGGACATGGTTCCAGTAATAATGTTCTTAGTCTGTTTGTCTTCAGCAAACTGTTTGCAGGCTTTCTTGTGCATCATCTTTAGAAGAGGCTTCCTTCTGGGACGACAGCCATGCAGACCAATTTGATGCAGTTTGCGGCATATGGTCTGAGCACAGACAGGCTGACCCCCCACCCCTTCAACCTCTGCAGCAATGCTGTGTCTATTTCCCAAACACAACCTCTGGATATGACGCTGAGCATGTGCACTCAACTTCTTTGGTCAACCGTGGCGAGGCCTGTTCTGAGTGGAACCTGTCCTGTCAAACCACTGTATGGTCTTGGCCACCGTGCTGTAGCTCAGTTTCAGCGTCTTGGCAATTTTCTTATAACCTATGCCATCTTTGTGTAGAGCAACAATTCTTATTTTCAGATCCTCAGAGAGTTCTTTGCCATGAGGTGCCATGTTGAACTTATAGTGTCCAGTATGAGAGAGTGAGCATGATAACAAAATTTAAAACACCTGCTCCCCATTCACACCTAAGACCTTGTAACACTAACGAGTTACATGACACCATGGAGAGAAAATGACTAATTGGGCCCAATTTGGACATTTTCACTTAGGGGTGTACTCACTTTTGTGGCCAGCAGTTTAGACATTAATGGCGGTGTGTTGAGTTATTTTGAGGGGACAGCAAATTTATAAAAATTGTACACTCACTACTTTACATTGTAGCAAAGTTTTGTCACATAAAAAGATATAATAAAATATTTACAAGAATGTGAGGGGTGTACTCACTTCTGTGAGATACTGTACATACATATGTATACTAGTTGCCTGTTGCAAATCAACTAGCTGTAATAACATTCTAACACCAGATCCTTTCACAAGTTTGGCACCGCAAAAGTGGCACTAATTCTGCTCCAGGAGCAGGATTTCATACCCCTGCATAAAATGCGGTGCTAACCCTATTTCTAAATTGCAAGTGTGAAATGTTCCTTTACCTGGGGTTAAAAGCTGTGTTTAGAACAACGATATCCTGGGGTTAAGTGCAGTGTTAGTGCAGCCCTAATGAGCCCAACTCTGTGTACTGATTTATGTCATAGGGTACCTGCTGAGCTAGCCAGTTTAAGAAAAGCATCATGGGGGTTGACATCTCACTGAGCAAAGATAAAAACAGATGTCCAATACTGAGGGAGCACAATCGACTAGGAGCCATTTTTAACACCCTCAGCAAAAACTTTATTTAAATACAAACAAGGCCCTCTGTTAATAATAATTCAAGATAAACATGCCACTTTCTTGGGAAATTAAGACTTTTTTTGATTTTTTGCAGTATTGGCAGAATTTCCCAAACTGAATTACAGAGCAATTTGCAACGTCTTTGATGTGGTAAATATAAGGCCTTGCTGAAAAATATACAGACTGCAGGGTAAGAGTGATCAAGGCTGCTCCACGGCAGAAAACACAGAACTGGAGTTTGCTACCGGGCTTCCTTTCGCACAAAAAACTGCTTAGATCAGAGTCCAAAAGCATCTTCATCTGAGTCGATTATACCACTGTGGATAGAAAATTTGATGACTATTAAGGAGCGAAACTAGGATGCTGACGTGGTAACCTCCAAAAGAGGGACGGGGCATTGTGGGAGGAAGGCCATGGGGGTGATAGACGTTCTAATGAAGGGATATACTGCACACATTCTTCTCTGGCTGTTTGCTGCTTTCTGCTACGAGCCGATCAGCCTGCTTTTCCTTCAAGTTGTTAAAATAAAGCACATTTTCAGAGAAAAACGGATTGATTTGTTGATCAAAAAATCAATTTGTGCTTTTTAATACTTTTATGAATTGTTTTCCTTCTTTTTGTGAGCTGGTGTTGTTGCGTCAGCACTGAGCATGGATGTATCAGGAGAATTTGTGTTATTACTGTCGATCAATAGGGGCTGCTCCATTGGTGAGACACTTTGGTATGGATGACGGGGCATGGCAGTTGTTGGGAATTAAATTAGGGGGAGGAGAGAGAGAGGCCGAGTGATGAAGAGTATCAATCATCCTGTCTCGCATGTGAAGTTATTTGTGGGTTAGACAGAATCGGCAATAATGAAAGTTCACTTGTTTTCACACACAAAGGGTTTGTGGACAAATTTATTTCTCTGGGAAACTCGGTGCGTGTGTGTGTTATTATAGCTATAGATTGGGAACTAAATCGTCCCCAGAAGTTTACTGAAAACAAAACCAGCTATTGGGGACTTCCTCAAATGGAAATGACTTAGAATGAATATACATATATTCATAAAAATATAAAAATATTTGGTCCCACTTAATATTGTATTTAAGTACCAACATTTAAATATATATTTTGATACAATGCACTAATTGTGTACGTTTTTACATTGTACTTACATATACATTTTTAAAAATACCTGCATGTAATTCACATTTGTAGATTATTTCTATAATTAAATCTATAATTACACTGTTGACCCTTCTCTTACCCCCTAGCCCACCCCTAAACCTACCCGTACCAATAAACCTGTCCCTAACCATACCCATATCCCACATCAGTTGCAGCAAAATATAACAACACAATATGAAGACAACAAGTAAATTGTACCTAACAATGTTTTTTAGGTAATACTTTATTTCAATGGTCCACTTTAGTCATTTTACTAACTAAAAGTAAATTGTATTAGTAGACTGTCTGCTTAATATCGGCTAATTTTGATGGTCCACCAACAGGCATCCTACTGACTGTAAGTAACTTTGTAACTCAACAAACATCAATGATTCAACATCAAGAAGCAAAGCTTTCCATAGATTGTCCTTGAGGAAGTTTTTGTGATTTTGTGGTCCCCAGCTCCACCTGATTTACAGTGCTGTTTTCCAGCTCCGCCCTGGTCACCTGCTCTGTCGGCTCTGCCCTGGTCACCAATTCCGCTGGCTCAACCGTGGTGGTCTCCAGCTCTACCTGATCTGCCATGGTGGTCTCCAGTTTGCCCTGCTCTGCCCTGGCCACCAACTTCTGAACTTAGATCCACCTTCTCCTGCCCTTCTTGCACCCAGTATCATTACTAACAGGTTACTATAGTCTAATAATACTCTAAAGAGAGTTGGTTAACATGTTAGTAGTGAGTAAAATGTCTAAAGTGGACCATCAAAATAAAGTGTAACCTTTTTTTTAAGTAAGAACAAGGCAGTTAGAGACACCAAATATGAAGTGTGACCAAATACTCTATAAAAAAGATTTTTAAAATTAATTCTATATGTATAAAAATCCATTTAGAATAGAAGCATACATTGATTTCTTAAGGAAAATGATAGATATCTGTGGTTTGGTGGTATTTGGTGGTCCTAGGCAAGATAAGAAAAAAAAAACATTTCTAGGCCTAGTTTCACAGACAGGGCTTAGATTAAGCCAGGAATAGGCCTTAGTTAAATTAGGACATTTTAAGTAGCTTTTGTAAAAGTGACTTAGAAAAAACATTACTGGTGTGCATCTTGAGACAAAACAATGGCACTGACATGTTTTAAAATATGTCAGTGCAAGTTGCTGTCAGTTAAGACAGCACTGTTCAAACATGCATTTTAGTCTGGGACTAGGCTTAAGCCTTGTCTGTGAAACCGGGCACTAGTTTGGACCTCGACATAAGTGTAAAAGAAGAAAGTAAGAGATTTAGTGAGAGAGACACAGATGAAGTGAGAGAGAAAATAACCAACTTGCTGCAAAAGTCAAAAAAGCTATCATCAAGTTTTAAGTGTTCTTTTTTATGACCTCTGAGGGAGCTGCCCTTGTTTCTCCACAACAAGCACTACTAGCTCTCCTCCGTAGGGTCCTACATGGCTTCACCATTACTAGTGATAAAGTCTACAGTGTCAAGTGTTTGTTTAATGACACAGGAGAGCAGAATCTCTAGCGACATGTATGACTCTTGAACAGAGCATTTCTATGGCATCTGATCAGTAAGAATGTTTCTTCAACTATGGCCATGTTTGGCCCTGTGGACTCCTTTAAACTCATTTTCACAGCTTTCTTATTAGTTTATGCAGTTTGTCCACTAACAATGTCCTATTTGTATGGCAGGAACATCCTGTAATTTTTGACATTTATCATAATTTTATCGCCATGTACATTTTTATCTCAGAATGTCATGTGGTCATAGAAATGATGCACAATACAAATATTATGTTCCGTTTCATCTCAAGCTCTTCACTGAGACTGTTTTTTCTTTGAAGTATACCAACTTATTGGTTGTGATGTAAATGATGGTACAAGTTTTACATAATAAAAATTTAAACGTCTTATGTTTATTTCACTGTTGGTTTAGATTCATCATTTAAGAGCAGCAATTAAAAATCTGAATCTGGGAGAATGGTAAAACAATAAAATCTACATAAAATGAAAATAAATACAAAATTTCCAAGACACATTCATACACAATTCAAACATTTGGGGTCATTTTTTTTTAAAGAAAAGCATTCATTTGAAATAGAAATCATCAGACCCCAAACTTTTTAAAATAATAGTTCAAATCTATTTGTTTATACTAAGTATATACTAAGTGCACATAACTGAAGACACCCATATACAACATGTAATTCACTGTTCCAAATATGGCACTCAATGCTTTTGTTAGGCCCCGCCCCTCCTCTAGCACATCTAAAGTGCCCCATTATGATTTTTTTTTAATATTACCTTTCATGCAGTGTGTATTATAGCTGTTTGTGAATTAAAAATGTCTGCAAAGTTTTAAAAATCAAAGTGCGCAACAAATAAAGTTGTCTCCTAAATCAAAGAATCGATTCTGAACTGCCTGAAACAAGTCATCAGCAATTCCAGTCTTGCTTCCTGTTACAAACCTATGTAGGTTTGTAGTAAATTTGCATAATGCCAACCTATGGTCTTCATTGGCTGCCCGTGAACAACGTCTACTATGACCCGCCCTTAAATACTGTAGCTGAGCCTGGAAAAGTTTGGTTCGTGTTTTCTACTCTGCAAATCCTCTTTGCCTGCACTTACCAAGGATGAGGACTCAAGCTAGAATTGATACAATAAAATCTTCAACATGTTACTGTTCGTTTCACTGTGCATACAAATGCTGCGGAAGCTTCTGGAACTGAAATTCAGATATGGTAAAATAGGCGTTTCATTACTGACACAAGCTGTATGCGGTAGACCAATCACAACACACTGGGCCATCTGTCCAATCAGAGCAGAGTAGGCTCTCGGGAAAGAAGGAGTTCAGAGAGACTGGATCCTTTATCGAGCAGTTTCAGACACTGTAAAAAGAGGTAATGAAAGTGTTTTTTGACCTTGGGTGTATGTAAAGCTATTATATTAGACCTCCAAAACAAAATTAGGAACATATAAAATAGCACAACAGGGCCCATTTAAAGAGATGCAATCACCCTCTTTCTCTTTCAAAACGAATATTTGTGGCATTACAGTTGAATTGCTTATGAAGAGAAATTATCTTTCAGTGTGCTGTGGAAGTTGAAGTGATATAAGGTTTATCTCAAAGAGATTGATGCCAGGCAGCCAGATGTCTCAGTTTTCCAAAGCTGTGGAAGTGGCTGGAGTCGAGCTGGGGAAGATCCATTCTGTGAGATGCTGTGAGAAGAGGTAAAGCAGGGAAGGAGGAAGAGGAAGAGGCTAAATGCATTCGAAAGGAGGGGCCATAGGCTGTGGATCCACCCGTGGGCCCAAGATGGCATTGATTCTAACAGCTGGGTGAGAACATGACTGATGTGTGGTAGCATGAAAAATGGGGAAAGTCTAGGAGAAGCAGCTGTTCAAGACATGTAACACCAGTGGATCTCAGGAAGCAACTAAAGGAAATGGTGGACTTATGATTTGGATATGATAACTTGGTTGGACTACAAACAGTAAGGTCCAAAGGTCTGATATTTTTCAGCCATTATCATGTGACTCTACAGACAGTCAGATCTGTTTCCACTGAAGCACAAGATGCTCTTCGAATCATTCTCATATCATGCTGGAGAACATGATCATCAGGACTTAATGACCAAATACAGCACTGTAAACCCAAACAGTACTACTAACTTATGAAAATTGAGTACGCTGCAATTACGGTCTGTTAAATCATTGATGCAACTTTTAGATTTAGTTTAGTTTTATTTTTGTATAGCTCAATATTTTTGAGTAAACCCTTATACTTAAATTATTATTTTTAAGTTTACTGAGCGATATAAAGTGACGTCACCCATGTCACGTTGTTGCCGATGTTACCGACGTAACCGACGTTATCAGAAGAGTCCATTCAATATTAAACTGAGTTGCAGCAGATTTCAAGTTCCCAGCATGCTTTGCGTCACACTCTGTAAGGGGGAAGGGGAATACAAGGGAAGATGTTTTAATGTTTAATGTTCAGTTATTTTGGTATTTAAATGTGTTTCTGTGATGTTGAAGTTTTGTAGGGTTACCATCGTGATGAAGAGTAAAGCCTGTGGTTAGGTTGAGAATGGGCTGTGGAACATCAAGGCTATATACTGCATGTTGATTTACAGTTCATACAAGTAAATAGCAATAGTCTCTTTGATGGTTACATTAGGGCATGCTGGTGCGCTGTTGCTAACTAATACTTACCCGTATTAGGTGTTAGTTTATTCAATATTTCAATAAAACTTTAATTACTGAATTTGGGTAGTATAAAATAATATTTTTTAGGTTCTGTTAAAATAATCTTGAGTTATTTACTTATATGTTTTGAGTTTTACAAACACTGTATCAAAATAATTGAAAAATAAGATTTATTATGTATGGTAAACAATTGTTTTAAGTACAGTGGACTTAAACATTAAATAAAACTAAAATGTAAAAAACTTCAGTTTCACTTAATTGTTGTTTATAATTATTCTTTACTTAAAAAATTTGAGTTGCTTTACTTAAATTCTTTGAGGTAATCGGTGTCTACTGTAATTTTGAGTACTCTGAACTTATCGGGTTTTACAGTGTAAGACATTCATCTGAAAAGCAGCATAAGTTGTCATAGACTTTTGAACCACAGTGTGTATCTGATGATATATTATTGGGCACAAGTTGTGTATGATATTTTACATTTGTACAAGATGTGGTGTTTCACACATTAACTGGGTTACATTATCGTTCTGTCATACTCTACGAATTTAAGTTGAATGCAAAAATGTAATAGAAAATGGACAATTTATGTACATATTCTACTGATGTAGCTGTAACGGTTCACCATAAAACTGCCCAAGTGAACTTTGAGGAGAAATATTATAAAACATTATTCATAATACTGATAATTTCCTTTGACAGGTTACTCTATAATTATCTCACTAACTTACAGTACAGTTCAAAAGCCTTTTATACTCACCATTTCTTCATTTATTTGATTTAAAAACAAATCAGTAAAAACAGTAATATTGGCAAATATTATTACAATTCAAAATAACCATTTTATATTTTAATATATTTAAAAAATGAATTTATTTTTTGTAATTGCAAAGCTGAATTTTCAGCATCATTACTCCAGTCTTCAGTGTCACATGATCCTTCAGAAATCATTCTAATTTGTTGATTTGGTACTCAAGAAACATTTTTTATTATCAGTAATGAAAACTGTTCTGCTGCTTAATATTCTTCTGGAAAATGTGATATATTTTATCGGGATTCTTTGATGAATAAAAAGACAACTGAAAAGACCTAATTTGAGAGTCACAGCACAATATTTGACTAATTTTGCAAGAAAATCTTCAAAAGCATCGTAAAATTAGCCAGAATATTTCATAAACAGATTCTGCTCGTGTAAATACCGACTAATGCTGACTATATGTATAAAGTAATCTCCAGCTCGCTTTTAAGTGTCTCAAAAATATCAATATCAACGTATTTCCTTGATTTCCTACATGTAAACCCCAAGTAATACAGATGCAATTGTTCATGGTACAGTTCTCGAGAATTATCCCAACAAGACGGTACAGAAGAGAGTTGAGGAGGTTTTCGCTCTCTGTGAAATTAAGTGTATCAGGCCAGAGCGAAACCGCAACCCAGTGGTGTCCAACATCCGGCCTGTGGAGGAATTTCCAAACACCTGCAAAAGTGGTTTGAAAAAAAATCAGATTTCATGAGTTTTTTTGTTGTCCAAACTAAATCTAAGATCAATGGTGAATTAGAGTTCTAACTCAGTAAAAATATTTTAATATTTTAAAAATGAGGTTATTAAAATTTGGACAGATGTTCTGTTTGTGTTAATGAAAATACATTTACATCTGCATCCCAACTCAAGCTACTGTCAAATGTGCATTTCCAAAAGACAAAACATGTCAAATTATTAATATTACATGTGTGGTGTGGTGCAAACAAATCAGGTGCTGGTTGCCACTGGACTGTTCTCAAATGTTAGTCTGGAGCCCTGTATATAAGTTTGGACACCCCTGCCATAAACAGAACAAATGAACCACTATCCCCGGTAATGCCACCCTGGAGAGGGGCTTAAAATGGCTTATAGAGAACTGGAGGTGGATAGAGGAGAAGAGGAATTACAGGAGTGTTTTATATGAAGTAAAAACGCTCAGTAAAAGAGGTCCACATCAGCAGGATTTGTGCCATCAGCAGTCTGCTAAGTTAGAGCGCTAAGTGACACCTGAACACACAGAAGATGAATGTTGCAAACAGAACACACGAGCTCAAATAATAAAACGAAAATGTGTTCTGCTATGCTATCCTGTGTGATAAATTGGCGTGTGTTTATGAAACCATCTTTACTGGAAGTAATATTAACAAACAATGCTGCATTTTCGGAGCCATCCACCTAATAATGGGAGAGTATGCGATGACGAGCAACTTTCTTCCCGAGGGCACTTCAAAAATTGCAGTTGATAAATTAGTCTGACTGCTACATTAACACAGAAGAACAAAAAAACGGTGGCGGTGCGGGAGGAAAAATAACTTCCTTTTTTCAGGATCTCTTGACACGCCGCCTGGTGCTTTCTGACTTCTGCAGAATCAATTATTATGGAAGCTAATCGAATGGAGATAATTGGTCACAGTGTATATTAAACAGTCCTACACAGGCTCTTGTGGGGATGGATCCAGAGCCAGTGGGGCTGAGGGGCCACTCCAGGGCCAGAGGGCGAGAGGGGCGAGGGGATGACGCACTTGGCAGTGCCGGAGAGTGGGAGGCTCAGCTTGCGGAGTGCGCCTCGCTGCATGACTTGAACACTCCTCAAAGCTGGAGAGGGGCTCTTTCTGAGTGTGTATGTTTAATGGGATATGCAAATCTCTTACAGTCAGAGAGCATGTGAGCTTCTGGGTGTGTTCGGTGTTTAATGATCATCATCAGACCCAAAATCATGGTAAAATATAGAGCTAAAGCTGTTCTCACATTCTGTGATGTCCACACCCCTCATTTTAGCCACAGACACCTGTAATCCCGCTTTATGCTTGTTTCAAGGGCAAGTATCCACAATGAAAAAAAAAAACAACTCTTTTGGTCCATAATAAACAGAGGACAGTAACCCAAACACAAAACAGCATCAGGAGTACAATTTTGTTATTGTATGAATATACAATGGCCTAGACACACACACTCATATATATACATGTATATATAAATGTATATATATATGTGCTAATATATATATATGGTGCTGTCAAACGATTAATCGCATCCAAAATACACAAACATAAATGTATATTTTTAAGAAATATTTAATTGTATATATATATAATTTATAATATATCTAAATATAAATTCTAAAAATAAATAAATAAATAAATATATTTTATATATAAATAATACATTTTTGTGAAAAATATACATGCGTGTGTATTTATATATACATAATAAATACACACAGTACACACACATGTATTATCTTATGTAAACAAACTTTTATTTTGGATGCTATTAATCGTGATTTATCATTTGACGGCACTAAATAGTTACATAAAAAATATATCAATATAATATAAAATTGATCAGCTAATTCTACAATTATAATATAATATATATTAATAATGTCATGTCTTTTATTTTAATTTTTTGTTGTTTCCTGTTACAATTAAAACAATTGTTTTTTACAGCATATCCATCTATACAACAAAGTTTTGCGCCCCCCCCCCCCTCTCTCTCTCTCTCTCATAAAGCAGACACAGTTTACAAAAACACTAAGACTGAATAATCTTATTTAAATGCCATCTGTCCTTTTCCCTACAGCGGATAAACAAAGAACCACTTAAAAGTAATGTGTGTAATTTTTCAATGTTAAAATACTTTCTCCCATCCCATCTACAGCTATAAGCAAGCAATTTAAACCACCGTTTCACTACTTACAACAAACAGTTAGAGACCTGAAGTTACTCATTTCCAATGGCAAGCCATACTGGGGCTTCATGGAGTCCCGAACCAGATTTTCAGATCTGATTTGACGGATATGACGCATTCTGATCAAAACTTTGACCGTGAAGAGAGAATTATCAATGGTTCATCTTAAATACCTCCTATATAGAATGGATAGTTATGAATAAATAAGTCAGAAACAATTATTTACGTTGTTTAACATTTTATCCTTAGGGCATTCATAATATATTCCCTCCAAAACTATTGGCTGTCATTTGTTCTGTAAGATTTATTCTTGTTTATTCATTGATAAGCGGTGGGTAAATGCTCCTTTGGTGTAGATGCAATCAGAAAAAATTATTTTTGTGATAATACATTTATCACAACTGCCACATGGGGAATGGATTATGATAGAGTCATATCGAAGGTCATCACCGTTCAGGAAAACCTGTTTGAAAACACTCATTATTTTTGCAATTCCATTTGTTGACACTAGTGGCACTACATGTTCACCATTGAAATATATATAAGAAAATGCCCTTAGTTTCAAATCTAATGTATAGAGGGATATGAATTACTCTAAATATTACTTAAAATATTAGGATAAAATATCAGAAGTTAATAATTATAAAATAAAATATTAAATGATTCGTCATTTTAATTGCAGTCAAAATGGCTTGCAATGGAATGAATCAAAATTCTGCATAATGAAGTAGCATTTAGTGAGTACAGTAAGATTATCTTGCACAGTTAAACTATGTAAACAGAATAGCTGAAAATGATGCAAAGTGCCCTTATTAATTAAAACTGTACACACACACAGCCTTCTGGGATACCATCCCTTTGTATCCTTTGAGTGCAAAGTTCTATGCATCCCATGAAAAATCTGATTGTACAAATAACATTAGGTCCCCTGTAACAGAGACAGGAGACTCCTTGAAATTGTTGTTTGTGACTCGTGAGAAACGAGAAAGAGAACAGCTTGCCGTCTTCCCTGGGGACAGACATTCATGCTATTTACAGCTGGTGCTTGTTTTTAAATACTCACATATTTAATTAGCAGACAGCACAAACATTTCTCACAGACTCAAAGTCAACATTCTGGCCAGGTATAAGGATAGGTGTAGGAAGCATCTGTACGATGAGGAAACATTATGGTTAGTGAGTGGCAATACTGCATTTGTACTGAATTTTAAACTAATGCATAAGAGATTATTACACATTTATTTAAGGCTGTCAAATGATTAAATTCAATAAAGCCAAATTGATTACGTGATATGTTAAACGATTATTTAAATTAATCAAAATTAATTGCATATATGAATATTTGCTTATAAAACAATGTCAGGCATTGAGTAAACATAAAGAGCCTATCACTTGCCTACAGTCCACAGCAATCCAAGTTTGTCAATCAGTTTAAAGTAATCTTAGAACATTTTAAGTGCAATTTAGTTTAGTTTTTTTTTATTATTATTATTTATACATACAGACTTTTCGACCATTGCTTTTTTTTTCATGCGCACCATCTTTAACGAATGGCGTTCCATAATAAAATGTACATATAGTACATTTAGTAGTAGTATAGTTTCAGGACTGCATTTATAGGACCTAGTTTTTCCTAGGTTTTTGTTTGTTTGTTTGGTATGAATTAGCAATTTATACCAGCACTTACTATTCAATTCTGTATTTATGTTATTTTATTTTTCAGAAATTAATTAGTTGTTTAATTGTATAAATGTAGTTGATATACTGTCCTAAACAAGCCCTAACCCTTAACATACCATCTTGAAACATTTCAATATATCAGCAATTATATTCTGGTTTTAAACTCTTTTTTCTTGGAAAGAAAGGTTATTTTCTGTGTTTGTGTGAGATATCAATTCAGTAAATGGTTCAACAATTGCTCTCCAAACTAGTGTGTTTATTGGTACATTGATAAATTAAAATAACTTGAAATCAAATACCATTTTACAAAATTCAGCAGCACAATGATCTGTTTTTGCACAACTATGGTGAAACTGGACACAGAAAGCCCTTCTCACACCTGGTCTTACGTTACAAATAAGCTGGAAGGACAATAAATCATAAATTATTTCCATGGGTCTAGTCTTTGCTTCTGTTTGTTTGAAGTCTGAATCAGGTCTCCTCTGTTGGAGAAGAATTGGCTAGTGGTGCTGGAGTAACTTTTCTCTATTTGTGGATATGACGAGACACAAACGGTCAAGAGATGTACAAGCCATTTCCTGCCAAAACCAGCCCATCAGGTATAAAATATAAAAAGAGGCTTACCTTAATCAGGGTAAGACAAAAACATGTTTTGGAAGAAGGATTTGGAAAAAGGAGGAGTGACGACAGTGAAGGACGAGAGAGGATTTTATGCTCATGTTTTACTAAGTTTGTGTGTGCGGCAGTTGTCCTTGAGGGACTGCCGCCATTTTACTTTCGCTTTGTTGTTTTTTATTTTGATATATTAAAGTTATGTTGAATGCTTGCCTCCTTTTTCCCTTATAAACAAACTTTGTTACAGTAGTGTACTTTTAAATGTATTAATTACATAATTTCATAATATAATTTCTAATATTTTTTTTTTGAAATAAATTGTCAGTTAACAGCCCTAATTGAAAAACAATTGAAATCAAAATCAAAATCATTCATTATTCTGAAAACTCTGTGTAAGGCAGTATAGGATAGTGTCTTTCAATATGAAGTTGAGAGGGAAAAATGTCTCTCACTTCAGATCTTTCTCATCTGCATTTCAGTCGATCCCTCAAAGAAGAAAAATCTAAAAAGATTTCATCAGGTTGTCATACCTGTGACGGACAGTAGCTACGACTGAAATATATTTTATTAGATGAGAAAATATTTCCAGTGCAATACACGATTTTGCATAAATTTGACTCATAATAATGTGAAAAGAGATTTACAACCTATTGAGAAGACCGGGGCTAATTGTCACACAGGGAAGTTTCACAAAGTGACTGCATACAAAACAAATGCATGTTTTGCACGTTCCAGTATTCCAGTAGCAGCATCTCGGTGTGGCAACTTGCCCCACTGTTGTAAATGTCTGTTAAATTAATTGTATATTTCCCCTAGGCACCAATAGAGCAGCGCAGGGATGATATCAAAACCCCAAAGACTAATTCACCCCGGGTTCCCTTGAGATTTTCCAATGGGGATATATAGGTTTTTCAATTTATGACTGAAATACAGCCTGAAAAAAAACATAATGTTTTGTCCTACAACATAAACTGCACACACTCTCACCCCAAACTGACTGCCCCAGGTGAAAAAAGTACACTTCCATGATGTACTTAAAGTGTTCTATTTTCGTGCACTAATTTTGTACTCAATATACTAAAAATTCTTTTGTACTTCTTAAGAATATTTAAGTGTACTCAACTGTGCTGTTTTGGGACACCATGAAAATGAACTAAAATGATACATACTATCTCTGTATTTAAAAAATGTATTTAGTTACCACTTGCAGTGCACCTGAACCTATGTTAAAAGTACATTTTAGTTCATATTCACGGTGTCACAAAATCAGAAGAACACTTTGATGGATAGTTCACCCAATAATGAAAATTATCCCATAATTTACTCACCCTTAAGCCATCCTAAGTTTATGAGACCATCTTCTTTCAGACAAACACAATCTGAGATATATTTAAAAATATCCCTAGTCCTCCAAGGGATATTTTCCATACGACTCCAGAGGGTTAACAAAGGCCTTCTGAAGCGAATCGATGCATTTGTGTAAAACAAATATTCTTATTTAAAACTTTATAAATTCAAATAACTCACCACGGAAGAACGTATACATACTGCGCACGTGGATTTGGGCGGAAGACCAATCTCTGACCCCAAGCAATGACGCAAAGACGAACGCGGAGGTGCAGAGGATTGAGCAAAACAAAACACCAGTCACGAATTAAAAGTCTAAAATGAGAAAATGATTTCGATATAAGAGAAGAGGAGCTTGAGTTTGAGTTTGTTTGAGCCGCGAGAGGTGTCTAAGCTTACGAAGCTCGTACATCCTGGATCATACATTACGTCACGGGTTACTAATTTGGTGCAAGTCAACTTGCGCATTCTGCGTATCATCCGCTGCAAGCTCGTTATTTTACTTTATAAAGTTTTGTTTTATTTTACTTTTTTAAAGTCTTGCACAAACATATCGATTCACTTCAGAAGGCCTTTATTAACTGGAGTTGTATGTGTGACCAGCAGGGCGGGCGAGAGCCGTGAGGGAACGGCCGGTGATAGTGAGCGTCAGCTGCGCACTGCACCGGTCTCGTATCTCTCACGGAGGAGCTCCGGAAGCATAAAAGAGGAGCGACGACAGTGAAGGACAAGAGAGGACCAGGGGCCTCATTTATAAAACTTTGCGTATAAACCTTACTAAAAGTGAATGTACGACGTAAATCTGAAAATGGTGTACGCAGGTGTACACCAGAACCTGCGTAAAAATCCTTTTCTAAGTCAGCAGAACACTGTCAGTACGTGCATCTCCACCCTGTCTCCTCCCCGAAATCACCATATATGGAGCTTACAACGCCTAGTTTTACTATACATAACCTCATCTGCATATCAATTCCATACATATTCCCATCCACGTGACACCCCTGTTAACACAGTTAAAAGTACAAGACATTGGGAAATATTACATATGGACTATAAATGCCATTTGTGCCATACATATTGCTAAAAATCATCTAATATCCTTGTTGTTTTATAATAAATATATCAAAATATCCATTACAACAAAATTGTAGCTATAAAATAGCTTACTTATCAGATAAAGTTTTTAGAATAGAGTTGATTCATTAATTTCCACTGTCCAAATAGTTTTTTAATTGTTTAAAACAATTCAAATGAAATCGAATTTATGTAGTTTTGCTGGTGAACATCTTTTAGGGTGTTTAGGCTATTTTAGTGGATAGATATAGGCCTACTTATTTATTGCAGTGCAAATACACGGCGCTTCGCTGACAACGAATTTTAAAAAGGAAGCGTATAAATCTTACCGATTTCTTCAAGTTGTATCCTTCAAATACAGTAGTATTTTTCATAATTTTTTGAAGATGCCTGTACACGACATCAACCCGTCCAGCTGCGGTTGTACAGTAAGATATTATTATTGAACCTGTTCAAACTGGACAATTCCCGCCTCCTTCTTCCCGTTCTTACGAACTGTGTTACGGTATGGACACATTTTTTGTCTTAAAAATTTGACCAGCCACTCACAGCCATTATAAACCTTGGGAGACTAAGGATATATTTTAAACTATATCTCGTGTTTGTTCGAAAGAAGATAGTCATATACATCTAATGGCTTGAGGGTGAGTAAATCATAGGATAATTTTATTTTTTGGGTGAACTACCCTTTAAGTACAAAAGTAAAAATAGAGTACTTGGTACATTATGGAAGTGTACTTTTTTCGCATGGGGTCTTATCAAGTTACTTATTAGAAACATATGTTTTCAAAACTAAACAAATGCTTCAGGTTTTCAGTATGGGTGTGTGTAATTTACGCTGTAGAACAAAACGTCAAAGTATCAAGTTATGCTTACTACAAGCTTTATTTTATTAATAAATTGGAAAAACCCCATAGGAAAATCTTGATGGAACCAGTGGCCAATGTGCCTATACTGATTTCTTTTCTTTTCTTTTCTTTTTTTCCTTAGAAACATTCAGTGGAGTGAACAACTGTGTGACAATTAACCCAGCTCTCTTCTATACAACAAATAATACATTTTAATATATTTTAAAATTCAAACATCTAAGTATAATTCACAGGGATGACACCACATCTGAAGTGGAAAGAGAAGCACGTACAAGAAAAGCATGTAATCACTCAACATTACAATGTGAACAAATGAGGTCTGAGTGATTACTCATGATATCAGAAAAGATAGAGGTTTTGCTGGCAACATCGCTATACGCAAGACCTCACTCCGGGGAAGAAGATACTCACACGCTAACGATATGAAACTCGCAAAATCTCTGATACGGCAACATGAATCTGAGGCAACGTCAATTAACTGGATTTGCGGGTTTAACCTGTCAACAGGATGTCATAACAGCTTTTATCATTGTGCACACTGTAGAGTGTGAGAGGCATCATATTTAATCATGCTCTCCCTCGCTCTTTCCCCCGCTTTCTTTCTCTTTCTTTTACTTTTTTTGGAGTAAAAATATGTCCCCACGCAATGCAAACTCCCCAGACACAGTGTTGTTTACTGCAGATTAACAAAGGGGAGGCAAGACGAGTTTCTGACATCAGCTCAAGTGAACAAGCAAGCGTAATACCAGCACGGAGTGAGAATTTTTAAGCAAAAGTTGGGCTGCATTTGGGGGAACTGTTTACTTTTGTTTGCTAGTTCTCTACTTGGACTTGTATTTATTTATTCATTCATTTATTTGTTTGTATATTTATGTATGTATGCAAGTGTGGTATAAAGAAGCTCAGCTTTTTTTTGCCTTTGCAGCACTGCAGGAGAGCTAGATTCCTGTAGGGCTTGGTTTAAAAAAAGGGATTTGCGTAGTAATCTATAATAAATTAATAAAGATAGTTTTTTTTTTTGGCAATGTCAGTGGGTCAGTGCTTTTCAGAGGAGAACGCATATGATATCATGTACTCCTATGGGAATACATGTGAGAACTCGACCTATAAGACGGAATACGGTCGTGTTAGTAAAATAGCAGCAAGAGTTTTTTTTATTGAAAATTATGCTTTGGGTAAAAATGTCTTTCAAAAGCAAATGCATACATTTTAAAGTGTACCAGCCAAATAGGATTTGAACACAATTACTCGTGTTTTATAACGTCACCATGAAATCAAAATTGTCAATTCTATTTTTTTAATGGAATATTGCAGTATTTATTATAAATGATGTATTTGTGCACGCCCCATGTGATCTTAAAACAAAATGACATCCCTCCCTCTGACGTCTCTTCTTTTCTTTGATGACGTGTTTTTCGGCGTGAGGGCGGGACAACCTGTCACTCACATGAGATCACAGCAATTAACAAACGACAACGATTCAACAATCCAGTCAATTCCCCAAGGACAAAATCAAGTCCTGCCAAGTCTTAGGAACAATTGCATTGACCGCTGATGTTCCCAGCATGCAATAAAACACACATAAAGCTCTGTCTGCACAGGGGCAACCAATAAACAACACTTCAGTTCTGTTTAAATTTTCATTTTTCATTTCATTTTTCATCATTTAGCAGACGCTTTTATCCAAAGCGACTTACAAGGGGAGCAATTAGGGGTTAGGTGTCTTGCTCAAGGTCACTTTAGTCATGGTATCAAAGGTGGAGAGAGTGCTGTTTATTCACAATCCCCACCTTCAATTCCTGCCAGCGTGGGAATCGAACCGGCAACCTTCAGATTACAAGCCCAACTCCCTCACCACTAGGCCACGACTAAATGTAATACCGATACCTTTCACCGCAGTACACTAAATATGAGCTTCAAAAAGCTTTAAGATTGGATATACAACTAAGAAAGCATTAAGGTGTGGTCAAACTTACCATTGTTCTGTGAATTGTCACAGGCAAAATCCAGTCAGTATATACACTTGAAACAAATTGGAATAGAAACAATTTACACTCAGAAATTGATAGTAAATTTCACAATTAATTACAAAGAAATGGCCATTTGCACCAAGTGCATGTTGGCAGAGGCTACAGTAACTCCGCCCCCATTGTCTTATTAAGCCAGAAAAAATGATAAAAGAACTCCAGCTGATAAAAGGATCAGAGGTGTGGAGAGTAAAGCGGGTGGCATTAACTTTTTAATACAATCTGCCTTTTCCCGAAATCATTCTTCTCCCTTTTACCATATATATTTTAAATAAAAATTAAGAAAACATTCAAGAAGTGGAGATAAAGTGCATGACGGGTATTTAATAGTGGGAATAAAGTGTTTAACGGATAGGAGTAGGTGTGGGGGAGGACTTCAGGGACAGGGACAAGTAATGTCCGAAAAATCTCTTTATGATTTTAATAAATATAATCATTTACACATTGAATGTGTTGTTATTATTGCATGCTGTTTTAAAATATATTACAATACACTAAGGTACAAATAGTATCAGTTTGTATTAAGTATAAATAGTATCTGTATTTGTATTTAGAGAAAGTAAGTATAAGCAGAGTAAGTATAAGCAGAAAGATTGAAATGGAATTTTCTGGTAAAACATACTGCAATAACCTTTATTTTATTCACAAATTGGAAAAACCATCAAAAACAAGACAGCATTTATTAATCTGAGTTAATATTAATTTCAACAAAATTATAATACATTTTTAAATTTGTATTTTAACATTATTTAATGCTCTGTGAACTAACATACACACTGTATTTTTTATCAACTAACATTAACAATTATTAATGAATGTTGTAAAAATATATTGCACTGTTAGTTCATGTAAGTTAATACATAACACATAACAAATGAGACCTTACTGTAAAGTTTACAAAACTTTTAAACATTCTATTGCACAAAAGGTTCCTTGGTGGAAAAAGGTTCTTTACTAAAATGTTCTTCACATAACCAATAAAAAAAAAAAAAAACAAGAACAGTTGACTGAAAGGTCTTTGGTGAGCCTAAAATGGTTCTTCTGCCATGGCATCACAACGAAAACCCCATTTTGGAACCTTTTATTTTTAAGTGGAAATCCACAAAACTGGGAATTTAGCAGGAGGGAGAACGGTTTCGCATCGGGTTCAGTTGGTCATGCAAATTTGCAGTTTGATTGACAGGCGACCTGACCAATCATAACCCCGAATCCACCATTTTGTCTGACAAAGCAGTCAGGGGAGTTAGTAGATTAATGTTGGTGAACTTAAATTTCATAAATTGTGTGAACTCACGTCTTTCTGCGCTTAAAACAACATTCCTTCTGATGTTCATTCATGTTTATTTGATGTTATAAATGAACTAGTATGAAGAGATGGTTCACGAGCCGCTTGAAGGAGCTACAGCGATCTGTCACGACACATTAAAGAGCCACTACACGGTATTTATTGATTAAACTTCTTTAAAAAATTACGATATATTAAAAATGAAACTGTTTCATATCAAAAGTAACCTGCTCTGTCTGTGTCCTCTTTGCTCCGCGATGTATTTTTCACTGCGTGAGAACATGATGTGTGGTGTGAGAGAGCATGACTTGTCGGACATAGCAACAGTAACTAAAGGGGGCGGGTCTTTGTGAAGGGTCAATTGGTTTAAAAGTGACTTCTTTGTGCTGTACATGCATTAAATTGGCTACTCTATTACCATAGAAAATGGACCCTTTTTGTCTGCGAATAGGGGTGAGACTGTGTTGTTAAAACATATACAGTGTGTTTGTATTTTGAGAAAATTGCGAACTCTGTGAGTACATTTACATCTGCCTGTTATTTTTTGTTAATGTTGTATACTTCTTATTGGATGAAGGCATCTTGTGAAGCACTCAATTTATAATACCATTATGGTTAAAGTTCCATTAAAAATGTTCAAAAATTAAGATATTTCAGCCATAAAATGGTTTTTAATTAAGTGGAAGCAAATAGCAGCAGGTCACACACTTCATTGCATTGTTATTGAGGTGCCGTAGGCAAAGTACAATGTAAGATTAGCACTTCACATCGGGCTATAATCATTCACTGAACATCTATATGACATGAGTACAATGCTTCAACACTCCCTCCATTGGTATCAATGCTTTCCGACCTGCCAAGCCACTAAGTGGAAATGAACATTATCAGCACTTACCAAGAAGAATGCAACCCTTGAATAAAAAGAAAGTGCTGCAGAGAAAATGAACAAGTTTTTGTCAAAAACCATCCAAAGACTGAAATCAATTTTCATAATTTGTTCAAAAGCACTTTTGTGCTTCAAGTAAGTGTTTTAGAGAAGGTGGTGAGTCACTCTGGCCATTTTGTATTTGCAACTCATGACTCTGTTTTACCTATCATTCCACCATTCAGACCATTTTCATGTCATTCTTCAAAACCTCAGCTCTCGTCAGTTTAGAGATTCGAATGGCCTTTGAAACGTTTACTTCTTGAGACCACTTATGAACCACAATGGTTTCTTGATTTCTGAAAGCCAATAATATTAGTTCTTATTTGATAATCATTGTTTCTTACTTTGCTACCTTTTCACTGTAACTGTAGACAATCTATAAGCTCTATGCTGAATTATTTATTCCTCTAAACACCACCTACGCCTGCTCCAGATTTCCATTCTTTCTCCTTTTCGTCTTCTATTTCTCTTTGCATCTATTTCTCTCTCTGTCTCTTCCACGGAGCGGTTGCGAGCACTCGTGGTGCGAGATGACAGTTCTTCTCCGTAGTGATTCATGGATCCAAATGCTGCACATATTGCATATTTTGCATTGTAAAATCAAGTTTGTCAAGCAGAAAAGAAAAAGTATGTCTGACAGGAAGTATAAGCATTCACTCTTTCCTTTTTCCCTACAGCTTGGTTCTTTTCAGCTGCAAAAATATAGAAATAAACAACTGAAGGAGGCTAAAAAAATATGACAGTAGACTCCAGAGTAGTTAGACAGAATGCTAATTCTTGGAAGCTGCACTCTTGATTTATGCAGCTTGAGGAAATGTTGCTTATTCTTTTATGTACTGTGCCTATATACATACGTATTTTGTATTATCATTCTCTAGTGGAAATAACTGTTGTGGAAAGGATATTTTAAACATTTTTGCAATATAATGGCAGACTCCTGGAATAAACTCGCAGACTAGGCTCATTTCAGAGCTATATGTATAAAAATTAGTTCTTTTTATGTAACTCAAAATTACAGCTTGACTGGAAATTAACAAAACAAATCTGGTCTTGACATTTACCTCGATTATTCTTGTTCTTCACATGCATGTCTCATGTTTCATCTCAAGCTCTTTACTGTCATTGTAGTCTCCTTGGTAACCATGTACAATAACTGTTGGGGAAAAAGGAACTAGGAAAATGTTTTTTGTTATGCTATATTATCACCAAATATTGGATTCAGTCTTTTTTTTTCAACTTGTTTTCTTTCAATTAGGAAAGGTTTTGTGTTTATTTTTAAACTGACCGATTGATCAGAGCTTATATTGGTCAAAAATGACCATCCATTGAAAATGAATCAGTGAAATCGAAAATAAGAGAGACATTTAGTGTTCATGTTCACATATGCGCTTTCAAAAATAAGAGCCTCGGATGTGTGCATGCCTGGATACATTCACACTCATGATAAAGCACACACACATTCATATACACAAACTATTGAGTATTATAGGCTTTCTTTTTCACAGAGATGAACTTTATCCTCAGATCAATGAGGACCAATAGCCACGTTTCCACTGTCACTTCCAGGGCTTGATCGGGCCTTGTTGGGACTACCTCGGGGCCGAGGTTTTTCGGCCCGCAGAATACCTTGGTCCAAAGCGGGCTAGTTGGGTTTGCAGGAGTGGTTATGAACAAAGATGGAGTTTATCTGAGTCTGGAGAAAGCAGCAATAAAGATTTTTAAATCATTTTAGCTCAAAACTCACTTTTAGAGAGCAGCAAGTGTTTGAAATAACTTCTGTTTGTGATTCGATATGGAGTCTGATCACCATATTGTCAGGGTTAGCAGCTGGAGTGCCCGTGACCACCACTAGAGGGCACTACACCCTGAACTGCTTCTCTCACTACTGGACTTCATTTCCCACAATCCACCTTGGACTTTCTTACACTCACTCACACACAGACAAATGCTACATTTCCCATAAGCCTTCATACCTGGACTGATTGCATCCTCACCTGCCGTTAATCACATCACACTATTTAAACACCCTGCACACACACTCATTTGCGAGGTCTTTTTATTTCTCCAGTGTGTAGCATTTCTGAGCATTTATCTTTGTCTTGTTTTTTCCGGTTATTACCCTGTCTGTTTTTCGTTGTTGGATTCTTGCTGCCTGTCCCGGTCCTTGCTTTGTTATACTGGACTGTGATTGATATCTGCCTGACCTGAACTCCTGCCTGCCTATTGTTTACGATTACTGCCTTTCCTTGGATTTACCTGTTTGCTGTTGATTGACCTGTTTGACCACGTTTTCAAATAAAGCTCGCATTTGGATCTCATCCGCTGACTCGCCCTTCATTACACATATAAGGCAGAAATATTTATATGTGATGCAAAAGACTATATACGCTAACCATTAGTAAACATAGTAAATATGATTGCTTGAAGAAATCAGACAAATCATATATGCTATCACAATTGTGTATTAATTGTATGTCAGTACATCTCGTCTCTTAGCGGACTGTCTGATATCCATATTTTTAGCTCTGCATGTAGGGGTGGGCGGTATGACAAATTCTGTTTCACGGTAACGATATAGTTACATATGTAGTTATTTTGGAAAATTGACAAAAATGGCTTTATTTAATAAGTAAAACCAAATGTTTAAGAAATGAAAATTTCTTCACCTTGTTTGAGTACTCTTTTTCTTTTATTTGGTCAATTATTTATTTGATAAACTATATTGATAGCTAAATCCCTGGTACAGTTTTGCCATGTTTGCTTATTAAACTGTGTTTTTAAGAGGCTTCTTTTGCTCATTTTTTTTTTGTTTTGCAAGCGGCAACCCTTCACTTGGAGCTTTAGTCAAGAGGGAAGAGTTTAGAAGTGACTGGGACAGCAGCAACTGTTAGTGTTGACGAAGTAGTTTAAATTATAGCTACACACCTTGAAACTGCGTTATTATTTTATTCTAGCACTGCCACACAGCCTTCCATATTCGACTCTTATGCAGACGCGTGTCGTTTGCATTATTAAAATGTGATCGTTAATTTGTTTGAGCATCATTTGAGAGAGGTATCGAATCAAATGAAGATTTTATCAGCTGGTTCTAATCAGCTGATCGTTAGAAAAATATAATACATGCTGTTGCATTCTCAATATTTAATATTTTTTGCCTCAGATACAGGATTATGTACATTCGCTTTAACAATCAGGCTGTTAATTCCCACAGCAACCGCTTGGGCATCAAAGCTGAATGCGATTCTCGTATGTATACTTAAAAAATGGAAAGATGACTGATACATTATTTAAGGCTATTTCTATTCGTTTTTTACATAACTGTTGTTGTCAAGTAAGCTTCATTCATAATGCTTTCCGTTGCCAGCATGTGCAGTTAACTGCTGCCGCCTTTCTTCCAACAATATCACGTTAATAACGTGATATTATTTATAAAATCAATATAAAATCTTTATAAAATTGAATTCCTTTGCGGATCCTCCTGATCTGCTCGTTCACCTTTCTCCATGTTTCTTTGACCAATCGTAACTCTGTTTCATGCACGCTGCACTTGAGTTCTTTACATGTGGCAGGATACACGGTATAAAATAATCTGTTACGGTTGACATTTTTTACCGCGGTAACTATATATACCGTCATACAACGTCAAAGCAACTCCGGACCTTCATTTGGACGACTGTCACTACAAAACCACATACAAAACCTGTCCTAATTGAAAGAAAACAAGATTGAATCCAATATTTGGTAATAATATAACATAAGGAAAGATTTATAAGCTATTTTTGCTGGTCTTTTTTGACAAGGAACACAAGTGTGACTTTGCTCCATTTTGTACAAAATAAAAGCATTTCAAAACCAATTTCCTGGTTAAACATTAAAGCACACTAGTGTGATAAACAATGAAAAATGCAAAATTATCCACGGCCATGGATAATGATTTTTTTTCACTCAAAAACTGAGGTGCGTAAGCTCAAAACCTGTCCTAGTTGAAAGAAAACAAGTTTACAAAAGACTGAATCCTATATTTGGTGATAATATAGCATAACGGGAGATTTATAAGCAATTTTTAAAAGTCCGTTCATTTTTTGACCCGGGGATTACAAAAGGTTTAACAGGGTTTTCAAAGCTAGGGATACAAGTTTTAAGACTGAAAGGTTTGGTCTGGGACAGGAGTAAAACAATAAAATCTTTACCCAAAATCTATAATATTAAAAAAAAAAAAAAAGGTAAAACATATATAAAATAAATTATCCTCATAGTTGGAAAAAACAACCACATGTGTGGAATAAGCAACTTTCACAAGCTCATAATCACTGTCAAACAAAACACAAAGCAGCTTCAACATCAAAAGTGAGACTAAAGACTAAGATGTCAGCTTAGCTCAGGTTTGAGTTATAGTCAATAACAGTCAAAATTTTACTTAAGAGTCAATTATAACAGCCAAACAGAGGTCTCTGTTCAGGGCAAAGTCTTTATTTCCCCCCAAAGAACAGCCTCGCTATGCCTCATTTTGAGTCTAATAACCCAAACTTGATAAGAAAATGTTTTGCATAACTCATGAAGCCTCTGTTTTCAAGTGCAAATTTCACAGTAAAATGAATTCATCAGCTTTTTCTCTTTTTTTGCCACAGGGATTAATGATTCAGATAAATGCTGGTAATGTAACATCAGCATGCAAAAATGGTAACATACCCCCCATTATCTGCTTTCCTTTCTTCTCAAAAATAAAGTTGAAGCATCAAGAGTATTTCAGAGCAGCTAACAGTTTGTGAAATAAATAAATCACATGCATTCTTTTATCTAACAAACTCCCTGCAGATGTAATTCGACAGCTGTAGATATTTAACACTCATCCTCAAACAGAATTATTTCAGTTCTGCACAAGGCAGCTCCCAAAGTTCATTATTATTGCATAGCTTATGGCTACTCCTCTTCATCAAGGCTGCGTTACATTATTTACAAACCGAAAACAATTGTGGGAAAAGTATAATACAAGGCCAGGGACGCCGTTAAAAAGCAGTTTGCATAATGGATGGAAAGAGTCATTCTTCGTGCACATGTTACATAACGATACCTCACATGTTGAGGTATTGTATATTTAAGGAAGCAGCACTTCCTAAACTCATCTATTTGTTTTAAGAGGGAAGTAAATGGACAGATCTAGGACAACCTAAGCTGAGTCTCTGTACTGCAGAATGGTGTTCTGTTGCTTTACAGCCCTAATGGGAAGGCAAAGATTCTGGTGTGTGAGAAAAATGGCAGAAATAGACATAAATGCACTTAAACAGCTGATCAAGGGGAAAATACACAGCAGAACAAGGAATCGTTTCCTTCTTGTGTTCTTTTCTGTATTGCTGCAGAGTTCACAGTGGTTTGGGACTCTGCAATCTATTATGGGTCAGGGGAAAAGATGAGAGACACAACTAATAATCGACCGTTTTGCTGCAGTTTGCTCTGGTGAAAAGACCCAAAGGAGAAATGTTTAGGAGTGAATTATTTCACACAAAACCAATTGCATGATGTTCACATGGGTTCATATTTTACTCACAGCAAACTTTTTTTTTCTTTTTTTTCCACAGGGCGATGCGTTTAAAATATGAACTGAACAGTTTACTTGTCATGTTCTTTTTATGTTTGTTTGCAAGCAATACCCAACAACCCCATATGACACAACACTCTCTGGATGGCTTTGCTCAGAGCTTACTGGTGAATCAATTCAAACAATTGTGAAAGAATATAAAAGTCTTTACTGTCACTTCTGATCAATTTAATGCAATTTATTTATTTATTTTTGTTTAACATGTTTGTTGCTTGGTACAGGGTCAGGATAACACTTTATAATAAGTTTCATTCGTTAACATTTGTCACGATGGTCAGCTGGAGTGCCCATGAAAGGACTACATTCCCACAGGACTACATTTCCCATAAGCCCCATACCTATTCACTGATCACTGCACCAGCTGCATCTCATTCACCAATCACTGATTACTGCACCAGCTGCACCTCATCACCTCACTATATAGCACTGCTCACACTTCCATTCCCTGCCAAGTATTGACTAGCTAACCCTTGGCAATTCTGAGTGTTTATCCCTGTGTTTGTTTTCCTGGTTCTGTTTTTGCCTGTTCCCTGTTTCTTGATCGTACTCTGCCCGCCCTCGGATTTACTGCCTGTTTCCTGACCTCGACTCTGATTATCCCAATATGCCTGTTTACCCCTGTATTGACTATTGCTTGTCTGACTACGTCTTCCTTTAATAAACTTTTGGATCTCTACCCGCTGACTCCTTCGTTACAAAATTAGTTAACTATATTAGTTCACAAACTTATAATGAACAATAATGTTACAGCATGTATTAGTGTTAATGCTAATATCAACATTTACTAATACATTTTTAAATTAAAAGTTGTATTTGTTAATATATTAATGCAATGTTAACTAACACGAACAAACAATAGGCAATTGTATTTTCATTAATATTGACTAGATTATTAAGTGTTCTAATTTATATATATATATATATATATATATATATATATGTATACAGTGGGTATGGAAAGTATTCAGACCCCCTTAAATTTTTCACTCTTTGTTATATTGCAGCCATTTGCTAAAATCATTTAAGTTCATTTTTTTCCTCATTAATGTACACACAGCACCCCATATTGACAGAATAACACAGAATTCTAAACACAGAATACAGCCATGAGTCTTTTTAGGAAAGATGCAACAAGTTTTTCACACCTGGATTTGGGGATCCTCTGCCATTCCTCCTTGCAGATCCTCTCCAGTTCTGTCAGGTTGGATGGTAAACATTGGTGGACAGCCATTTTTAGGTCTCTCTAGAGATGCTGCCATCACAACGCTTCACTGTTGGGACTGTATTGGACAGGTGATGAGCAGTGCCTCTTTTTCTCCACACATACCGCTTAGAATTAAGTCCAAAAAGTTCTATCTTGGTCTCATCAGACCAGAGAATCTTATTTCTCACCATCTTGGAGTCATGTGTCTTGCACTGAGGAGAGGCTTCGTCGGGCCACTCTGCCATAAAGCCCCGACTGGTGGAGGGCTGCAGTGATGGTCTACAACTTTCTCCCATCTCCCGACTGCATCTCTGGAGCTCAGCCACAGTGATCTTTGGGTTCTTCTTTACCTCTCTCACCAAGGTTTGGCCGGACGGCCAGCACTAGGAAGGGTTCTGGTCATCCCAAACATCTTCCATTTAAGGATTATGGAGGCCACTGTGCTCTTAGGAACCTTAAGTGCAGCAGGCATTTTTTTGTAACCTTGGCCAGATCTGTGCCTTGCCACAATTCTGTCTCTGAGCTCTTCAGGCAGTTCCTTTGACCTCATGATTCTCATTTGCTCTGACATGCACTGTGAGCCGTAAGGTCTTATATAGACAGGTGTGTGGCTTTCCTAATCAAGTCCAATCAGTATAATCAAACACAGCTGGACTCAAATGAAGGTGTAGAACCATCTCAAGGATGATCAGAAGAAATGGACAGCACCTGAGTTAAATATATGTCACAGCAAAGGGTCTGAATACTTTGTGATATTTCAGTTTTTCTTTTTTATATTTCATATATATATATTGCTCACTGTTAGTTTGTGTTACATTTAACAGTTACCCTTTTTCTCATAAAACATCCACTACTAGGCTTAAGATATACAACCAATTTAGAAAGGATCAAGCTGACTAGCTGAAGACTGTAGCTATACCCATTAATAGACACGGTACTTCCTTGAAAATAAATTCCAGCACACCGCTACAACAACCGTAATCAAATGACCCTTCTCTTAGATAAAGCTTTACAATGATATGGGAACATTTGGCAATTTATCTATTCAATAATATACCTTACTCACCGGTTGAGTAATAAAAACACCATCTGCGTCACCTTTACAGTATTTCAAATCCCTCAGTTCTCACCATAAAAACCCATTTATTTAGCCAGCAAACTCTTCTCTTTTCTGTGTTTTTTAAAACAGGAGAAACCTTTTTGTTAAAGGTTTTAAAACCATTTTTGCTTATTGTTACTAGGGATGTTAACAATTAATCGACAAATCGATTCAGACAATACAACTGATCAACTGTCGATTAAGCAGGTTTGTGCGTCCGAGTGCTGCTCAACCGCAAAACATGTAAAGCAAACACAAGGAAAAATTAAGCGAGCGTGCCGGAGTTATATTTGGGACCATTTTACAGCTAGAGTTACGCCGTCATCATGACTGTAAGTTTGATTGTGCATTCGCGGCCTTTTGACTTATGCAAATGTAAGTTATAATATTGTGCTTATTTTGTGCAGGCCTATCTATATCTGATTCATTTCATATAGGATGCATTTGGTGAAACTCATTTTACAATGTGTAAATTGACATCTGACAACTGACCTATGGCACTATCACCTCATACATGCACAGCAAAAAATTGTTTTCATGATTTGTTATCATAACATTTTTTTCTTTTGTCAAATCAACTTAGATAATGTAGTTCAGATTACATAATATTTTGAGTTTCTGTTGATTAAACCAATCACCTTCATTGTATTAACTCAATTTTTTAATTTCAATGAACTCAGAATTTTAAGGCAACCAGGTAACTTATGTTAAACCAACCATTTTTTTTTTTTTTACAGTGTGCGTCAAAGTAGCCGGAGCAACTTTTTTCTATTTAAGGATATGATGAGATATGCATGGACGAGTGAGGAATCGAAGTAATTTCCCGTGAAAACCAAAAATATAAACACTTATGACAGGCTTACCATAGTGAATCAGGGTAAAACAGCTTTTCAGAAGAGAACTGTGCTGCAGAAATTTGAATGACTCATTATAGTTTATAAAACATCCTTGGTCAGCATATTCATGTTGTTCATCGGTGTATAACAGTGTCGTGCATTTTAATTGGTGTGCTGTTGTGTAATCTCTTAAAACACACTTTGAATATTATTTTTGCTCTAAAATATCCATACCAAGGGATTTTCCACAGCTAAAAAAGTAAGTTTAAAAGCAAAGCTAGTTCCTCATCTCACCCTTTAGATTCATCATCCAAGCTTTCCTTTAAAAAGACAGGGTTTTTCCTTTTTAAGACTCAGCCAACCTTCTCATTCTGACTTTTCAGGATTCTCAAAACAGAGCAAAGCCAGATGTCATTTACATAGAAGTCAATGATGTATGCACATAAAAATCCCTTCTAGTAAAGGTTGAAATTTTTAACATACATGATTTTTTTTTTTCATTCAACATGTAGCCCACCATGGCTTGAGTAAGGCTAAATGTTTGTGCCGCAATAATGTGTCATCATTTGCTGTAAAAGAAAGCATATAGTAAGCCACCTTTAGAACAGTAAACAGGCAAATGCACAGCATGCTAAACAGGGCAATACCCTGCAATGTCTGCTGCTTCAGAGCATCATTAATCAGAGCCGCATTGCTGGTAGCTAGATTGAGAGATTTGCGGATCATGTAAACGCCAGTAGAGACAAAGCAGCAACGATGCAGAAAGGTAATACACTGCCTGGAGGATTCACACACACTTTGTGGTGTGAAGGCTCTTGTTGGTTAAGTATGTGACATGCTGAAAAGAAATTGGTAGGGACAAAAACTGTGAGGGATACAAGCAGGTGGGACCAAATTATGAGGGATAAAAGTGTGTTGCGATTAAAACACAAAGCAAACAGACACGTTATATCAGAAGATTTTTGGTATTATTATGCATTTGCAATTAATGGATGTGATTTTATTTAGTACTATGATGAGATATTTGAACAAACTTGATAGTTTGAAATGTTTTATTCATTGAGGTTATAGAATTAAAATGTAATAAGTGAAAAATCCTAATGCTCTTAAAGGGATAGTTTACCCTGTCATCATTTGGTCATGTCGTTTCAAACCGGTTTGCCCCTTGTGAAAAAGAAGTACATTATTATTATTATTATTATTATTATTATTATAGAAAAAATATATTTTTGGACACTTAATTACAATCAAATGTATTATAGTTCACTAAATGCATTTAGCTGAACTTTACAATGCTTTTTTGACTGACTTACATGGAACTTGCAGAAATATTTATATGTAATTTCATAATTCCTTCTAATGTCTTTGAAATATGGTTAAAGTGTACTGGAAAATGTACTGACAAGCATTTATGGAAAACTAAAATATACTTGAATGTAATTTCTAATGAAAAATGTACATCATGCATATTTGTAATTGCATATTAAATGACTTGAAGTTGCAATTTTGTAATATATAAAATATATAACACCAAATCTAATATCGAAAAACACTACAAACATTAAGTACTTTACATATGCTTTAGTATATTAGTAAACACATACCCTTCACCAAAGCACAACTAAATATTATTTAAAAAAAATAATGTTTTAAAATATATGTAGTAAAACGTGTAATTAGACATTACTACAAATGTGTGTTAAAAACAGTCATGAATAGTTTTAAGTACACTTAAGTGGCCTTTTAATTTTTATTATATTATCTGCAAAGCACAGTTGTTTAAAAATACTTATAATATTGGAAGTACACTACAAGTGTGCATTTGTTAAGCATGCTTAGTTTTAACATTTGAGGAACACAAAAGCAAAAATGTGGAAAATACTGTTCACAATAAATGAGCATTCAGAAAAGGACACAAAAGCGCCATAAAAGTGTCCATACATGATTTGTGTGCTAAATTCCAAGTCTTTTGAACAGACTGAGAAAAAGAAAAAGGTTTGGAATGACATGAGGGTGAGAAAATTATGACAAGAGAGCGATCCCTCGATACATAATTTGTCACTACTACTAAATTGTTCGCATTAATGTTATGACGTGGTTATTATTATAAAGTGTCAACCTATTTTTTTTTTTGGTGCGACATGGCATTTCATAGAATGCGAGTGATCGTGTGATAAAAGCAGTCTTCTAAAAACAGTGTGGTGAGAAAGAAACTCTTTGGATTGGTGCAAAGGGAACACATGCCAAAGATACCTGCTCCTGAGACTCTATCAGAGACTAACCTGACAAAGGAACACCTGCTAGGATTTTATCTTTCTCTTCTAACAGTATGGCTTGGATTTTAAAGGACCAATAGTGGGGTGCTCTACCTTGAAGTGTGGCTACAGAGAGTTCTCCCCAACCACTTCCTGATGGGCGCCACCTGTTCTCTTTGCCACATGAGGATGTGCGGATCACTGGGGGAAGAGAATATTGTCACCATAACACTGCTGGAGCCTCTCTCTCTCACACCCACTCACTCGCTCTTTATTCTCTGTCACCTGTTGTCCTTCAGGTACCAGATGTGACTGTTGGTGCAATAAAGGCCATGTTCTAGGAGTCTATCTGGCGGGATTCCAGCTTGAATGATTTTTGTTTCTCATACTTAAAACGATGGTCCTGCCAAAAATGAAAATTCTGTCAATGTTTACTCATGTTGTTCAAAACCTTCATGCCTTTCTTTCTTCTGTGGAACACAAAAGAGAATATTTATATAATATCTGTGGGGTCTTATGTTGTTTTGGACCCCACTGACTTTGCATGTACAAAAACAGTTGAAACAAGAAGCAAGCCATATCTAGACTTCAATACATGGGAGACTTTGGACTCTTTTGATAAGCAATCAAGCACCCAGCAACCACCCTGAACATCCTAGCAACCATATATTAGCAACATGCTTAAAAAACAGAACACCTTAGCAACCACATAGCAATGCCCTAGGATTGTGGCTACGATTTTTGCAAGCTACACTCTCATTTAATGTAGTTTATTTTAATCTTTCACAAAATGATATTTCGAAAATATTGCTAATACACTAAATTCACGGTTACGTAATGCTGATGTTAAGATTGACAATTTGAGAACAAAGTATAATAATAATTTGAACGGTTTGATGTGATATGAGCTAAGCGATCGTTTTATTCAATCACCATTGGCAGTGTGATTTATTGTGTTCAAAATTGTGTGATATTAACTTGCAATTGCGAGATATAAACTCGCAATTCTGAGAAAAAAGTCAGTCCTTTTTTCCTTAGAACTGGACTTTATAACTCGCAACTGCAAGTTTATATGTCACAATTTTGAGAAAAATCAGAATTGCGAGATATACACAAGATTTTTTTCCCCCTCAGAACTGGACTTTATAACTCGCACTTGGGAGTTTAGGCCTATATCTTACAATTCTGAGAAAAGAAGTCAGAATGGCTAGGTTCATAGATTGCAAATTTTTTTTATTCCGTGATGAAAACAAACTTCCATAGTTATTGGCTATTACAAAGAATTGGCCAAAATAATTGTAAAGTACTTGTAATTCCCATATCTATGGAGCCCAAAAGTTCATGGGATGAGATGGGAAGAAATATTGTCAATGCTTTTGCGTTCCGGTGAAAAAATTTGCATCCGTTCGCAAATTATTTGCATCCCACCAAGTAACTTCTCGTTCCCTCGCAAACTATCGTGTTCTTTGCAAGCAAACGCAAAGGTTTTAAAAAATATATTTTTTCTTCCCATCAACCATGTCATTTTAGGGGTTCCACACATATCCATTTAAAAGCATCAATAGGCTATACAATAAAACTGGCATTGAAACAAAATTAAACAACAAAAACTGGCAGTAACCCCAGAACCACACTATTGTCACCAAAGTAAAAATGTAAGATGGCATTAATTGATTAATTAATTATGCTCAGTGAATAAGGTATGAGTGCTTCAGTGGTGATTAGACCTTTGGCATGGGATCACAGACTGTTCCCAAAAGCGAACCTTTAGTAGGCTACCTCACAAATAAAAACATCTGGTGCCAGCAGGCACTTTGGGTCTCATCATTATGCTGCAGACCAAAGTTCCTTCTGCAGTGTCATTTTAAAGCCATAGCTGTGTTCACTGGGTAATTTGAGTTGTCTTCATCATCCGCTGACAAATGGAACTTCATGCAGAGGACCAGATGGCAAGGCTAAGTCATAAATCTACAAAATAAGACATTTGATTGATGACTTACGAGAGAAAGAAACACTCCCAGTAAAAAACAAACCGAACAGCGATTTCTCTAATTGAAACTGACATAACACTAGCAAATCTGGAGCCATTCAAATTTAATTTGAGCTTCTCAACAGTACATAGCTAATGAAGTGAGTCATGAATATTTTTAGTTAAATCAATTTTTGAACTCAGGACAAAAATTGACCCAACAGTATGTGAGACACATATTAAACAGTGTCGAAGTTCTTACCTAAAAAATGGGAGGATAACAGACGGAGGCTTTGAAAAGACAATATGACGGATCCATAATACCAATTATATCCAAAAGTAGAACTGAATATCAAAACTAACGTACTCTTCTTTTCACACAAAAAGTTTGACTCACAGTTTGGCACATTTAAAAGGACGTGCTATTTCATGAGGGTGGCATCCTAGTGTGACAAGTTATCACCACCTTACCATGAATAAAACATCTTGCAGCCTGAAAAAAATAAATACGTGTCTGTTCCTTAAGAGTCCACATTCAAGAAAATAAAAGTGTATTCTATATTTTGCTGATTAGGAACCAAAACTGTACAAATACACCCCAACTATTGTCCTGCTAACAAAAGTTATTAGAGTACAAAAGCATTTGTCAATGATATTTTTTTTCTGAGAAACATACAAAAAAAAACAACAAGAGAGGTTTTCCTAAAGTTTGCATTTTGAGGCCCCCAAAACGGGATTGTTGTGTAAATTAACGGCCAAAACGCATGAAAAGTTGACATGAAAACGAAAACTTTTGAAAACGGGTTTCATAATGCAAGTTTTTGAAAACAATGCCGTTATGGTCTCCGTGTGAACTTCAAAAACCCGAGTTTTGTCATATTACGTGTTCTGTCATAGAAGCATAATTCTTTATAGAGTAACAACTACCGGCCTAGTTTGCATAATAGTCTTTTTAGTCGCTTTCGTAGATGCTAAACTTTAAAAATGCAAAGGAATCCTAAATAAAATACAGTGCAAAACAAAGCTTTGAATAGTATTTTATTATAATTTATAGCAGACAAAAAAAAAACGTTTTAGCTATTAATTTACATGAAAACGGTGTTTCTGGGGGCTGAAAACACAAACTTTTGAAAACGGGTTTCAAAGTGCACGTTTTTGGAAAACGATACCGTTATAATCTCTGTGTAAACTACAAAAACTGGAATTTGTGAAAACACTGACGTCATGTGCATTCATATTACGTGCTTAGTCAATAGGCATGTCGTTTTTCTTCACAAAGTGACATCAACTACTGGCCTGGCATGCATAAATATTTGGGAACACTTTTTTTTAACAGTGTCCTTATTACGTTACATGCACTTACTGTAGCAATAACTGTAAATTATGCATAATCGCATGTAACCCTAAACCAAACCCTAATCCTAACCCTATAGTAAGTACAAGTAGTTAATTATCATTACTCCGTACCTAAATGTATAATTACACTGTAACATGGACACCTTAAAATAGTGTAACACAATGGTTTTAGTCGTTCTCACAGATCATTTTGACGATGTCATGTATGCGAAACTGCTGAAAAACGCAAAGGAAAAACGTTTCCGTTTTTAGTACATCGTTGTCGTGTAAACGTACCCTGAATGAAATACAGTACAGAACAAAGCTTTGAATAGGTTTTTTTATTCATAATTTATACCAGCAGATACAAAAATGTTTTAACTGTATCCAAATGTGCAAGAAAACACTATTGGTACTTTCATTAATTCAAATTAACAACAAACAAGTACTGACTTTGGAAAACTGACCATGTAAACTGGAGTGAGCAGACCCTTTTCAACAAAAAAGGACTGAATTCAGAGCATTATTATCACTAACTAAAAACATTGACTACAATTTTTGCATCTGACTTTCTCATGACTATACCAAAGTCATTGTGAATACATAGGCCTATATCTAGGTGACATTCTATCTCCCCCATTTTGTAATTAAAAAGGCAATCATAATCGTAAAGCAGCACAAATGTGTATGACACATTAAAGAAACATTTGTAAAATTGTACCAAGATGTTTAAGAAAGAGATATAAACAAAGAGAAACTAATTTGTACTAAATACATCATGTAAACATTCACCTTCATTCGCAGCACAAGGACAACAAAACATGGATCAGAAAAATAGATATTTCAGTGAAGCTTAAGTGCTCAACTGCCATCGGTTCAAAATACTTCAGCAATCCGAACAAGCGACATCAAACGACATACAAACAAGGTCATGAAAATGATATTGAACATGATATAGTCCCGGCAACTTCTTTTTTTTAAAACACATGCTCACACACACTGAACATGTTCAGTGTTCATCTAATTATGCCACACATCTGGGAAAAATAAAATAAAACAAACAAAAATTCAAAGTACATTTCAGTCAAACACTTCAGTTCACATTTATTTTTTGCATTAGTCGACTTCCACATTCTGATAAAAGCATTTTCAACGAATTGAAAATCTTGTGCCTTGCCTTAAGACATTCCTCTTTTTGTTGCTTACTCGTCCACATTCTTTCACTCTCAAACACACACAATTTAGGTGATCCTTCTGACATCCAACGACAGATTTGAAGAAAAGCCTTCATTTAATGGGGAAATGGCAGTTTTGCCAGTTCAAATACAGCAAATAAACAAAGATCATAATCTTTACCAAAACACACAGCATTTAAAATAAGCTTCCGTGTGTGTGTAAAGGAGCGATTTCCGTCTCAAACCGTTCCCTCATATGAATTGCATACAACACATTTTTCGCTGAACTCTATGGGTTATGTTTTCACTAAAGAATATTAAAGATGGCAAACTGTGTTTATTTGACAGCTAACCTTCAAGGTGTCTCACGAATACTTTCCACGGCATTGTTCACCAATTTCTGCGAACGCCAGTTGGCACTTTTTTAAAAAAGGCCCTTAAAAGCCTTAGACCATGTGTGGTGTGAAAACCACAAATAGAAAGTCCTGGCTTTGATTCACACACATTCAATATGCCAGCTGAAGAGACATTTATAAGCTCCCATTTGCTGATTATCCCAATGTAATCCAAAGCCAACCGGTGCTGACATATATGAGCACAGTACATATGCAAAACCGTTTCATGTCAAATTTATCTCAGCATCATTTAAGTAATGCACATAAACCACTACCTCTCACAAAACATGAGCTTCCAATGACTGAAAATTTCTCCTATATGAAGCCCTCATTAAAGAAAAGATTAGCGACACAAAACTCCCTTTCAGGTGACAAGAAAGGATAGGTGGTGTGGGCAAAACAACGCACAACAGTGTATGAGTTCTCCAATGTCTGAATGCAACATTTTTGGCTTGAAGCAGAGTTTATGAAATATTGACAGGCTGACATGCTGCTATTATGGAGGGCAGAGGGTGGGGAAAGCCTGCTGTCGTTCTACAAGGGGGAAAAATCTCCCATATTCACTCAAGAACTAATGAATGCATAATTCCTTTGGGATATTTGCAGATTAATTGAAAGTTTGCTTATGGTTCAAGTATAAACAAGCCATTTAAGGTGAAATGTCTCTATAAAACTGTGCTTTTAGGTTTGGTTGGTTGTCACGAACAATTCCTGGCATTATTGTCTTCTCTTAACCAGAGCTTCAAAAACAACGACGACTAATGGCAATCATTCCAGCACTTGAATATGAAATACTTGAAATGCTGTTTAAACAGCATTTAAGATGTTTGTGAACCAAAATACATTTTACTTAATGTACATGAGCTAAAAATGATTGACAGAACAGAATACTGTGTGAACCACACTATACAATATAAATAAAAAACTAAACCTCTTTTGTTTTTTTACCTGCTCCCTTTTTGTATAAGATCACAGATTTGTGGCATTCTGCGTGTATTCTTCTATGACATTTGTTTTAGGTGTGATTCACAGTCCTTCCTTTATGGCCTTCTCATACCTGACTGACTGAATTTGTTGTTGCACAGATCTATCTAGTGGACGAATAAATGATTTACTGTTAACCTCAAATAAATGTAGAATATTAATGCTAAAGAAATACTTATTCTCTTACAAAGGTTGTCTGCTGATATTTGAAACATTTGACAACCGTATTCTAACAAAAATCTGTCATCCAGCATATTTGCAAGTTTCATTTAAAGTACCGATTTGTAGAATAAAAACTATCAAAACCTCACAAAAACGTGGTTGACATATTCCCAGAAAAAAAAATACAAACTCCTTGTAAAGGTGCGATCACATTTACAGTGGTTCTGTGAATTCCGGTCATTTCAATAGGAATTCCGCACAAAAGACGAGAGCTTTCCCCAGACTGATTTCGCCATGGATCAACGGCATCGATTAGAAGAAAGCATCTTGGTTGAAAAGTAACTTTTGCTTAAGCTGTGCTTCATATATCGCTACACTGTTGACAATAGACAGCGAAATTTACAGCGAAATTTCGCCAATGAGACCGCACCATTACACTTCAGCAAAGTTATCGATGAATGAATCAGATTAATGCAACATCCAATCCTTAAATCCAAGCTTTGATAATAGTATTAGCATTATTACTACAATACATATTCATATAATCAATACGAATAAGTGTATTAGGCATGGCATCAAAAATCCTGACTTGGTTGTTGGACTTAACAAGTAAAACACTGAATCTGAGCAACAACAAATTTACGGTTAATTTCTGTGGGAAGATCGGATAGTCAGCTCACGCAACTAATTACTTGACCTCCATACATGTAAACTGTTTTAAGAATGCTTCACTCAACAAAAAGTGCAATTTACTACCATATCCCACTACAGTCCGTTCAGTAGTGCTTCTCCTGCAAATAATCTTTCATTTTGTTTGGTAAAGGCAGTTTCTGAATCAGATCTATCCGTGTGTACTGTCGGATGACGAAGCGGCAAAGATATTGCAGCGAACGGACTTGCATGAACCGCGAGACGGGATTGGTCAACCGAACTGGGTACGTGGCGGACCCCGGCAGGCGAGATCTGGAGTAACAGAACGCGCCATTTTCTGAGTCTTTTATAGAGTGCTCGATGAGATCTACGATGGAAGTGTGACCTTCTATGTCGGGCTGCTCATAAAAGCTAAATCTGCCATTCGAGTGTTCGATCCTGGTGTGAAGCGTCTTTCCCTGTGACCGAAAGCTCAAGCTGAGGAGATAGCGATCGTCTGAACTGTCCCTCACCAAAAAAGAGCCATCTGGAAGGTTGATGAGCTTCTCCTCTGCCTCCCATCGCGTTATAGGTCCCCAGTACCAACCCTGCTTGGCCAGTTTTTTAAGTTCCTCCGTAAGGCTTGTTACAACCATGGGTCCGCTGGTTTGGAAAGAATCGTATACCCTGCTAACACCGGGAGCAGAATTGGGGTCAAAGTTCAGGTGATGCCTCACTCTCTCAACAACATGAGAGTCTGCACCACTGAACCTAGAGAGGGTCCTGGGAATATCATTGGTGGAAAGAGGTGATAGAGAGGGGGAAAATAAAGGTGTGTCTGCTCTGGAATTGGAAAGGACCATCGCCGGAGTTCCAGGAAAGTGTCCGTTCACCGCCTGCTCCATGAGAATGTCCGGCGGCATGAGATCGTGGTCATCTGGGCCCTGGTCCACGTGCAGCGAATCAGAGTCCACCTGATCCACCACTTCCATTGGCGAGGGCCCATCCAAGCAGAAGGACTGGGATGAACCAGGGTACATTCCCTCATCTAAAGGCATTGTGTACTGGATGTAGTCCTGAGGTGTGAGTCCAATAGGCACATGATCCTCAATGTTCAAATGCAAGTTTCCACTCTGAGTCTCCATGTCCTTCAAAGACTCGCTCTGATCCTTGAACAGACCTTCTAATTGGATGTCATGGAACTCCTTTCTGATGCCATTGAGGGAGGGACTGGGGTTGGGGGAGTGGACCATAGCTTTGACCTTCACCTCCATCTTGATGCAAGCCTCCTCGGAGCTGACGGGCCGGAAAGGCCATGGAGAAGGGCTGTAATGATGGCTCCGGAGGGACGAGGATCTTAAGGGCCGCTGGGCTTTGACTTCATTAAAGCTTATCGGGACCGACGAGGAAGAGAATGTGTCATCATCATCTCCAGAGCCTACCGCGGTGGACCCTCCTTTGACTTTCGCTTTCTGCTTGGTAGACAGTCTCCTCTTTAGAGTGCCCATAAGACTCTCGCTCTTCGATCGGTTCTTATGACACTTCTCATCCTCCCCATTAAGATCACAACCTACCAGCCCTTTGGTGTAACAGCCTCCAAAGAGAGAGTCATCCTTGGTAAACTCAGCCGCTAAAGATGGCTGCTGAAGCACGACAAAATCCCCATCTTCTTTGCCCTTTATGTTCAGTGACTTTCTGATCGTCTTCAGACTGATCTTCTTCATCCTTGTACACCACAGGTGAGGGCATGGGACGGTCCTACCTGCTGACCGATGAATGCTAACTGCAGAGTCCGGCCATGTGACTTGGGAACGTCAATCATGGGAACGCCAAAGCCTTTGTCATCTGCAAAAGGTGAGAAAATACATCATGAAAAAGTGAACTAACCACGAAACATGCAGAGTTCTTGCTCTTTTTGATTCATCCTGACATTTCAAGACATCTGTGATAGTGGTTGACCTATACATGGCATTTTTCCCCTGTTTGGCCGATAAGTGTAGAGAGCGGGACTTTTATTTTGGCAGCACTGAAAACCCATAACCAAAATGCATATAAATGAGCACCCATTCTCAAGTCTTCATTAGTTTTCGGTCTTTATTTAACAGTTGTCTAATAATACAATGGCAAATTCTATAACACTTTATTATACCTTTAAGTTTGACATTCAGAAAATATGCATTTATATACACAATCCTCACAAATTTTGGTGAATTCAGCTGAAGAGTGCATTATATTCTGTATAAAAACACATACTCTGTGTGTGATGATCGAAAGATCCAAGCCCATGTGATCCATGTGATTAAGATGCAGACAGGAGAGTTTGCATGCAAGTGGACACACAAGCAAGCAATTTAATACTATGCTGAACTGTATTCAGTTTCCTGCTGTCATATTCTCTGTACATTGCATGTAAAAATTATCATTGCTTGGTCTTTGAGAATATATATTTCCCAATGCACCGAGACATAGATTATCAAGTGCAGTGTTATAGTGTTTACTTCCTTTTTACTTATGTCTTTGTTGTCATGTCTTTAAATTTTCGATTTCTTTTTAAAAATACCAAACCAGTATTACAGAATCAAGACATTCCTATTCAAAATATAAATCTGCTTATTTTACAGATTTTTTTCATCAAGTTCAAATTTAACAATTTATTTCCAATTACTTTAATAAATATTACGTCAAATAAATTTATTTTCAGCAATTGTTGTGCTTGTGTTATATACTATATTTAAATTAAGTAGAGTGATATCATATACATAAGCTTTATGTCGATCATCATGTTGGTCAACCACTTCATTAAGTTCCGAAGGTTTACGAATCTTTTGTTGTTTCGAATCATTGTTCAGAGCGTGTGTCAAGCTGCCAAAGTCTCTTGATTTCATTAACCCTTTGACGCGTACGATCAGAGCGGTGTGATCAGTCTTGGCTGGTCCCTGGAGCATACGATTACACCGTTTTGATTAGAACGTTTAGCGCATCATGTGATCAATTGCCAAATTCAAAATTTCTAGCACGCATTGGCTGGCGCTGAGCCAGTGACAGACGCGCACAGCGCTGTCAATATATCACAAATATGCAGTGTTTTCAACCACATAATGTTTATTATAGGTTTCAGACATTTAAATACACAAATACTAACAAAACAATACATTTAGAGTTTGTAAAATACACACTGATCTATGGAAGTGGCACTATTAAATAAAAACTACACGTTTTATTCATATCAGATGCATATTGTGTAAGGAACTTTAAAGTTTATTATTCTTCTCACAGCTTCACCATCTCACTTACTTTCCATTATTTTGGGCGAAGTGGATGAATTCACGTGTTGTAAATCCAACAGATTTGCAAAACACATTCACTTGCACATATCTGACAATCAGAATATCATACATTTCATTCTATAGTTAACTAATTTGTTAATATTTTGAATAAAAAAGGAAAAATTAAATAAAAGCAGATCAGTCATACATCGCTATTCTAAATAACGGTCACCTTGAAAAACTCACGCTGGGGGCTTAGCCAGAATATTTTAAACTTACGTGTGAAAGGGTTAAACGAGGCTTCATTACGTCATAAGTGTTTTGAAATTTCAGTGGTTCACATTACTATGGCAGTTTGATACATGATCCGAAACACCAATTCGAAACAAAAGACTCATGAAGCTTTGAAGCTTCATGAAGCAGTGTTTTGAAATCGGCCATCACTAGATATTGTTAAAATCGTTATTTAGGTTTTTTTGGCATGCAAAAAGCATTCTTGTCACTTCATAACATTAAGGTTGAAACACTGTAGTTACATTAACTGTTTTAAATGTATCTTAAGTACATTTCTGGGCAATTTTCAGTTTTGAGTGAACTAGCCCTTTAAGAGAGAGAGCGAGAGAGAGAGATGAGAGTTGCATGTGTGAATTACCTGCTTCTGTGCAGTGTCTTTCTCAACAAGCAATGAAGCGGTCAGTTTAATTACTTCAAAAACAGCGATTACCCCTCATTGCTGTAGCAAAGCTATTATATTAATAAAAATCACAGTGTTGATACGTTTCTGTCCTCCTGAAAGTTTGTGTGCAGCACAATCTCCCATCTTTGGGTTTGTGTGCCCTGTCTATTTCATGTGTTTTTTATTCATCAATCCATATTATAGATGCGTCATCAGATTTGAGATTAACCCCGGTACGAATGCATGCCAAACAGTAGAGAGGGGTAGGACCGTAGGAAACAGAAATGATTAGTTCACCTCTCAAGTCTTCTGGTCCGAGTCGTTCCTTCATGTGACAGCTGCATAGGCTCCAAGTCTGACTCTGTACAGGAAACAGAAATGATTAGTTCACCTCCCGAGTCTCTCCTTTAGTCAGAGTCTCTTTCGTTCAGCTGTTCACGTGAGAACTGGATATATTCCGGATACCGAAATTAGTTCATGGTTCCCAAAACGTCTTTATAAAAAAAAAAATATTAAACATCTTTATAATAAGCAATAATATATAACTAAATGCAACATTACATACAAAGATGAGTAGCAGTCACATGACAAATGAACAAAATTGACACGCACCAGAGAAGAGACTCGGGAGGTGAAATAATCAATTCCGTTTCCTGTGCTAGCCTATGCAGCTGTCAGGTGACAAAAGAATGAACGACTCGGACCAGAATACCCTGAATAAATCATTTATGTTTTTCTCATAATTTGTCATTGGCTACATTACAATTTTTTCATTTTTGGAATATGACCAAAGTTTGCGAGAGTATGCGTGTTGGGAAATCTGGCTATTGAAAACATAACATTTCATTTATTTCTGCTCAAATGAACAAAATGACTTGAATAAAGATTTGTTCATTTTGCTGAAGGAGATTCAAAGATCCAAGTCAGTAACATGATCCAATCTTGCCATTACTACTGGATGAAAGCAGTGCAGCGGAATAGAATGGCTTTTAAACTGACTGGAACTATCTGTGCATTAAATGGTCTTAAAGGGTTAGTTCACCCAAAAATTAAATTTCTGTCATTAAGTAAACACTCTTGTGTCGTTCCAAATCTGTAAGACCTTTTGTGCACAAAAATGAAACAAAAATAGGTTCTACGTCAGAACGCAGACTCATTATTAGTCGGCTCCTGCGTCAGCATCACACATCGTGCTGCTCACATGAACAGTGTCAGCCAATAGTGAGCCGCCGATCTGACGTGGAACCTGGATGCTCTGAACATAACAGTGTAGGCTGACTGGGTAGAGAAGACATTGTTGAATAAAGTCACTTTTATGTTTTGTTTTTGTGCAGAAAAAGTATTCTCTTTGCCTTATAACATCAAGGTTGAACCACTGTAGTCATGTTGACCATTTTATCACTGTATTTACTACTTTCCTGGACCTTAAATGACAGTAACTACATTGCTTTCTATGGGGGATAAAAAAAACACATTGGATTTCATCAAAAATATCTTAATTTGTGTTCTGAAAAAGAATGAAGGTCTTATGGGTTCAGAACAACACAAGGGTATATACTTAATGATAAAATTTTTTGGGTGAACTAACCCTTTAATGCACACCTTCCAGTCAATTCAGAGCTATATACATATATATATACATATATATATATATATATATATATATATATATATATATATATATATATATATACACACACACACACACACACACACATTCCTATACTATCAGTTCTGACATCTGATGTTTAAAGTTTAACTTAAATTTTACCATGATCAAATCAACATGAGTTTATTCTCAAGGATTACTCATAAAGTTACAAATCATTTGTTAATATAAAACCATCAAATCAGTTTACAAACACATTCTTCACAACATTTAAAACCATACATGAATGGATATACTTACACATCCTTAGTGTTCATCAAAATCATCAGTTAACAGCAGAAGACAGGCCTTTATCAACACTCTTAACTTGATTATGATACAGCACGGCAACATCTAATTCAATAACTACAGAGCAACAAAGAACCAAAAACTAAAAGATTATTTTTTTTTTTAAGTTTGGACAATCAGATCAATCTCTGTAACTTTGTCTCGAAAAATAAACAGGCCTGAAGAGAGCGGACTTGGCTAGCAGGCTACGGGACCTTCATAGTGTCGGACACAAATAGAGAGTGCATATTCGCATACATACAATAAATTACGTCCCCTTACCACTTTAAACAGAGTTTAATCCCCCTCTCTCGCTTCAGGAAGATGGTGCTGGGTCGACCGTGTCCGTAAATCTGACGACGAGGGTTGCATTTAGCATTAGCGTGCTTATGATAGTCTGCTAGCTGCTAAGCTAATCCAGCAACAGCTTCCTCACTCGAACAAGAGCTGCTTTACTACATTAACAACCACTGCTCATGGTCTGTCATCATCTCATGCACGTAAAGAACCGAGGCTGTTTTCTCCTCAACTGTATTTGCCAGCTTGATGAGAGAAACATTCCTTTAATTTTTCATAATAGCTCCATTTCTTTCTTCCTTTTTTTGTGCTAGCTAGCCACTTTGGCTACAGCCCGTTTCTCTCCCTCTTCCTTTGTTGGCTGTTGCATTATGGGAAAAGACTCTGAAAGGATAACAACAGGGGGAGGGTGTCTCATATATATAAATTGTTAGTCTGGACTGAGATTTATTTATTTATTTATTTTGAAATTTACATTTGTTGTGCATCAAACCATCACTTTTAAAAGGTTTGAGGCTTTCAATAGGCTATGCAGCAGATTATCTATTGCCTTATTTTCAAGTATTTATTGTATATCTGGATTGTGATGTCTATTATTTATATATTATGTGAAATGCACAGGAGTGTGTCAGAGTTTTATATATGTGCAGCAGATTATTTATTGCCTTATATTCAAGTATTTATTAAGCTGTTTATTATTAAACTGTGTATCCATTATTTATGTATTATGTGAAATATGCTAGGAAAGAGTGTCAGGGTTTATTCATTTATTTATTTATGTGAAATTGTCGACACATCTGAGTTCTTCTCACAGATGAATAAACACAGAATCTTATGCAATTAAAATCTAACCCCATAATATGACAAATGGTGTTAAAATGGCTATTACAGTTTTTCTCAACCCTTTAGTTACTGTTGCAATGCCCGACAAGCCATGTGCTCTCACGCCACACATCATGTTCTCATACAGTGAAAAATACATCCCGGAGCAAAGAGGACACTGACAACGTATGAAACAGTTTCATATTTTAAAATATTGTAATTTTTTTAAAGAAGATTAAACAGTAAATATCGTATAGTGGCTCTTTAATGTGTCGTGACAGATCGCTGTAGCTCTTTCAAGCGGCTCGTGAACCGATCATCTCTTCATACTAGTTCATTTATAGCATCAAATAAACATGAATGGACATCAGAAGGAATGTTGTTTAAAGTGTGGAAAGACGTAAGTATGCACAATTTTTCAAGTTCAAGTTCACCAACGTCAATCTACTAACTCCCCTGAATGCTTTGTCCGACAATATGGCGGATTCAGGGTTATAATTGGTCAGATCGCCTGTCAATCAAACTGTTTGCGAAGGGTCAATTCTCAAATGAGACTTATTTCTCAAAACAATAAGTTCGGTGTAACCCCTCTACCTGGGTACTATTCAACCTGCTCTGAGCCGGCCTCGAATCCAAGTTTTCCCGCATGAGAGTTGGACGCTCTAACAAGGAGGCTAAAGCCTACAACCTCAAGCATCTGTCTCTTGAGGTCTGGCCTGCGTTACACAGGTTTGTGAGCAGTTAGTTTCTTGTTCAAGCAATTTGTATGTGCGCAAAAGAATAAGTACAATAGCCTACAATTGTGGCACAAACCAAACTAAATGCTTATTGATTAAAACTGATGAGTTGATTCTCAGTGAAACTGTTAAACTCTTCACAACTTCTAAACATTCTTTCATCGTGTGAGCCACATGCTAAATGATCCATTCAGTTAACATATGTCAGACATCCATGTATATCCCATAAATACCTGTGACATGGATGTTTGTAATATCTTCTGCATTGGCAAATGGCCTGCCATTGTAATGAAATAGGAATCACAATCTTACCAATCAAGTTTGGAAGCATACAGCAGGCTATATGGAGTTTTCCCAGTACAATCCCTGCCATTTTTGAACATAGGCTACATGATTGCCTAAATCCTTAAACAGCAACCGCAGTTTATTTTCAATGTTACATATAAACTAAAAATTCAATTGCTTGTTGTGGAAAAGCAAGATGTGTAACAATGTGTGGGGTTAGGGAAGACATAATAGAATGTAAAAATGAACAAGCAACCGTGAATTTTCAATTTACATGTAATATTTCTACAAATATGTGCTATATAAATAAAAAAAAATCAGTCTCACTTTACATTAGGTGTCAACTACTATGTACTAACATTTAAATTAGTAATTTGATACAATACACTTGCATTGTACTTATTTAAAAAAAACTGCATGTAATTACAGCTTATTAAATATAGAATTACACTGTTAACTATTCTTTTACTGTAACAAACTGTTCAGAGACACAAATGGTTTAGGATCCAAATGCCATATTTATTAATCAGAAAGTAATCCAAAAACAGGCAACAGATCTAAACACTGGCAGTCCATACAATAATAAAACACAGAACAAGGCAGGGTACGTGGGCAAAGACTAATTCAGGAAACCTAAGACAGGAATACAAGCTACAACGGCTCAGATATACAATACAAAGAGTAAAGCAAGACCTAGTGATGAGTGACTGAAAGAACTAGGTTTATGTATGGTGAGCTAATGAGGCTAAAGAGATACAGGTGAATGTAATCATGGTTGATTAGTCTGGAGAGAGGGTTATGGGAAATGGAGTCCATGGTAGTGAGACAGTAGTCCAGGGTGGAGTGCCCTCTGGTGGCTGTTAAGGGCACTCCAGCGGGTGATCATGACAGTTACCCCTTAACCCTTAAACCAACCCATACAACCAAACCTGTCCCTAACCTTACCTGTACCCCACTTCAATAGCAGCAAGTGTTTTGCAATACAAAATGAACGCAATATGTACACTGTACTTATTTTCTTAAGTAGGCTACATAGTCGACAAGAACACCTAATATAAAGTGTGACCAAATGTCCATTTTCTTTTTGAGTGACACAGTATTGACTTTTCCTGAAATCTATATCTAAAAAGCGTGGTTGTCAGATAGACAAATGACATTATTGTATAGTGTAGAAAACACACTGTAAAACTATTTTCATGACTTTTCATCACATGTTTTCTTTTGTCAAATCAACTTCAATAATTAATGTGGTTCAGATAACATAATATTTTGAGTTTCTGTTGATTAAACCAATTGTCTCCATTATTTTAAGTCAATTTTTATTACTTCAATGAACTCAAAATTTTAAGGCAACCAGGTAACTTACCTTTTAAGTCAAACTGACCATTCTTTATGTTATTATTCCCAGATAACAACTGCTGAAAACAGATAACACAGGCTCATCCGGGTTAGAAGTCAGCAGCGCTATACTCTGGCTAGGAACAGGTTTTCTTCACATAAGTTTTGCGTTTGGTTAATAAACATTAAAACTCAGTCAAATCAATATTTTTTGTACAGTTATTTAATTATGTCATCCACTATCTCTCTTGTTTCATACAAACGCTGATGCTGCTATTTTGCGACTATTGTTTTGTATTTTAAGATAATAAACAGGTACGATTTTAAAACAGTTTCATCTCAAATCAGTATCTCTTATCCCCGAAATTACGTTTAACAAGTGGTGTGACTTTACTGTATCTCTTAAATATTAGTCTAGTTTGAACTTGCCACGCTAGCAACTGCTCTCTCCCCTGAAGCTTTGCGTTTAAAGAGCTAATAAAATATTTCGATAAATACTTTGTGTCTAATTATTTACTTATGTGGTAAGTAGCCGTGTAATAAGCGGGATAATGTACAACCAGCCGGTTGCTATCTCAGAATAAAATTATTAATTATTAAAAATAATGAAAAATTATAAAAACAAACAAACATAAACATATATTCATATTATTTTTCTAAGTGTTCTTATTATTATTATTTATTTGACTATGTTAATGAATATTTTGTCAGATAGCTGTCTTATTTTTTGCCTAAGTGCTGCAGGGTTATTAGAGAGAAAGCATGAACTTTAAGTAATTCATCGGTGGCCTAATTAGTGTCAGTATTGTTTTAAAGTGGGTAATTGTGTTTACTGCTGTTGGGCTAATTTGAGCCTTACACTCTGAGATGTTGTTTCTCCCTCCCTCCCTTAAAGTTAACCTGTCAAGTTAATAAAATGCTGTGGTGAACCTGCTGGAGCTCTTTGTGCAGAGACAGCCTCTGCAAAGAGTCTAATTGCATGCCCCTATTAAGGCTTATCAAGCTGAACCACATTATATCCAGAGAGGAGGAGAGAACCTGTTTCGTTAAAAGAGCACAGTCATGCTTATAAAGGGGTTTTAGAAGACAAACCCGGATCTTTATATAAAAACAGCTTTTTTATGGACATTGCATGCTTTCTATGTTTTTTAAAAGCAAGAGATCATCATTTGTCATATCTTATATGATTTTTCCTATTTTGTATGAAAGATGCATGAGCCAGAAATGATTTGCTCAATATGTCTGCAGCATCTCTCACATTGATTTAGTCCTTCAGCTTGACTGTTTTCGCTAGGGGGGTGGTTGTCAGAGGTCCCTCGGTGCCCACCCTAATATCTTCAACACTTGCAGTGGAGCGGAAGACATGTATTACAGACATGTCAGACAGTGATGGTACCGGTGGGACCACTTGGGTTTTTGTTGTCTGAGATTACTTGGCTCTTGCTCTCCGGTCCAGGGTCATTTATTGGATTGATCATGTTTACCTCTTTAGCGTATGGCTGCCTTTCCTTTCAAGTCAACAAGTGCATGCTCCCCATTAGCATGCAGGAAAGGCGATCCGCGAGCTAGTCCTTCAAAACCTCTGCTCGCTCCACATGGAGAGTTCTTAAAGGGTCTGAGAGATTTTACATTAATTACACCTGAAACAGCTGGAGCCGCACAGAATGTAATGAGTCAGCTATAGACCGACTTGAGCTGAATGCAATTACCATAAAAAACACCATCGATATTTAGCCTATTTTAGCTTGTAAAACATGGTTTGCTCATTGTCTTTAAACTGAGTCTGTCCTTTTTGGGTCGTTTGGGTGTTAATGTGCTTTGAAGAACTCTGTGGATTGTGTTATGAATTAACACTTTGAATCAGCTTCTTTGTAAAAATGATCGCCTGAAATGTTTGAAAAGTTTGATGTGCTGGAGGCATGAGTCTGTTACGTCACCTTGATATGCACTTTCTGCTTTTACTTCAGCTTTTTAGCTTTTTTTTTCAAGCTTTATTGCGTCCCTTCGTCGACATCAAACTAGAAATGCTTGTATTTTTACATTAATATGCTGGATGTTATTTAGGATCATTAAAATAGCCTAATTGAAATTATTGATGGTGCGTCATGTTGGAAACATTGGTTGAGTCATGTTGGAAAGAATGTATTCATGTATCATTAGCTATGTGTCCATCCACAATATTTTTTATGTACCAAGATGCACATAAATTAAAAAAATAAATAAATAAAAACTAAAAGAAGACCTGCACATAAACTATGATGGAAAAACATTTGCAGAATAAATTCCTTGATTGAAATTCCTTGACAAAAGTCATGTGATTTTGCATGATGGGACGGCACAAAGGTAAATTCACGCCATGTTGGTCAACTTAAATCAGCACTATGCAGATCGATCAGTGTATGACACCAAAGTACCACAAAAGTGATTCGAAAGCATACAGTGTCACGGCCCGCTCACTACAAGTCCCATCATCCTTCTCTTCCCTCACCTGCACGCCATCTGCAATCACTCCTGATCACCAGCAGTCACCACACCTGTTCCTCATCACCTCATCAACACCACAGTAAAGAGCACACACTTCACGTTGTCTGGTTTCAACTTTGAGTAAGGACTCTTACTCACTCTACTTACCTTATCCATGTTCCTGCTATGTCGTCTTTCCTGGTCCTTGTTGTATCCTGTTTCTCCCTGTTTGTCTGTGTATCCAGCGATCTCTATTCACCGGATCCGACAAGTTCACCACCTCCGCAGCGTTCGTCCACAGCCTCCTTCCATCATCTACACATCCAAAGGACTGTCAGTATATCAGTTCTTACCAATTAAACAACGTGAGCTGTTTCTTACCTGTGAAATCCCATCTTGGTGTGTTTAATAAACTCCTTCATTTATACCACTTCTCTGTGAGTCTGTGTTCCATAACATACAGAGCTTTATAACGGTAATTTCAACATGGCGTGAACGCAGCATAACACCAGACTAACAAGCACACTGATCTCATTACACAGCATCTGAAATGTTGTTTTGGTCATGAAATGACCAAGCCAAAGTCTGATGTCAAAGTGGTTTGGTATTAACCTCCCAGACCTGCCTTACTGCCGAAACATACATATTATGCCAGCAGATTATCAGGAAGTGATGATTTTGTTCTCTTTGTCTCGCAGGATGGAAACAGTGCTTTACAGTGAGGACAGGACAGCATGTCACTCACATGACAGGTGGGCCTGAGCGTGGAGCAGAGGCGGGCCCCGAAACGAGTGCCTGGATCATGGAGCATTAGATTATGCCATAGTGGATCAGGTGGCCATGGCAGAGGCAGCAGCGATGGAGACCATGGCAGATTTCATCGGTCAGGAAGCCACGGCAGGACAGAAACATGGAAGCCTTTCCTACCCTTTCACAGAGCAGGCATGGATGGCAATGAGTTTGTGAATGGCCTTTGTGGCCATGGCATGGGACTCAGTGGGTTCCTGGATGGCCTCTGTGACTGTAACTTGGGACCCAATGAGTTCATGGATATCCTCTGTGGCCGTAATAGAGAGAACAGAAAGTTCTTGGACAGCATCCACCTCTGGAGGAGCTGTTGCATTCGCTGCCTCCTCTGGAAGAGCTGTTGCGGTCGCTGCCTCTAGAGGAGCTGTTGCATTCGCCGCCTCCTCTGGAGGAGCTGTTGCATTCGCCGCCTCCTCTGGAGGAGCTGTTGCATTCGCCGCCACCTCTGGAGGAGCTGTTGCATTCACCGCCACCTCTGGAGGAGCTGTTGCATTCGCCGCCACCTCTGGAGGAGCTGTTGCATTCGCCGCCACCTCTGGAGGAGCTGTTGCATTCGCCGCCACCTCTGGAGGAGCTGTTGCATTCGCCGCCACCTCTGGAGGAGCTGTTGCATTCGCCGCCACCTCTGGAGGAGCTGTTGCATTCGCCGCCACCTCTGGAGGAGCTGTTGCATTCGCCGCCACCTCTGGAGGAGCTGATGCATTCGCCGCCACCTCTGGAGGAGCTGTTGCATTCGCCGCCACCCCTGGAGGAGCTGTTGCATTCGCCGCCACCCCTGGAGGAGCTGTTGCATTCGCCGCCACCCCTGGAGGAGCTGTTGCATTCGCCGCCACCCCTGGAGGAGCTGTTGCAGTCGCCGCCACCCCTGGAGGAGCTGTTGCAGTCGCCGCCACCCCTGGAGGAGCTGTTGCAGTCGCCGCCACCCCTGGAGGAGCTGTTGCAGTCGCCGCCACCCCTGGAGGAGCTGTTGCAGTCGCCGCCACCCCTGGAGGAGCTGTTGCAGTCGCCGCCACCCCTGGAGGAGCTGTTGCAGTCGCCGCCACCCCTGGAGGAGCTGTTGCAGTCGCCGCCACCCCTGGAGGAGCTGTTGCAGTCGCCGCCACCCCTGGAGGAGCTGTTGCAGTCGCCGCCACCCCTGGAGGAGCTGTTGCAGTCGCCGCCACCTCTGGAGGAGCTGTTGCATTCGCCGCCACCTCTGGAGGAGCTGTTGCATTCGCCGCCACCTCTGGAGGAGCTGTTGCATTCGCCGCCACCTCTGGAGGAGCTGTTGCATTCGCCGCCACCTCTGGAAGAGCTGTTGCGGTCGCTGCCTCTAGAGGAGCTGTTGCATTCGCCGCCTCCTCTGGAGGAGCTGTTGCATTCGCCGCCTCCTCTGGAGGAGCTGTTGCATTCGCCGCCACCTCTGGAGGAGCTGTTGCATTCGCCGCCACCTCTGGAGGAGCTGTTGCATTCGCCGCCACCTCTGGAGGAGCTGTTGCATTCGCCGCCACCTCTGGAGGAGCTGTTGCATTCGCCGCCACCTCTGGAGGAGCTGTTGCATTCGCCGCCACCTCTGGAGGAGCTGTTGCATTCGCCGCCACCTCTGGAGGAGCTGTTGCATTCGCCGCCACCTCTGGAGGAGCTGTTGCATTCGCCGCCACCTCTGGAGGAGCTGTTGCATTCGCCGCCACCTCTGGAGGAGCTGTTGCATTCGCCGCCACCTCTGGAGGAGCTGATGCATTCGCCGCCACCTCTGGAGGAGCTGTTGCATTCGCCGCCACCCCTGGAGGAGCTGTTGCATTCGCCGCCACCCCTGGAGGAGCTGTTGCATTCGCCGCCACCCCTGGAGGAGCTGTTGCAGTCGCCGCCACCCCTGGAGGAGCTGTTGCAGTCGCCGCCACCCCTGGAGGAGCTGTTGCAGTCGCCGCCACCCCTGGAGGAGCTGTTGCAGTCGCCGCCACCCCTGGAGGAGCTGTTGCAGTCGCCGCCACCCCTGGAGGAGCTGTTGCAGTCACCGCCACCCCTGGAGGAGCTGTTGCAGTCGCCGCCACCCCTGGAGGAGCTGTTGCAGTCGCCGCCACCCCTGGAGGAGCTGTTGCAGTCGCCGCCACCCCTGGAGGAGCTGTTGCAGTCGCCGCCACCCCTGGAGGAGCTGTTGCAGTCGCCGCCACCCCTGGAGGAGCTGTTGCAGTCGCTGCCTCTGGAGGAGCTGTTGCAGTCGCCGCCACCCCTGGAGGAGCTGTTGCGGTAGCCTCATCTAGTGGAGCTGGGGAAGTGTGTATGGCCTAGCCTCAGCCTCAGATGTCACAACCATGGACTATTGGCTGGACGTCTGATGCATACGGCACACTTATTTGGAAACATTTCAGGACTTTCAAAGTCATCATCTGGTTGGTTGTATTCTACAGGATGTTCGGGAGATATTTGTATTGTGTTCTTTAACGGTCTGCCTGGAAACTAATGCCATGATGCCAAACCCCCTCGTAGAAGAAGAACGCTGTCATGTTAACAACTGTGACAATGAGCGCTAACCAGGATCAAATAAATGCTGGATTTTCAAAAGTATGTGAAGTTCACGGCTCCATTGTTGCAGTAAACTAGCACAAAGTTCTTGAAGGAATTATTCATAAGATGCTCACCTATGCAAACTATGATTGGTTGTGTTACATGTAAGTCAAATATCTTCGTGGCCGGTCCTTGGCCAGTGAACGCTGCGATAGTCCAGACCTTCTGCCGCATTCAGCCGTGACGTGACTTGTCTCTGGTGTGGCGGCCATGGCGTGAACAGGCTCTGGCATGGCCTAAGCTGTGGAACTGCCTGGCTTCTCATTCGCAACTCCAACTTTAAATTAGGAGCCGCTCACTAACAGAGCATAGTCATTGAATTGGGTGAGGAACAAATTTATTTTTTCCCCTGGCAATCAAGACCAAACCGGTTCTTTAGTGCCACATCTTTAAAATCAACAAGGTGACAAAGTTCACTGAACTCCTCGACATAGCCCTCAATGAACCCATTGCCTTGACGAAGGCAAAGGAGACGAATTGCTGGGTTCATATTTTACGGTCTAGCTTTCTGTAACAAATGTCCACTGAAGGTATGTTGCAGTGAGAACCCATGTGCAGTTTATTAATCCAAACATACAAAATAAAAGAAGACTTGACATAAACTTAAATATAACCATTAAAACAAACACACCAACCCGAGGTAACAGGGAACAAACAGGAAAACTAAAACTACAAAAGAAAAGACTTGAAAACATAAACTTGAAACAAAACTACAAAACAGACATGACAATTTCACTGAGATATATGTCACAATAGGAAAGAAAAGACTATCACAAGTTACGTTTCATGCGTATTAATTTTAAAAGAAAATGTGTACAGATAAATTATTTATAATAAACATTGCAATATTACATAAAATAATAATTGTCAGTGTTTATTTCTTGACTTTAACAAAGCAAAATTTACATTTTTCCACATTTCACTCCACAGTTCCAGGACCTGCTCACTGTCATATATAAAGTCTAAAGTGTTTCAAAATGACCAAATAAGAAAACCGAAGTTTCTACCTGGTCTTTGCGATATCAAATGTGTTTGGGTTATGTTCTATCTTGGACTCTTAGTGCGGAATATTCATGATGAGTCCGGGCAGGAGCATGGGTGCAAGCCAGGGCGATAGATTTGGTTCATCAGCCAAGCACTTTATCTCACAGTGGGAGAAGACGCAGAGCGACCCTCTCCCTAATCACAGGTTCGCATATCAGAAAGAGACAGTCATGCGGAAAATAAAACAGGGAAATCAGTCCTAAGGTCTCCAGGTCAGAGATGTGCTGAGAGTCATATCAACCGGTCAGACCGCTCAGGGAGGCGACCACAGCACTGTGGTGTTTTAGACAAATAAAGTGATTTGGACAGTGAAGCTTTGGTGTACCAGAGGAGGTGATGAATCATACCGAACCCAGGACACATTCATCTGAAGGTGCAGTCTGTTTCCTCAGGCTGGAATGCTTTGAATGACTGATCTCAGATCCAGGCTGATTACCAGCAGGGTCTATCACAGTGAGCACATGGTGAACATTTAGGTGTTTAAACCATATTTCATCCGCCACATACAGGCCTTTAGTTCTGATATAAAGACGGATGGAAGAGGGGAGAAAACTCATCCAACGCTATCCAGAAGACCTGTCTATGAAATCAACTAAAAATGCTATATAATCAATCTTTTGTGGATTGTAGGCTCATCACACTGTAGAAAGCGTTGTACAGTTTGCGTGCTATTATTGATTAAAGATTATAAATGAAGAAAAACAGATACACAAGATGTGATTTTCCATTTATTAGATAATAAAGTAGGATACCAAAAATGTTTGTCAAGGACAACATAATAAAATAATAAACATGTCAACTGTCACATGTCTGTTTGTTTTAGACTCTGTTCATTTTATCACATGTCCTCCTTTGTTCAGTTTTCCCCACCACTTTTTAGTTGCCTTAGTAACAGATTGATTTGAGTTTCAGTTCAGGTGTTTCTTGTTAATTGGCCTTGTTATCTCTTCTGTTTGCCTTGCATAGAAGTCTCAGTTTCAGTCTTTGTCCTGTATTGTTTAATGTCATATGACATCTGTGGTTTGAGTTCTTCTGCTTTCTTTTTTGTACACCTTGTGGATTATCAAGTAAAGTCAGAGTTTATCTACACCACTAGATCGTAACAATAACAAATAATTGATTCATATAAATAGATTAAAATAACAGATATATACAGTGGGGGCTCAAAGGCTTAAGCTTCTATTTTGTATTTTGCATTTTTTTTTTTTTGAGTCAGGATGAAAGAATTTGTGATATTCTTGTCTTTTTTTCCCTGTTGTGAAATTGGAATTTTGTACATCGGTAACTGATTGAATTGTTGTGGTTTGTTGTTGCAGTGATGTCATGATAGGTTATCCCGCCCTCATGATGCCAGTAAATATGTCATCAGAGAAGAGAGAGATGGGAAGAGGGAGGGGAAGTAATTATGATTAAAGATTACTAGGTCACACAAATTTAAAAAATAATAATAATGATGTGCACCACAGATAAATTATTTATAATCAATACTGCAATATTCCATTTAAAAAATGTGTCTTGGTTTATATATTTTCAAATTACAAAACCCTCCAGGTTCAAATTAAATATTTAACATTATGACCTATTATTTTTAACCCCAGTGTATATAAAGTTTTTAATTTTCTGCTAATAACTAGCCTTATTGGTAAAAATGTGACATGTTATTTGGCAATGTCTTGCACTGCGCAATCCTGAGCAAGTCTTTTCAGGCAAAACATTATGACAACCTTCCTAATTTTGCGTTGGTCCCGCTTTTGCTGCCAAAACAGCCCTGACTCGTCGAGGCATGGACTCCACTAAAACCCTGAAAAATCAGACGAAACACACCGTGTCCTCTATCAACTACTGCTTATATTATAAGACCATTTTCAAGTAAAAAGGTGTCTGCAGAGGCATTTATCAAAGTCTAGAAGTCTTCTAATTATCACTTTTGAGGAGCCCACTGTGTTATCATATGTCACCAACCAGAGTGTGAAAATGTTAGTCACCAAATATGACCTGCAAAATCATAGCAGCTTTCGTGTCTTTGCACACTATTATAGTATGCATCAATATAATAGCTATATAATACACATGCTATTTTTGATGTTTGGAAAAAAATATGAATTTGCAAGAAAGAAAGATGCCTCAAAAATGTTTAGTACACGTTTGGAAAATAAAACAGATCACTGTACTCATTGCACTGTATTAAATAAGATCATTTTTTCTTGTGTGTAAACAATGTAGTTGATAGAGGCATCAGTGTTGTAATGAACTTGACATTTCTAGCTGGTGAAAAGTCACAGTACAAATGCCACCCAAGAAATCAATAAAGGACACTTTGTAGGTCATCTAGTTCTGTAAAATATGCTCCTTACTGTGGCAAGATCAACATTATCATTCCAAACAAATATGTTATACTTTGGTGTATCATGACTTTTTAATAGCATGAAAGTAATTAACAGCATAATAGCACAAATTCAATGTTTATTGCTGTGAGAACTATTTTAAATGTTGTTCTCTAACTAGCTGGTTTTTAAGAGATAGTTTATCTATGAAATCATTTACTCACTCTCATGTCATTCAAAACCTCTGAGACTTTTTTTTCCTTTGTGGAACACAAAAGAAAATATTCCTTTGAACAGTTTTAAAAATGAATACACAGCTCATAGGCCTATAATGTTTGATTTTTTCCCTCCTCTGTTTTACTCAGTTCGACTTCCTGCAGGCTCACCATTTAAAATATTAAAAGCTATTGTTAAGCATAAAAATGTTAAGCATACATAAAAATGGATATTATTTAGTAGCCTAATGTATATATTTTACAACAGCAGAATAAGTAAAACAGTAGAGCAAAGGTATTATTATGGCAAAAATGTACAGCTTTACAAAGAGGACATTCAGATAAATTATAATAAAATAAAAATAATAAAATAACATCAAGCTGCATACATTTGCGAACAGCGCCTCACTGATATATCTGACATATACCGGAAGTGCCTGACAGTGGCGCGCTAGTTGAAAACAAACCCGCGCTGCTGCCTGCGATGATGTCAAGGATGTGACGTTCTTCCGAAAACCGCCGTTGATCACAGTAAATGTAGTCTGTTGTGTTTTCCACCTGTGAGATAAACTATGGAGTTATCATCACTCATAAAGAAGATAGGTAAGACGCTTAGAACGAGAGACAGACTACTTTCGGAAGTTAAACATCAAACAGCTGTTTTGAAGTAGCTTGATAAGCTAAACAGAAGTGGAGCTATATGTTTTGAGCAGTTATTGTGCATAAGTACCAGTCGTGTTAATATTATGGTTGTATCTTGGGAAAACGTCGAGCTTTAGTTTGTTGAAGTCATATAAAGGATAATGTGATACGCGTGTATTTTTGATAGCTTTGTTACGAGCTCGCCAATAGTCTGTCAAACTTTTCTTTTTGTCACGACAAAAACATCCAACTGCACTTTGTAATAATACTTTGTAAACTTGAGTAGTTAATCTGTGTTTGATATGCAACCTGTGTTTGTGGCATTATGAAAATGCCTGTCACCTGTGAGATATTCATGCTTTGCATACAGTTTGTAAATTGTTTCTCTGCATTGTACAGTATTGATACATCATTATTTTTTTTTTGTCTCCATAAGGACACTCCTTAGTGGAAATCAGAGTTCGGGCGCTTAAGAACATCAGAAGCAAACTGGATCATGATCTCATCACTGTTCCTGATCTGGTCCAGGAAAAGATGCTGTTTTTTTTCCTTCTGGAATGGTTTAATTTTCCAGAGGTTCCAATGCAGGAGGAAGTTCTGGAGTTGATCAGCATGCTGTCCAAGGTAGATAATCTTCAGAATGTATGTAAAAGGATTTGAGTGTCTTTATATTGTCAGGCTGCATTTAGTGAAATGTTCTCAATGACAGGAAGTGATGTTTTAATGGGCCTAGCACAGCGGGACTATTCATTACGAATCAGATCGGGAGGAAATAAAGTGAAAGGGGATGTCAGTATCCACACAAAGAACCAGGCAGATTATTCTACTAGATGGCATGTTTTGAGTAGTATCTAATTTTGGTTTCCGTACCCTGTCAAAGCACCCAACCGGAGCGCAAATGCTACGTGGGGTAGGGGCTGTCGAATTCCTATCACAGCTCTCGCCAAATGTGGATCTTCGCCTCCGAACGATCGTAGACGGCATCTTCGATCAGCTCTTCCACCTCCCAGAGGCCGTGCCTAGTTGTCCACCCACCACCTCCTACGAGCCACACTCGCCGCAGACAGGTATAAAAACATTACATTGATTTTATATCCGTCTGTTCTGCAGATTACTGTAGATAACTATGTCATTATAACCAATGTCAAGGTTGCCACATGGTCCTTTTGAATAGCTGTCTGACAGCAGCTTCGGAATGAACATGAGTAGACTGTCTGAGGCAGAGGAGAGCATGAAAGTGCTGGTTTCTGATTTGCTGTTCAACTACAGCTGCTTTTGTGTTCTCAGAAGAGGACTCGTCAGCTAGGGGATATTTCCAGTGCAGTAAACCCAAGCAGACAGATGCTTCCACCCCCAGAGTATCATGTAGGTGACATCAACATCAAATTACTTTTTGTTTAACTAACTTTCAGGGAGAACCTAAACTCATTAAATCTTCACTGTAGAATGTATGTGTTAAATAATCTAATATTAACACCGGTAAGAATTGTCAAGAAGTCATTTCTTTCTTCTGGCAAGGTTGAACCAGTACTACAGATTTGCATGTCTATCTGTCTATCTATTTGTCTATCTATCTCTGTGTTTATTTTTTAACAAAGGGTTTTCAGCTATAGATCTTTGTCTGTCAAAAAGATATACTTGTATATTATTTATATTTTAAATTTATATTCACTCCCGTTCCAAATTTTGCAGTTGGTAAGATTTTTTTGTTTTTGAAATTCTGTAATGCTCACCAAAGATACTGTAAAATGTTAATATTGTGAAATATGATTACAATTTAAAATAACAGTTTTCTATTTGAATATATTATAAAATGTATTTTTTGTTGGCAAAGCCAAATTTATTTTTAGCGGCCATTACTTCTGACTTCAGTGTCACATGATCCTACAGAAATCATTCTAATATGCTTATCAGCTGCTGAAGAAATTTTAAAAACATTTGTGCTGCTTAATTTTTGTGGAAACTTGTGATTGATTTTTTTCCAGGATTCTTTGATGAATGGAAATTTCACAAGAGCAGCATTTATTTGATTTTTTTTTTATAACAATGTAAACGTTTTTACTCTCTCTTTTGATCAAGTTAATGCATCTTTGCTGAAGAAGAAAACTACTAATTTCTTAAAAAAAGAAAAAAGTCTTATTGACCCCAACTTTTTGAAGTTTGAATGGTAGTCTGTTTTTACTTAAGCATATAAGTTTATTTCCGAAAAACAAGTTACATCAATCCATTTATAATTTTCAGGCATTCTAACTGATGCTTGTATAACTGTCAACAATTCTCACTATTCTGTCAAAGCGTAATCTGTTATTTAGCTTTACAACCATGCCGACATATTTGTTTATTTTATTTTTCTTTAAGAACCAGGCATAAAAATGCATGTACGTCAGCAAACTTAAAATATTTCACCCAAAAATCATTTACTCACCCTCATATCATTCCAAATCTGTATGACTTTCTTTCATCTGTGCAACACCAAAGATGTTTTGAAAAATGCATTTTATTTCTTTCCCCTGCAGTCAGTACTTCTGTTAGATGCTTGAAGTTCTCTGTTTTTCCATGGCTGTCTTTGAACGCAACAGATCGACATATATTGTCATCGAATGAAAGGTACTTGTACCCTCTACTTGGTGTAATTATACCACTGTTACCATGTCTTATTGCCAAAATGACCTGTTGTTTGTTCAATCTCTAGTTCCCTTAGAAGCGACAACCACAACTTAGTACGAACCACCTGTGAGCTGCTTCGTGATGTCATCATGCAAGACTTCCCTGCTGAAATATTCCTGCAACGGCCAAGTACAGTTCAAGTAAGATTTAAATGTTATTTCTGTCTTCAATCTGTCAGTTGTTTTAACCACTGATGGGAGCTTCATGAATTGAGTGACAGTGATGAAAGTGATATTGTGGGCTTGGTAATCCCCATTTCTATTCTATAATTGAATGCCACGGAATCTGATTGGTTATACAATAGGTTCAAGTCCGGAAAGTATTGGAATGACAGCGGCAAATCGTGTCTTATGTCTAGGACTGTACCGTGATGATTAGCTGGCAAGCTGACACTAGCCATTCTAGTACAAGCGTTTAAAACCAAGTGACAAGCATTGCTGTATTTCTGTCAAAATATATGTTGGAATGGATGTGATTGAGATCATCTTTCTGAGATCTGAGATATGTCAATGCCTTCAATGAAAATTATTCACCATTCTGATGTGCTAGAATAAAGCTTTGAATTGTTTTGGTAGCATTCTCTTTGGTTCTTATTTAATGCTCTTGATCTTTTGTATAATTGTTTAAAAATTGATGGTGCCACTGATTCTGACTCGGAGTGATCAGTTCAATTAGGTTTATTGAATCACTCTGATTCATCGGCATTGCTTTGGTACCACTGGAGGGTAGTGAATTTTAAATTGGTACAAATTACACAACTTAAAAGTCAGTATCAGATGGTGGCCTTTTATTTAGTGCCTAATTGAATGTAGAATCTCTGCTCTTAAAACACTTGCACCATTTGGATCAGTTGTTTTTTTTGTAATGTTATAAGAGTTCTACACACGTCCTATAGGTTTACAAGACAACATGTTTACATATATTGCTGTTTTCGCCTCTAGAGTCTGCTGTCACTTCTCGGCCTGAATGTTGATGGTGATGTCAGCTACCTAACGTTTCAGGCATTGGCCTGTCTGGAACAGCTTTGTAGGAACTTGAGGAGCCGCCTACGTTTCCACAGAGATCCAAGTTTCTCCTCAGCCAAGCAAGGTACCCAACACCATCTATTATGAAAATGCTAATGTCATTGCTAATGATTTTCACTCCTATCACCTGATCTGATGCATTTTATTTACACGAGTTTGCATATTAACTACTAAAATCAGTTATATACAAAAATACCATTAAAAATGTTGGGGTCGGTAAGATTTTTTAGATTTTATTTAATATTTTTTAAATGTGCTTATGCTGCCTTCACGTGCTATCGGAAATTTGATAATTCTCATTTCTGTAGTCCTGATTATGACCTCATCGCAAGAAAGTACTGGGTGATATAAGGTAACTACATGGGTTAAGGATAGGTTTAGCGGTCAACAGGGTCAGTTATTGCAGTTACTATAATCAGTACATAGTATGTACATGTGGAAAAGGACTGTAAAATAGTGCTACTGATTTTTTTTGCTTTTGAAAAGTCACTTTTGCTCTTGTACAGTAAAAACAGTAATACTGTACTTTTACAATTTAAAATAACTGTTTTCTGTTTTAATATTGTTTAAATTGTAATTTATTCCTGTGATGCAAAACTGAATTTTCAGCATCATTACTCCGTTCTTAAGTCACATGATCCCCTCAGAAATCATTCTAATATGCTGATTTGGTGCTCAAGAAACGTTTCTGATTACTGAACATTATTGAACAGTTGTGCTGCTTAATATTGTTGTGGAAATCATAACTCATTCTTTGAAGATTCTTTCATGAATAGTCAAAATAACAGCATTTATTTGAAATAGAAACCTTTTGTAACATTATAAATGTCTTTACTGTCACTTTTGATCAATTTAATGCATCCTTGCAGAATAAAATAATAATTTTCTGCTTAAAAAAAATCTTACTGATCTCAAACTTGTGAACAGTAATGTATTGTTCAGTAGTTCTTCTATATGTGATTTTAAATTTGGTGAGGAGGTTCTTGAAGTTTGAGAATTTTCTAAATGCTGAATCAATATCTGTCTTATTTCATCCCCTTAGTCCCCGTTTCTCAGAACTCCTCTATCTCCTACCCTCATGAGGTGAGGGGTTCCCAGCGGTCTGGGGTTTCTTCCCCAGAGGAAGGTTCCCCCAGACCCTCTGTGGTGGGCCGACCTGTTCAGCGGGTGCGCGGGGATGGCCAGGATGGAGATGCAGCCTCTTCTAGGTGCTTCTAGCTTTGTTCTCTACCTTTTTTAAAGTAAAATTGAAAACAGGATTTTCCTTGTTCGTTTTTTAAATAAAACTGTCTGTTAGATATAAGGTTCATAACACAAAACGCCCTACCATTGTGTTTCCAGGCCTGGAAAAGTCAGGGAAATATCTAGTTCAGTTGTCTAGTATAAGTTATCTAGTAAATTGTATAAAATTGCTCTTTGGACATGCAATTATTTTTTATCATGTTTTTAAATAATTATTTTAATAATACAAAAAATCCTTATCCAGAGGTCATTTACATATAGAAATATTTAATTTATATTTAATTCATAGAGAGGTTTTAGAGAGGGGGGTGGAAAATAGTGCACTAAATCACTTTTTTTTTTTCTACAAGACCTACAGGTGCATTATGCAGTATTTTCAGTTACTGTTTGTAAATGCAACACTCAAACTTGGCCTGTCCTCATGGCCGGAAAACTCATAATTTCGAGGCACAAGCCCTCTCCCCATATGTGATATACACTGGTGATCCAAACCTTAAGTCCCGCTGCCTAATATCCTGTTGGTCCTCCATGTGCTGCCAAAACAGCACTGACCTGCTGAGGCATGGACTCTTCAAGAGTCCTGAAGGTGTGCTGTGGTATCTGGCACCAAGACATTAGCAGCAGATCCTTGAAGTCCTGTTGGTTGCGAGGTGGAGCTACTGTGGATTGAATTTGTTGGTCCAGCATAACCCACAGATGCTCAATTGGATTGAGATCCAGGGAATTTGGAGGCCAGACCTTGAACTGTTTATCATGTTCCTCAAACCATTCCTGAACAATATGTGCAGTGTGGCAGAGTGCATTATTCTGCTGAAAGATGCCACTTCCACCAAGAGAACACCATTATCATGAAGGGGTGTACCTAGTCTGCAACAATGTTTAGGTAGGTGACACGTGTCAAATTTACATCCACCCTGGCTGACCCAGGGTTTCCCATCAGAACATTGCCCAGGGCATCCCACTTGTCGTCTTTGACGTCGTCCCACAGTTCATCCCGGTGCCATCACTTCCACAGGTAAACGGTGCACACGTACATGGCCATCCATGTGATGTAAAAGAAAATGGGACTCGTCTGACCAGTGAACCTCCTTCCACTGCAGTTCCACGTGCCTAATGTCGGCACTTTCGATGGTGGACAGTGGTCATTATAGGCAGTGTGATTGGTCTGCGGCTATGCATTCCTATACACAGTGTGATGCACTATGTTGTGACACATTCCTCCCATAACCATCATTAAAATTTTGTATGACTTGTGCCAGAGTAGACCTTGTGTTTGCTTGGGCCAGACGGGATAGCCTTAGATATCCTTGTGCACCCCAGGCTGCAACTCAGAATCATCCTTAGCACAGGACTTCAAGAAGAAAATATGAAAGTACATGCACAGGGCAATGTCTCTGTAGACACAAACATCACCACACACCTCTAGTGGGCCATAAGTAATGATTGAGAGGCAGTATTTTTGAGTCTATAATATGTTTTTTGTTTTTGAAAATCCTTTGTAGTGCACCTTGAGTGTTCAACTGTTTGAGGTCAATAAGATTTTTAATGAATAACATGTTTTTTTTTTTTAGGGGTTTCCAAAAAATATTAAGCAGCACTGTTTTCATCATTGATAATAATAATAAAAAAATGTTACTTGAGCACCAAATCAGCATATTAGAATGCTTTCTGAAGAATCGTGTTGCAAAAAAGACTGGAGTAATGGCTGATGAAAATTCATCTTTGCCGTCAAAGGAATAAATTATATTTTAAATATATATTAAAATATAAATTGTCACTGTTGAGTTGCAATAAACAAGGAGTAATAGATATAAACACAGCAGTTTAACTTTTATTAAAACAAAAGAACTCCGGGCACTAGAAAACATGAACAAAACAACCAAACAGTGCAATGAGAACTGACAAAGAACTGAAGGAAACACAGAGCGTAAATAGAACCAATCAACTCAGTGAATAACAGGTGAACTTAATTAGGCTAACTGGCACACATAAAGAAACTAGGGCTTTCCGAAATTGCCCCCTATACCCATAAATAGGGCACTATTTGATGGGCCAGCCATTTCTAGGGGTGTTGAGATGGTCCTCACTGCAGAACACGAGCTCCAGGGGGCGGGTCTCTGGATCTAGCTCTAGAACCTCCCATTTTACATATCCTTAAACCTATCCATCTCTGCCCCCTGGATCTAAACCTTCCCATCTCCACCCCCTGGATCTAAAATATTTAATAATATAGTAAGATAAATATTTTCATCTTACTACAGGAGCTGCCAGTTGCAAATGATTATTAAATAGCAAGCACAACCTATAAAAAAGGATGAAGGTATAGGGAGTGATTTCGAACACAGCATAGGTCAACATACATGAGCATGGAACAGAAACAGAACAGAATCAAACCAAAAACTGAATATACAATTGAAATAATATTCTACAAAGTACTGTTTTTTTTTTGTTGTTTCCTAATCAAATAAATGCAGCCTTGCAGAACATTAGATACTTGTTTCAAAAACATAAGAAAATCTTACTTACCCCAGACTTTTAAAAAGCAGTGTGTATATATATATGTGTGTGTGTGTGTATATATATATATATAAAAAAATACAAAAGTGTGCAATATGGATTTTTAATGACTAAATTTAGGTTTAAGTTGGAAAAGATGAGAACTAAATATAGCGATAGTATTTGTCACTGCCTTAAAATCTTTTCATTTATTTTTTTTTAAAATATTGCTCACAACCATTCATGTCGTTAGAAATTAAGGATTCTTTTTGATATGTGCGGTATAGCGGTAGCAGCAGTCAGAGAGGGGCTCCCCCCAGGCCAGCCCAGCAGTCTCCTCTCCCGCAGCCCCACCCGGAGCTCCCCCCGGAGATGGAAGCAGAGGACTCATTGGAGCTGCAGCTGCAGCAGTGGAGCCTGGCTAGATTCGCCGTGGCGGCCGTGGAGCACGCGCTCCCTCTCATCAGGACAGGTGAGAGTCCTCTTAAACCCTCTTTCCTGTTTCAAACGCAGCTACAGCTGCTGCTGTTCCCCTCACATGTGTGCTTCCATCGCACATCATATTCCTCTTTTTTTCTTGTTTTTTTCCCCCTCATCCCTGCCTTCTCAGAGAGCCTGAAGGTTTTCCAACGGGTTCTAGAGCTGCTGGCAGAGGCACAGGGGCTGCTGGGAGACAGCGTAGCCCCCGAGGTGTGGGACGAGCACAGCCTGACTGCGACAGAGCTGGCAAGTGTCTTTAACAGCCCTCCTCCACGGTGCAGATCCACAGCCATGAGGCTGATGTCTGCATTAGTGCATACAAACACACACCTGTCGCCGCTCCGTCTCACCCACTCCACTTACTCTGAGGGACAGATGGTCATTGTAGAACGTTAAGCTATCAGCACAAATCAGTCATGGCACGACCATTGTTTTTTAGGCCAGGTACACTGCTTAGAATTCCCTGTTTGCTCCTGACAACTGAATACATCTGCTGTTTCCATCTAAATAACTTGTATTGGTTAAAAAATACAATAAGCTGTAAGTCGTTTCAATAAGGCTCTATTCAACAGCATTAGGTAATGCAGTAGCTAACATGAAATAACAATGAACAATCATTAATATAGGGTATTTATTAGTCTTGCTTAATGTTAATGCATTAAAACATGTTTAACATTTCAAGTTGTATGAATTAACATTAGTGAATGTATTAAGAATGAATGTACATTAACAATGAACAATACAGTATTTATAAATTAACCTAGAATCCTAATTTCTTTAAGTAATTGTTCATTATACCTATTGCACTAACTAATATTAATGTTTTGAGCCTTATTTTTCAAGTGTTACCCAATATGTCAGCATTAAGGTACAACTAACAATCTTTGTCAGCATTATTATATTATGTTGTATTACATTGCATTGTATTATGTTATATTATATAAATGAACACTTTTCAAATTTAATGTTAGTTAATAATGCTTAAACTATTATTTACTTATTGTGTATATCATGTAGATATTTAGTCATGGGTCAGAAATCGTACATTCACAACCTTATTGTAACGTTTTACTATTATCATTATGCAAAGTTTATCTCATTCAGCTAGTGAATATTTTACATAAAATCACATCAATGCATTGCATACAAAGATTATGTAGGTCGCATTACACTGATTTAGAAATTTGCCTCGTCCAATGATGTTTATTGCCTGTAGAAATCTTTGTGCTTAACGAACTCATTGTGCTTAGTGTGTGTGTGGATACCTACGTGAACGTTCCCCGCCGCATATGATTATGCATATTTCACGGCATGCCTCTCTACCTCATTGATCTTTAATACACGCTCATGGCATTTTATCTTGAAAAACTGCTGTCATCTGAAAACTTTCTTTGAAATGCACAGGACACTTGCTGCCCCCTGCTGGCAGGAAAATGACATGAGATCAATAAGTCTCTTTGTACTTATGTTTTTTTTGTCTCGTAAAAGAGGGAGAAATTACAGGCATGTATAGAGACATTGGGAGATGTAATGTGCTACTACCATGGCATGACTTCCTCTGAACAGCCAGAATCATCTCTGATCCACCACCGAATGGTCTTCAAGGGCACTGCCATTTTCACAATACGTCTCCTGCAAACCTTGTTACCTGTGGAGAAGGTGAGTGAGCATATGGCTGTGCCATTCTTAGACATTAATAAGCCGTGCCACTGTGGACATATGGCCGTGTCCTTCATGGTCATTATTAAAACAAATGAGAGTGTGAAACACACCAGAAGTCGCTGTGAAAGGGTCAATTGTTCAGTTAAGCTGTAGACTGTCTAAGGACAGCACTGTAATTATGGACAAATTCATTAGTGTTTAGTGCACATATGTGTGTTTATTACCTTATGTGTGTTGTCTTTACAAACAGGCTGGAGATAACCTTCCGGAAAGTACAGTGGCTGCTATTTTTCTCTTGTGTCTTGATGCTTCCTTCAGTGTGGCGTACCCCCTCATCCATGAGTCAGCCGTGGCATACCTAGAGCAGGCTTGCTTTGAAAGATACAGCCTGTATCGTAGAGTATCCCGCGTTTCTCACTGCATGGAGGCTACATGCACCTTTTTAAAGGATGCGCAGGCTGAGGTAATTGTTGGAAATTTTCAAGAACTACTAACATGTAGGATATGGATTCATTATTAAGGCATGTAGTCAATATTTTTATACTGTACTATTGTCTAAATAAATGAAAGTCACCTTGAAATGAAAATAATTCTTTTTTTTTTTTGACGGAATATTGCAGTATTTATAGTAAACGATTTATCCGTGCACAGCATAATTCATATGCCCTTGTAATTTTTAATCTAAATAACTTGCCCTCCCCCTCGCATCTCTTCTCTTCTCTGATGACGTGGCGTTACTGGCTCACATGAAATCACAGTAATAGGAAACCACAATGATCCAATGGATAAAATCTTTGTACGCCACAAAAAGGAAGGAATGCTATCACAACTTTTTTGTTTTTGTTATAAAAATATGTTTCTTTCAGCGCATACCTTAGTTGTTCACCTATTGTCTAAATAAATTAAAAACAAAACATTAAAAAAAACCTCAAATATTTAGAAATTATGACTCGAGTTGAGATTTGCCAAAGATTAAATATATTAGTGATTTTTAAAGATTAACTTTTGTAAGAGCAATTTATGACAAAAGGCAATCTAAGGGTACGTTTACTCTACAACAATACTAAAAATGGAAATGTTTTTTCTTTTGTACAGATATCGTTATCAACTCCCCGTTCACACGACTCCGTGAAAACAACTAAATATGTGCCACTGTGGATGCTTAATGTCATTTTTTAAAGAAACAGTGCTCTCGCTCATGCCTGTAAACTGAACACGTTATACGCATGTGAATGGTGTGACTGTTTTCACAGATTCATGTTTTTGTTGTTTACATTGAGGCGGTAATGGTATCGTTTTCAGGCCACCAAGATTCCATTAAAACACACAAAAAGTTTTCCGTTTTTAGTTGAAAACGTGCCATGTAAACGGCCCCTAATTATGACAATATAGAAAATGGGCATGAGCAATGAAACTATCGAATAATGACCGATATTGATACATTACAAGAATCTTTAATCTCAAGTACCAATGTATCGGGCATCCCTAAATTAAACTTTAGTAGAAAATATTATGCAACTTGATAAGACTGGTTTTGTTTTTGTTTTTCTTGTTCAAGAAGAGAAAAGAGTATCACAACTTCCATTTCATGCCAACTTTAAAGGACTAGCTCACTAAAAGATTTTTTTATTTACTCACCCTTATGTCGAATTTAAGTAAAAGTGGTTCAAGTGAAATTTTTTCATTTCAGGGCGATAAGAATTGGCATGAACTTTTGGAGCTCTCTGACCAAGGAATCGATGCTTTTCCGTACCATCAGCACCTACCGATGGTGAAGGAATGCGTCCAGATTTGCTCCTACCTGTAAGTTTCTCACAATTATAGAAACAGTAAAAACACCAGTGACATCTGCTGTTTTGTCTGACACTCCGGAAGAGGTGTCATCGTATATAAAAATTTGTAAAACCATGTCTCTTTGTAGGTGGAAATTTGCACAAGCAAGCCCGCTCCTGCAGTCGGAGAGTCAGAAGATATTTCTGAAGCTTTTGTCTTACCCTCTGTCCCCAGTGAAGGTGGAAACCTACTCCTGCACTCTGAGCATTTTGAAGGTACAAGATGTGCAGAGGAAATTGAGGACCTTGGGCTTATTTTGAGCCACTTCCAGTAGATGAGTGACACAAAAGACAGGGAAAAAAGTTCACCTTGTTTTGGAACTAAATTCCAGCTAAACCATCTGTTTTTTTTTTTGTTTTGTTTTGTTTTTTAATGCTGTATATGATTTTTATTGGGTCAAAGTTGTTCATTAACTAACTTCTTAATGCAGTTGATTTGCTGGACTACCTCCTGCTAGGGCAGAAGTTGACCCAGTAGTCCAGTGTTTTCTACACCACAATTCAGATTACAGCCATTATAGATTCATGAACAAAAGATCTTTATGAGCTGGAGAGCTGTATGCGTGAAAGTTTACATACCCCTTGTAGAATCTGCAAAAATTTGAAAGGGTTAGTTCACCCAAAAATGAAAATTCTGTCATTAATTATTCACCCTTATCTCGTTCCACACCTTTAAGACCATTCGTTCATCTTCAGAACACAAATTAAGATATTTTTGATGAAATCCGAGAGGTTTATGACTCGTCCATAGACAGCAATATAATCACCACTTTCAAGGTCCAGAAAGGTACTAAAGACCTTGTTAAAACAGTTGACGTGACTGCAGTGGTTCAACCTGAATGTTACGATGCGATGAGAATACTTTTTGTGCGCAAACACAAAACAAAAATAACGAATTAATCCATTGCAGAGCTTCCGTGTTTACATCCGTGTTTTACATCTTTGCGTGTTTCTAATAAATAAATGGAGCCTTAATAACCATAAGAGACATCTTTCAAAAACACTCAAAAATAAAAATAATCTTACCAACCCAAACTTCTGAACAATGGTGTATATATATATATTTTAAAATTGTACAAAAATATTGTTTACTGTATATTCCAAAGTGTCTTTTGGACTAGTTGGCAAGCTTAACCATCTGATGACCTTGGCACTTCCAGCCAGAAATAGAATATTTTGGTTAAGAATTCTTCCTTTTGCAGTGGGTAAAATGCTGTTAACCTTTGTAATGGGTGTGTGTACCATACATTGAATTGCCATTTCATTTCCTAGCAATTCTGTTACACTCCACATAGGGTGTTAGTGACCCTTAAACTCTGTAGATGGTATTATCCCCACCCTAACTTGCTGCTCTCATCCCCACAGGAGTATTTGGGAGTTCAGAATGTGGCCAAACCTGTCTCATCCATCTGCAGTGGAGTGCATTTCTTGCTTCACTCCCGTGTCCTGTATGAGATCAGTGTGTTTGGCCTTCAAGACCAAGCTAGAGAGGTGAATTATTCATCTTCCTGTTTCCAGTGAGACCCCAAGTAATTCACAAAGAAGAAATATTTTGATAAACCAATACACAGCTTGTTAATAAATAATGTATCCATGCTGTATGTTTAATGGGTTACTGAGGTCATGCTAACTAATGATTGACATTGGAAATGCCCCCGTCTCACTGCTGTAGGTGGCGTTTGGTGGATTTGGATGAGGTAGTTTGTTGTAAGTGCAATATCAGAGCAGCATCAACTAACTTTATGTGTGATCCAAAGGTGAGCTCTGCTGCCAAGGATATTCTACTCTATCTGCTGAAGGGACGATTGATGATGACAGCTGCAAGTTGGAGCAGATTTAATGAGGCACTTTACCCGGTCATTCCTATATTACAGGTGCAAACACTCTTTCCTTTCTCCACTTCTCTCTGCACACACACAGAAGCGCATAGTCGCAATATAACCGTCAAACTTGTAATGGCTGAAAAAATAATTTCCAATGTAATATTAAAGTGTTTGCGAGACGCCCGAGGCAGAATGGTAATATCCATGTTACGCCGCATTCTATTTTAAACACGGCTATCTAGTACTTTTCAACTACCAAAGTTGCGTTTCATTTTTTGAAGGGTGGTGTTGGAATGGGATTGAATATTCATAAATCTTGTCAAGGTCGTCACATTTGATTCATTTTTAGCTGAAGCCTCTCAGTAATTGGTTTGTGCTGTCAATAAAGCAGCACTCTTACGGAATTGTTTGTTTATTTATTGTTGTTCTAAGCCCGATTTTAGGTTTTGGAAGTCAATTATCTGCTGTGATTAAACTTTGTGCGTTTATCTATGTTAGAGTTACGCCGGTACCGAGGACGCCTTGGGAAACTATGTCTTGCTGCTAAGTGAAGCATCTGCTGAGAAGGAAGATGAGGTGTGTTCACCGCCTACTAGACTTCGGATGGCCCTACGGCTTCTCTTCACCAAGCATCACACGTGAGTTTAAAGTGCACGTCCATTTGGATTTTTATCATAATTTACTCACCAATATCATTTTTTTCTGTGGAACATAACAGGAGATGGTTTGTAGAATATTATTGCTGCTCTTTTCCAACGAAAATGAATGGGAACTTTTTATATAATATATTTCCAAGTATTCTAAAACTATACAGTAGCTTTCCCATGTGAAAAAGAAGTGCCATATATTGTATTAAATGTGCTCTTTAGTATATTTCACTTGTACAGGACATATAATAAAATTGTATTAAAAAATGTTCTTGCAGATAATAATATAAATTAAATAGGTCAACGGTTTCCTAACACAATTAATCACTCTATAAAAAAAGTGCACTTTGTAATTATTTTAATAATATTTGTCATGCTTTAAAGAAGTACATGTGCTTTAGTATGTTAGTCAACATATCAAAGAATATGTAAAGTACTTGATCATTTTAACTACTAGTATTCGATATTACATTTAGTGAATATATTTCATATATACTAAATTGCATCTTCATCATTACAAATGTGTAATCACAAATATTTTTAAATGCATGAGATACAAGTTTCAATAAAAATGACATTAATGGAAAATTCATTTTACCATTAATACTTTTCTATTTAGACAGTACATTCAGCTGTAAATTTTAACCGTGTTTCAAAAACAGTCAAATTTATTATGAAATTGCATATAAAGATGTACTTAAAGGGTTAAGTCCTACTTAAAGTGTTAGTTAACCCAAAAATGAAAATTCTGTCATTTACTCACCCCCATGTCGTTCCAAACCCGAAAGATTTTCATTCATTTTTGGAACACAAATATAGATATTTTTGATGAAATCTGTCCCTCCCTAGAAAGTTCATAAGGAGATCGTAAAACTAATCCATATGACACGCTAGAAGGTTACACAGCACGTTTGAGCTTCTGGAAGAGGTTTGATCTCATGAGTCCTTCAACTTCAGTTGAGTTTCTGTTTGTGTTCGCTGGTCAATGTGTATATGTGAATAAAAGCCGTAATTAAATCTGTTTGTCATTGATTGAGTCTCTTCAGAAAATTTGGACTAACCTGTTAAATTTATATGGATTAGTTTTACAATCTCTTTATGAACTTTTTGAAGCTTAAAAGTTCAAGTTGTGAGGGCAGTCTATGGAGGGACAGAATTGTGTTTGCTGTCAGATTTCATCAAAAAGATCTTCATTTGGGTGAATTAACCCTTTAAGTGGGTCAAAAAAGCACTCAAGTTCAGCCAATTGCATTTAATATAAAGTTAAACTATATTTAATTGCAGTAAATGTAATTAAATTTCTGAAAAATATAATATCACACTTTACTATTCTTTTAAAAGAAATTATTTCAGTAAAAAGTACTCTTCTTAAAAGTATGCTAATGTTGACTTTTTCACAAGGGCTAACGGACAACGTTAAGTTGTTATTCACAGAAAATATTGCTGGACAGTCGTGATCAGCATTCACTTTCATTGAATGGAGAAGAGCAGCTTTAACATTGAGCTTAATAACTTCTTCCCAAAGTTTGTAAATACTGTCGCTCTGTTTGCAACTTTTAGCGTGAGGAATAAAGCAGTCCAACATCTGCTACCACACCTGACCAGCACTGAGGGTACCAACAAATCCAGACCAACCCTGGACAGCTCCACATTGTCATGTTTACCAAATCTCTACATTCTTAATAAAAGTGTGGACATAAAGTTGAGCAATACAGACAAGTCTTATGTGAAGGTAAAACACCGCCCTCACTCAAGTGTTGCGTTGAACCCACTGTATTGAGTAATTATTATTTGCATTGACACCATGTGAAAAAATGTTGCTCTGTTCTTAGTAGTTTTGACACACAATCTTTGGTAAATATTCTTTTGTTGAAACAGGTGGAGTCTGTAAATAAGTTGTACAATATTCTTACGTCGGAAACGGTAGATCTAGTTTTGCGGAAATCTGCGGCTGATCAGCTGACTATTATACTGCAAGGTAAGGAAACCAATCTGTGCTTCTGATTGTTATTGTCATTTACTAAATCTAGAATTAAAATTTAAACCATGGAAAAAAAATGCATTACTTGGAAATAAAATAAACATTATCGAAAAATAAATAAAATATGACAAAGCTTAAACCTTTATTTTACTTCAGCAACAATTCTCATTTTCATTTAGTTTATATTGAAGTGTTAAAATAACAAGCTAAATAAACTAAAATTTAAATATTTAAAAACTCAATAAAATCTATATAGAATATATTACAAATTACAAAAAAATAACAAAATTACTAAAAATTTAACAAAATATGAAGAAATTGTTGTAGTATTTCAGTTATACTAAAACAACACTTGCGTATTCATCCATCCATCCAGGTGAACTGTTTTCATTCACATCAAATTAAACATGTCTATCCTAAAATGAGGTCCATTTCTCTCGAAACACCTCACAAACCAATTTCAAGTGTTTTTAAGCACGTTTTTGATCTTTGAAACACAAATTGACAAAGCAGATAATATATATTTAAACGTGTTAAAAGCAAAGCCAGTCTTGATTTATATTTCATTATGTGTCTTTATAGATTCATCAATGCATGTGGTGCTGAAGGCCTTGGGTTTATCAGACAAGCTCATATCTTTCATCACGGAGTGTGTCAACAACAATGTGGCGGTAAACCTCACGTTCTCTTTTGTTCAGTGAGCCTTTTTTCTTGAATGAATTCAGGAATCTGGTGCCTGTGCATGATGGTTGAGTTAATGGTGTCAGTCAAGAGTGAGTCAGTCTTAATTCGCATCTACTGCATGATCTGAACATCCCTAGGCTGAAAGCTGCCAGCTTTGTCAAGTATTCTGCCCTGCTAATGTGGCTAATTAGCGAGAATTATGCATAGAAATGTCTGGCAATTATGCCACTAGCACAATCTGATACGTCGCCTCCATTTGCCATGCCTAGTTAGTGCTGTTACTGTCAATTACGACACTGTTTTGGCTGTTTGTTTTGACTACTTGCCTTGCCTTTGAGGCTGTCTAACTTTTTGTGTTGTTGTGGTTTACTGTGAATGTTAGGACTGCGGTTGTGATTATGTTGATTGTGTAAACACTTCTAGACTCAATCGTGATAAATTGTTATGACTTTGCAGTGGCATAACACCTTTCTCAACAGCCTAGCAGTGCAGTTGTTTATCACAGATGTGTGGTTTTCCCTAGGGTCAACTAGTGATTAGGAAACAAAGCCTTTCAAAACTTTGAATCAGTTGACTCTTCGCAAAGACCCGCCCCCTTTAGTTACTGTTGCTTTGTCCGACAAGCCATGCGCTCTCACGCCACACATCATGTTCTCATGCAGTGAAAAATACATCCCGGAGAAAAGAGGACACTGACAAGACATAGAACAGACATATGAAACAGTTTCATATTTAATATATCGTAATTTTTTAAAGAAGTTTAAACAGTAAATACCGTGTAGTGGCTCTTTAATGTGTCGTGACAGATCGCTGTAGCTCCCTTAATCAGGTCATTAACCAACCATCTCTTCATACTAGTTCATTTATAACATCAAATAAACATGAATGGACATCAGAAGGAATGTTGTTTCAAGTGCGGAAAGACGTGAGTACACAGATTTTCAAGTTCAATCTCACTAACGTTAATCTACTAACTCCCCTGCCTGCTTTGGGAGACAAAATGGCGGATGCAGGGTTATGATTGGTCAGATCGCCTGTCAATCAAATTGTTTGCCAAGGGTCGATTGATCCATTTGCTTCACAAAGTGATTCACTTTTTCAAAGCTCTTGAAACAGCACACACTGGTGACATTATATACTGGTCAGAACTGTGTACATGCAACAATAACTCAACCCAAACATGAATAAAACAATTTTTACAAATCAATTACTAATGTATTGAAAGTATATTATCTATTAAATGCTATTAACAAATAATTTAATACCATTAAATATGAAGTGCCTCGTGCCGTTCCAAGCCCTTAAGACCTTTGTTCATCTTCGGAACTCAGATTAAGATATTTTTGATGAAATCTGAGGGTTTCTGAACCATACATAGGCAGCTTTTGTTTGGGGATGTATGGGGAACCATACATCATTGCACCTTTTGAGGTCCAAAAAGCTATTAAAGACATCGTTAAAATAGTCCATGTGACTACAGTGGTTCAATCTTTATGCGCCATGGTGCTCACATGTACAGCGTCGGCCAATACTCAGCAAACGTTCTGACGATTTGGGTGAACTAACCCTTTAATTTAAAAAATTGTAGGGCTTGTTTTGTTTGCTCTATGGAGAGCTTGGATAATCAGGCTAATAAGACACTATTAACTGTTTATTCTACAAATGTGTCATTAAAAAAAGTCTACACATTTATAAAACTGATCCGAGATCAGGTAAAAAAAAAAAAAAAAAAAAAAAAAAAAAAACATATACGAAGGCACCGTTTGATGGATTCACAAAGGTCGCCACCTAGCAGCAAACCAAGTTTCAAAACCGTTATGGCGTAACCAAGCCATGTTTACTGAAATGATGTTACTGTGGCAGTTTGATACGTGCTCTGAATCACTGGCTTGTATTCGCAAAGTTTTCGAAGATTTACAAAGCAATATTTCAAAAGTTACCATCACTAGGGTCAACACATTGTCAAAGTTCTTTTGATGATAATCAAAGACTTCTTTAAAAAATCCCAGGAGGTTCAGACCATCTCAACTCTTGTCCTATGTCTTATCTGGGGGGATCTATTGACACTAGAAGTTTTTGCATTCAGACTTTGTCTTCATTATCTAGAGCATGGATTGCATGTTGGAGCCCAGCATATGCATGCTGAGGAAGCTGGTGTTTGCGGACCCCTCCCTGCGTCACAGTCTGGCTCAGCAGACGTCTCTTCTTATCACGCTGCTCAGAGGTATGGCCCGTAAAACATCCCTCTGACCTCATTTCTTTTAGCTTATCGTAGATAGTTGGTTAATTAGTCAGAAGAACCAAAGTTTTGTAGGCCTTTTGTAGATGTTCGTTTTCCTATTATTTTTCACCGTCTTGAAATTTATGTCAGTTCCTTTGGCACAGTGATTGAGAAGGGACTTCGTGTTCATGGTGCCAATTTTTGGCCTTCTAGTGCCACCAACAGTTTAATGTTCATTGCAATAGCGTACTCTACAGTTTTATTGTTGTTTTTTGAAAGAACTCCCTTGGATGATTTGATTCATTTGATCAAAAAATACACTAAAAACAGTAATATTTTGAAGAATTTTTACAATTTTAAATAACTTTTCTGTTTTAATGTATCTTAGTATATGTGTGCACTTTATTCCTGTTATGGCATCATTGCTCCCGTCTCCTTCAGTTATGTCACATGATCCAGATTCAGAAATCATTCTAATGTGCTGATTTGGTGCTCAAGAAACATTTCGTATTATTAATATTGAAAACCGTTGAACTACTTCATATTTTTGTGGAATATCTTTTTTCAGAATTCTTTAAGGAACAGCACATTCAAAAGAACAGAAATACGCCTTTATTTGAAAGAGAAATGTCTATACTGTCATTTTGATCAATTTAAAAAGCATGTTTGTTTAATTTAATGTGTCCTTGCTAAATAAAAAAATAAAAAAGAAAAGAACTGACCTCAGACATTTTTAACGGTAGTGTACATTGTCATAGAAATAAAAGAAATTTCCTCAAATTTTAGGTCATGCGTTTTTTTTGTTGTTGTTTTTTTGTTTTATTTTTTGTCATGTTGAAGTCCACTGTCAGTGATCTTCAGATGGCGGTAAAAGCTTTTTAAAAGTTATAGTTTTGAAAAATGGGTTAAACTCATTCTTCTCTCCATATATTTGTGAAGGCTTGATTACCATATTTTCAAGATCTGTAATCTTTCACAAAATTAGCTCAGACCATCTGCAGACCAAACCTCACAAATATGAATAATAAGATTTTTGATTTTTAAAACTATTTCAACACATACAAACAAGGTAATGGCAACTTTTGAAACAACTTTTTCTTTTCTCAGTGTACTCAAATTTTGAAGTCCATACCACATACTGGTTAATAGTTACAAGAAAAGACATGTCTTTTTTTAGACTTTCAACCAAAAAGAAAACTGATTACATGTCATGACAGCACAGATCTATCCATCTACTTGGCATCTCAAAGTCCACCTGTGTTTTTTTTTTTTTGACCACTTAATTGCTGCTTGCACTTGCATTTTGTTTATTACTATATTTACTGCTGGAAATGCAGAGCTGTTGACATGCCCTTCCAGTTCTCTAGAATACTGCACAAATTGTAAATGTAATTTTTATGCATGTCCAGCCATTTATAAACATTTCTAGCGAAGAGCTCCCTGATGAGCTGTTTGCGAATCATGTGGAGTACGGTGGTGTAAAATTTGCTTTTCTGACTCCAGCCGTTTTTGTTTTGTTTTACTTTCACATCTATAATAGATGAGTTGTGTTTTTTTCCCTGTTATAGCTTTGTTTTCATGTTTTATTCCACCTCGGTCCCAGGATGTGGCCCTTAAAATCTGTTTGCTACCATGCCTCAACTCACCATTTCTAATGTGTATACATACTGTACAATTCATGCTATGACACATTTCTACATTTAAATCATTGCTCCCCTTGTCATTTGACTTTTCATTTTTCTTTTTAAGCTTCTCTGTTGATAAAGGAGAACCAGGGTGATGTAAGTGAGTCTGCTGCATTGATGTGCATTCTGCTGTTTGATGAAATAGCACGAATGGATGTTTGGTAAGTTTTCTTTGTTGAATGATCTCTGAAAATATCTGAAGCTGGTTTCATCAAACCCTGTCAGTAAAAAAAAAAACCCTGTGAAGCCAGCTTTCCACTATCTCCGATGTCTGAAACGTTATATTACTAGCACAGGTTATTGTCTGTTTTAGATGAATCTCATTTTGTATTCTTCAGTTGCTTGTTGATTTGGATAAAAGCTTCTGCTAAATGAATAAATGTAAATCCCTAATATTTCACACATTATTGTCACATTTCATCTCCTAATGACATTTGCATGGAACTTTCAAATTGGTCATGAAGCAACCATTACCCTCCTTATTTACCATGGTAAAATGAACGATTTGAATGAATATAATGAATGCATGAATATACCCATACAAACAAATGACCTCCAACACATCTGAAAGAAAAATAGCAGGTTTTCTAGGGCTAATCAACATAAATAATGATTAAATAATTATAAAATAACTATTTATTTCATAATTGTTAATAGCCACCATTTAACGTGTTTAAAGAATAATGTTTCATTGGAAAGATACTGGTAATTCTCGCCTCGTATTCATAGTTTTGATTGGAATACATCACATCCAGTCAGGCGGCCACATATAGTGGGGAGAACAAGTATTTGATACACTGTGGATTTTGCAGGTTTGCTCACTTACAAAGCATGTAGAAATCTGTAATTTTTATCATAGGTACTCTTCAACTGTGAGTGACACCAACTAGTAAGAATTCCGGCTCTCACAGACCGGTTAGTTTTTCTTTAAGAAGCCCAAAATGAGTCAATGAAGCCCAGTGTTGTTTGGACTTTCATTGCGTAGATAAAAACAGTTAAAATTAGGTAAAAACCAGAATACTTTGGCTCACATTACATTTCATCATCTTTGTACCCTGATCAGGACTGACAAAGCTGGCTCAGACACAGGCCTGTCTTCCTTCTCACTGCCTGCTGGCATTATACGGAGGTAAATCACATCCATTACGACATTCTAACTGTGCATATAAAGAAACTGCCATTTAATTCCCCCATAAACTGACTTTCATAGGTGTCATGGGTAAATTAAATGGTGATTTAACTATTATTTGGCAGATTAATTGTATTTGAAATGTTAAATCTCATATTTTCTTACAGGTATAATCTTCCGTTCCAAGCTCCTTCACACCATGCCGTGAGTCCCTACTGTTCAGTTCTCCCTCCATATTCAGATCTGCTGAGTCTGAAGCCTGCCTGGGAAGCACTGCAGATCACCTGGAACACAGCATGGTATTCTGGGATTGATGGACTGCTAGAGCATCTGAGGGGTTTTAGGAGTGATGTACCTGAGTGAGTTGGATTTACAGTGCCCCTGTTATGCTTTTTTGGATATTATGTATCATGTAGTGTGTAATATAGCTGTTTGTGAATGTAAAACGTCTGCGTAGTATTAAAGATCAAAGTATCTTTACTTCAGTAATCGAGTTACTGTCTCCCAAAAGAATGAACCGTTTTAGAACTGTCTGAAACAAGTCATCAGTAATTCCAGCCTTACTTCCTGCACGAACCAAAGTAGGTTTGTAACAAATATGCATAATGCCAGCCTCTTCATTGGCTGCCTGTGAACAACGTCTACCAGCAAACAAAATTAAGAACCTTCAAAATGGCATAATAGATGCACTTTTGACATTTTCAAAGTGTTTAATTTCTTTTCAAGCACAGACATTTTATTGAGTTTTGGGCAGTCAATCGTTTTTTATTGCTGAAGTGTTTGGAAACTTTTCAGCAAGACTAAACGTCATTTTAATACACAGAAGCTGTTGATTTGTTACCAAGTTTAAAATGATTACAGATCTGCTCTTGTGCTGGCAGTAAACCTGTCTGGCCTCCCTAAAGTAATAAATGAAAAAATAAAAATTTTGTCATTATTTACAGTTGTTCCAAACCTCTGCTGTTATTTATCTGTGAACGGAAACAAATGTATTTTATTTTTCAAGGATCTTTATGTGTTGCTTGTGATACATATTGACCATCTGTGCCGATCTCCAAAAAAAACAACAAGATGTTGTACAAATTTCTATTTGATTTGTGCACCACGACAAGTCTTCTGAAGCCAAATGATAGCTTCTTGTGAGGAACCTGACAAAAGTTTAATTAATAAAATAATTATTAATTGATAATCATCACCATGGCTCATATCTAACAAGTTTACATCCAGAATTCAAAAACATTCGCTCACGACACATGCGCGAACCATTAAAGTTTCAGTAACAGTGACATCGACATGCCATGTGGGTTAAAGTGCTGAATGGCTTAATGTTCTTTTATGACACCTCATTTTTTGCTTCCTCCTCTCCTTAAGGTTCCATGGTGATCTGGTGCTGTCCGAGTCTCAGGTCGTGGTGTTACGTATAAGCAATATAAGGTCCGGGTTACAGGACTGCATTCACGGGGTTCGTGATGCAAGTTCCCACAACACCGTGACCTTTGCCATGACCAGAATGCACCTGTACCTTTTTGCTGACCGCCTTGCACTCAAATCCACTGCCCAAAGCAGCAAGAACATCCTGCAAACTCTGAGCTGGCACAATGCTGTAGAGAGGTGTGTGTGATCTATAGATTTGTTTTTTCTATATCTCCAGATAGGTGATTTGTGATCACCAGGCATGACTTTGCATGAGTTTGATGGAGTGCGCCAGTATTACTCGGGCTTAAACAATGAATGAGCTGACACCTTCAGACACAAAGCGGAATGATGTTTTATCTGTGGCAAAACAGAGCTTAGAAATGACACTGAAACTAAATATAGGCCCATTCAAACTGTGGTATCTGTAAGATTGTTTTTAAATAAATGTATTCAGCAAAGACACATTAAATCGTTTTAACTTGTTAAATTCTAACCTGTTAAAAAGTTATGTAAAATGTACACTACTGTTCAAAATTTCTGGTCAGTAATAATTTTGTCAATACTTATTGAGCAAGGATGAATTCACTTGTTCAAAATTTACAGTAAATGCATTTATAATGTTACAGAAGATTCTGTTTTATATAAATGCTGTTCTTTTGAACTTTCAGATCATAAAAGAATTCTGAAAAAATTAATCACAAAAATATTAAGCAGCACAACTGTTTAGAACATTGATAATAATAATAAATAGTTAGATAATAATTATTGATTTCTGAGGGATCATGAAGACTGGAGATTTGCCATAACATGAACAACTTACAATTAGAAAATAATTAAAGAAAACAGTTATTTTAATTTGCATTTGTTTTACATTATTGCTGAAATTACTGTATTTTTGGTAAAAATACAGATGTGCATTAGTGATGAGCATAAGAGACTTCTGTAAAAACATTCAAAAATCTTACCAACCAAACTTTTGAATGCTAACAAACTCTCCTTTTTTTTTATTAATTAACAGATTTATTATTGTGCGCCCAGCTTGCCGTCAAGATGAGAGACTCTTGGTGGACATTGTCTCATTCCTCAACACCTTCTTCAAGCAGAATCAGTCTGAATTGGACCACCAGGACCTAAAATGGCTCCTAGAATTACTCCTAAACCAGGTATTCCTGAATAAACTCAAGTCACATACCATAGCCGTGCTATGTTATCCGTTATGGAGTGCTTTCATTTATCTGAGATTACTCTGGAGCCCTCGTAAAACAATAAAGAGACTTATTGTACCTTGATAATTAAATTAGCTTGCCCTCCTGCCTCAAATGAACACAGTGTGGTGTATTTATTAAGAGGAGTTGAAATAAATCACAGAGAGGAGCAATACAAATACATTTATATTGAATTAATGCTTGTAACGGAGAGACATTCGTCAGCTGTCATTGTTTTTGTTTCTCGCACTGGGGAAGAATGGCTTTATTTCCTAAAAGTCTCTTCCCACCTTACCTCGCATTAATGTGTATGTATGCAAACAAACCTGCCTTGACGCACTACAGAGAACGCTGGGTTTGATGAAACGCCTGGTGGGGGAGGTGGTGAAATGCAGAGAGCATTCAGTCACTGGAGTGTTTCTCAAACATCTGTGCTGTCTAAATGAAACACAGGCACAACAGTGCTTTTTTTTTAGTGGTGCCTGCTAAGACAAGCACAGGCTTATTAATATTCTTTTGCTCAAGATTTTTGGCATGTAACTCATGCTGCATCATTAGAGCTTTGGACATGAATGATTGCTCAAATTGTGTGGCTTACTGAAGAGGAGAGATTACTTTAAAAAAAAAAAAAAAAATCCCCTAGACTTACATTGAAAAAGGGACACACAAATATCTAAAGCGAGGAATATCATCAAGGATTATGGGTGGGCTAAAAAGTAACCACTCATAGCCCTGGTTTCACAGACAGGGCTTAGATTAAGCCAGGATTAGACCTTGTTTCAATTAGGACATTTAAAGGGTTAGTTCACCCAAAAATGAAAATTATCCCATGATTTACTCACTCTCGAGCCATCGTAGGTGTATATGACTTTCTTCTTTCAGCCAAACACAATCGGTGTTATATTGAAAAAAAAAATATCCTGGCTATTCCAAGTTTATGATGGGAGTCAATGGTGCCTTAGATTTTGAAGCCCAAAAAAAGCGCATCCATCCATCATAAAAGTAATCCATACGGCTCCAGGGGGTTAATAAAGGCCTTCTGAAGCAAAGCGATTTTGTTTTTGTTAGATAAAATATCCATATTTATAACTTCATAAACTATAGTCACTGGCTTCCGGGTAACGGACAGAACTCGACTTGCATACGACCGGGCGATTTTGGGCTTCAAAATCTAATGATACCATTCACTCCCATTATAGAGCTCGGAAGAGTCAGGATATTTTTAATATAACTCCAGTTTTGTTTTAAGGCGAGTAAATTATGCAATAAATTTCTTTTTTGAATGATATAAAGCTTTAAGTAGCTATTATAAAAATGTCTTAGAAATAAACTTTACTGGTGTGCATCTTGAGACAAACAAAATGGCACTGACAAATTATAAGATGTCAGAGTAAGTTGCTTTCATTTAAAACGGCTCAAACACTTACGCCTTGTCTCTGAAACCAGAGGATAATGTCTTTAGCAACCACTTAAAAACACACTGAACACTGTTGCAACTACCTAGCAATGCTTTGCATCACTAACTCCATAGCAAATGAATAGCAATGCACAAGGAACCTCTCAGACCACCCTAGAAACCACCTTGGTTCTATACAAACCCTAACACGCAAACAACCACAACAGCCACACAGAACATCCAAACAACTACGTAACAGTTCCTGAGTAACCACCAAGACCACCAACCAGAACCCCACACATATAACTCTTCTATGCCTGCCTAACGACCGAGAAATCACCTAGTGGCCCTAGCAACTAGCCAGAACACCTTAAAATTCACACAGAACACTCTTGCACATTTTCTTCGGAATCTGTAAAATCTACTTTTGTCCCTGCTGTGTGAATTTGTTGGTAAATTGTATTCAGGATTAAGATTTCTAGTGTTTGCTGAATGAGGAATTTGTAATAAAGATGATATTTTTAGTTGTCGTTCCTGTGGCGGATGAGGATGGGATCATTATATTATGTTCAGCTGAATCAGGAGGTATAAGATAGCCGTAATTGACAGATCACATTGTTAAGCAGCTGTATATTCGTGTGTGTGTGTAGGAGTCACAAACCCTGCTGAACTTGTTGCTGAGTGCTGAACCACAGACCCACACACAGATCCAGTCACAGGGGGAAGCGGACAAGCTTCAGGCCCACCTCAGTCACCGGCTTCAGAGAGAACTGACGGGCCTCTTCAACACTTTGCTGCTTCGAATGACACACACTTCTGACAGGTAACAGACACACACAGCTGGTGACACAAACACAGGATAATGACTCACAAACTCAAGGACACTGCATGAGTCACTCTCTCACACACACAAAATTACTCACTAGACTCATTTTCACACTTAATGACTCACTCGTATTCTTAAACATATGGAGTCAACCATGAGACAGCTCTATCTATAGAACATACCCACACACACTGTGGCACCTGAATACTGTATTGGACCTATTTTCTGTTTAAAGAATATAGAACTTAAAGTTCTTCAGTAGGGCTGCAAAATTTACGGAAACTTTCCATGGGAAGTTAAGATTTGAAATTTTGGGAATATTCAAAGTTAGACACTTAAAAAGAATTTACAGGAATTGGAAATTTGGGATATTTAGTACAAACTTTATCATATACAAACATGATGCATTGGGTAGATAGTACCAACTCAGATCTAGGATTCCAGCTGCACCTTCTTCCTTGCTTTATAGAGTGAACAGTACAGCTGCTCTATCAAGATATTATATGGGGGAGTTGCCCAATAAATTCTGCCCATGCCTTAAAGGGTTTTTAGTTTGCCCTCATTAATTCGCGCTGTTGTGCATTCTAACAGCGCAATATTTTTGAGATCGATGAGCCACATTTTGAATGCTGGGAATTTAGGTTCATGCCAGATTTTAAAGATTTTCTTTTTGGCCTTAGTTAGAGAAGTGTGGAGGATCCTACACTGGTTAACATTCAGATTGAGGTCAGCATCATCATTCAACATACAAAGACGGGAAACCGTGATTAGGCCTGTCACAGTTGTGAATGTTGTGCTGATTAATTTTCATACAAATAATTGCAGTTAATGATTTAATTCTGTTTTGTTCATTTCACTTTCAGTAATATGAACTGATTTTTTTTTTTTTCATCGTATATCGTCGTATATAATATAATAATAAAAATGTTAATAAAATAGGCCCATATGATTTACTTTAATGCTATGAAAATTAATATATAATATAATATAATATGATATGATATATATGATATAATATTATATTATATATGCAGTCAGATCAAACCCACAGTGCCTTTGACTCTCTTTGTGTACTTTACATCAGTGTTTTTTTTATTTATTTTTTTGGCAAAATATGATTATTGACGATTATTCTATATTAATGACCGAAAGTTAAAAAAACAGCATTTATTTGAAATAGAAAAGTATTTTCTAGCACTTTGGATCAATTCAGTTTAATATGTACTTGCTGAATAAAAGTATTCATTTCTTTAAAAAAAATGTACTCACCCCAAACAGTAGTGTATTTACCAGGGTATTCCAGTTACTGTAGCTAATTGTCTTTCATCTTTATGTAGTTACAGATATTTTACAGAGCTCAAACCCGTTACCCACATGCACCCACAGCTCAGTGTGCCCAGAACATGTACGCTAACCAGTAAACCACAGCCCCAAGAAGCTTCTAAAAAAGTTAAATAAAGCTAAAATAAATAAAGTAAAAGTATGATATCACTCTTTGATCGTGGAATTTTTTTTTCTCTCAAGATGATTGGTTTGCAGACCGCTGTGCATTTTAATTAAATCTTTAAATGTACTCAAGAGCCTTCGCAGCTATTGAGCTTAGTGTGCACCTGTGGTTATTGAGGGTGCAAAAACACTCTGTCACATCTGTTTACTCCCCAAAACACACTCATTGAAACCATTTACACCGACAAGGCAGATTTGTTATTACAAAAACACTCTTCCTTTACTTTCTCCTGTGCATGCATAAAATGTTTTACTATCCTCATTAGGAGACTTCTGCGTCTACCTGCCATCTGGGGGGAGATACAAATCTAATGACGCTTTTGATTTAATTTTGTTATTTATGGAATAACTTCTGAAAACTCCTTAAGGATCCGTAAATTGGAAATTCCCACTGTTAGTTGTTGATGCATCAAGGCCCTGTAATGCAAATCTGATCTGTGAAGACATTTCCCTGCATGCATTTTCAGTTTATGAGCGGCAATCTAATGTTTGTTCAGAGTGCTTGTTATGGTTCTTCTATGTTATGATCCTTTTAGTTTGTAATTCTTCATAACACTAGAAACGCAATTTAAAAGGCATTGGATGTGTTTCTTTGCAAAAAAATTAAAAATAAAGAAATATATACTATAATATAATATATATAAAAAATAAAATCTTACCTTATATATTGTATGACGGTAGTGTATATAGTGCTTACGATGGCCAAGTAGTGCACACCACAATGAAATTTAAACATAAGTTAAACACATAGTGGAACACAACAGAATCCAGCCACAACACAACGGAATTGAGCCACAACACAACGGAATCCAGCCATAACATAATGGAATCAAGCCACAACATAACAGAAACAACCCACAACACAACAATGAAATCACCACAACATACCAGAATCACCACATAATAATAAAAAATAAAAACTCAACACTATGGAATCACCACAACACAATACAATAGAAACAATACCTGTACCTATATATAGACTATAGCCTTTGCTACTTTGTGTGTCAAGTTCGTCTTTAAATAACGCAATGCTTAATTTTTTTTTTTCTCATTCATCAGTTAAAAGGGTTTAACATAGGGTCTAATTATCTAATGAAATCTAAATCAACAGTTTTTTTTCATACCAGTGTTTTTTTTTTATAGACCTATTGAACTCTGCACATATTATTATCAGCCAAGTCATTTCACGGCTCAGTTTCTCAGCCATGTAAAGGAATCATTAAAGCTAACATTTGGGCTTCATGCTAGAGGTAATGGTCTAACAAAATCCAAATTTCAAGCAGTTTGTACTGTACCAGTATATTTTAAATTACACTTTAAATTTGCATATACCTATAAATGACATGGCTCATTTCAAAAGCAATGAATGCAGTTGAAGGATTTATTAAAAAGACTGGCACAGTAAAATATGTTAAGTTTAGATTTCATTACCTCCTAGTATGGTACCATACCGTAGAGACCATTACCTCTTAGTACGGAACCCTCTATTGTGATCGAGAAAGGAGCGGTAGCATTTTGTGGCTTGTTTCCGTTGTGTTGTCAACTTATATTTGCTTTTTCAATTTATGTTGTGTTTTGCATTATTAGGTCACCATAATTGCTTCATACTAAGGCAAAGATTACTACTTTTATGATCAGTCTGTTCCTCACTTTGCATTTGTCATCTGTTTTAAGGTTTTGTAAGGCTCTGTCTGGACCATTTGCCTCTGAGCTGTCTCTGCGCCTGCTACAGTGCCTGCGCTTGTCCGACGCGCCATGCTTTTACGGCCTGCCCTCTCTTGAGCGCACACTCAGGACCATGGCCCATGTGACCGCCCTGCCTGGCTGGAGCACACATGCACCCAGCATGGAGCCAAACACACTCTGCCTCAAGTATCTCAGTGGCCTCTTGGAAGTATGCATACACATGTGCTCAAGTGCCTCGGTTACAGAATATATTTTGCACAGATTATATGTACGCTTCCTGCTGCTCTCAGCCAGACAGAACACATTAAACGCGCACTCACACGCAGAGTCCAAGATGTTCCCAAACACTTAAACACGTAAATCACTTCATACCAACCAGCTGTCTCAGCTGTATCTAATTTTTTACATCAATATTGGTCCATAACCCAATTAAACTTCATCTTAAAGAGAGAGTTCACCCAAAAATGAAAAATCTATCATAATTTACTCACCCTCATGCCATCCCTGATGCATTTGACTTTCTTTCTTCAGATAAAAACAAGATTTTCTAGGAAAATAATATCCATTTAATAGAGTCCATACAATGCAAGTAAAATGGGTGCTGTACGGTTGACGTTTGCAAAACCACACACATTGATCATGACGGCAGTCCATACAACCCCAGTGGATGAATCAATGTCTTCTGAAGTGAAGTGATGGGTAAGTGTGTAAAAAAAAAAAAAAAAAAAAGAAATACTGGTATTTTAAACTTTTTTTTTTTAATTTATTTTTTTTATTAAAAGTATAAACCATCACTTCCAGCTAACTGTCCAGGGTGCGTTCACAAGTTCTGCTTTACATAAATGTAAGTGTGTTGTGAAGTCACGCAAGCATTAACGAGGTTGCATACAAGCGTATCAACGCACTTATGTCATGTCAACGTTCCTCTCATGAATGCTCATATGACGGTAGACCAGAAGACATGATTTAGTTTAAAAAAAAAAAAGTTAAAAATATAAGAATTTTCTTCCACATACCCATCGTTTTGCTTCAGAAGACATTGATTCATCCACTGTGGTTGTATGGATTACTGTCACAATCGCTGTCCGTGTGTTTTTTTTAAGCATCATCCAAGTAGCACCCATTATATGGACTCACAGAGATTGATTTTTTTTTTTGTGTGTATGTGTTTATCTGAAGAAAGAAATGTATTGATTGATTTGTCCTGCTTAAATATACCTTTACAACGAGGTGGTTTGGTTGAAAAATACCAAATGAAACTAATTATGTAAATGAAACACAAATGACCCCTATTCGTCTCTCAGACAGCTAATTGGAATCATTTTCTTATTTGACTGCCCTTTCCAGGTCATCTCTTCGTTCTATGTAGACTTGGGAGGAAACTCGATGTCCTTCATGGGCAAAGGCGTGACAAAAAATGCAGTTATCTGCCTACTTCACCTGTCACATGAGATGATGATGGAAACCAAAAACGAGGTCAGAAATGCCTTTGCAATTGATAAACATATTAGTAAGCTTTGAAACTGACACTAGGGGGTGCTGACACTTCTTCTAATCACTTTTTGAACTTGACATTGGCCAATTAGATTGATTTGTCACTAGAAAATTACTAAGTTTGATTGTTATACTACCAAATAATTATTAGTTACATTAGTACGGCAGTTTTATGCTCCATATTTAGTGTATGTGTGTTGTTGAAGGACTGGATTTCCTTGTGGTCTCTGGGGCGTGAGCAAAGTTCTGATGAGCAGAGTGCCGCCCAGCTTGGTTTGGCCTGGCTAATTCCTCTCTGGGTGGACAGAGACCCTGAGGTGAGACCTTCACGTGTAAAATAAACATTGGGACATACAGTTGGTACTTAACATGAAGTACTGTTTTTTGAATAGTTTACATGAAATACATTTTACAAGTTTACATCGCCTTTGGTGTTACATGCTAAGTTAATCTAAAACTGTCTTAAACAGTTTTTTCTAATTTTATTATCATGAATGCAGCTTTCTTGTATACATGTTAATTGAGAGGCTACATGGATTTTTTTAATGTAAAATTAACTAATGGGGAAAAGGTTTTGTTTATTTTATTTTTTTGTAAGCTTTTTTTTAATTATTATTTATTAACATAGTGAATTAGCTTTTAGGTTTATATTTTCAGTATTCATTTTAGTTTTAGTAATTCTATGTACTTTGTAATTTAAAAAAAAAAATTCTATTTGTCTTTAATTTGTTTTTATTTCAGTTTTAGTTTTAGTAATTTAAGTGCTATAACACAAACTTATTTTATTTCATTTATTTTCCAAGGCAACCTTTCTATTTCTATTTTATTTTATGACTGAATTTTATTGAATTTAATTGAAATAATGCTGTTTCACGTTTTTAAACAATTTTATTCCCAGTTAAAGAACCTAATATATTTTCCCTTATACATTTATATAAATTTTAAACCTTAAAATGATTTTCACAGAAGTCCTTGGACATGTGCAGAATTGGATACAGATTTTCTTAAATTTAAAGTTTTTCTTAATCTGAGTTGTATTAAAAGATGTAATTTAAAGTCTGTCTTGAATAGATCACAAGACTGACCACTAAATACTGATTCACCTAGTTTTCTCGAATGATTGTCATTCACTACATTGTCGCTGATGCAATTATAGACAATGTAGAATTATTAAATTTACGTGTCTGTAATTTTGATGAAATCCTTATTTAGCAATTTGTGTGCATTGGCCTTCTATTTTGGATCGTTTTCCCAAGTACCCGCGCATGTCCAGGCCTCCCTCAGCTCAGCAGATGCTGAGCACTGAAAATAATGGGCATGACAAACACGAATTTGTGCCAGTGCTACACTCCAAAGAGCCCATGGCAGTTAGCACTGCCAAGCACATGTGCCGGGTCTGAACACGAGTGTGTGTGTGTGTGTGTGTGTGTGTGTGTTTGTCTGGCTCTAGGTCCGCTGTGCCAGCCTGGCTGTGGGTGCGGCTCTGAGTTCGCTGGAGAGAGGGTGTGTGGCGCTGTCAGCTAGTTGCCAAAACATCTCAGGTGGCCTGTGGGCTACGGTACTCAACATCCTGCTGGATAGACAGGAGTGCAGTATGGTGCGTCGAGAGGTGAGTCCATCCAGCTTCAGCTTGTACAAAAACTGAGTGCTTACCCAGAATGCCTCAGACTGAGAGTCTAGGGACCACCACACTGTCCGTTCACTGACCGTCTGATGCATATTGGACTTGAAAAATAGAGTGTAATCACCAGTTAAAAACTGACAGGCTAATTTTTCTTTGTGGTATAATTTATTCCAGATAAACCCACCCTAGGTCACATATAATGAAATTAGTAAAGGCTAATGTAAATCCTGCCGGTTGTTATTCCGCTTTGAGTCGGGGTCCTGATCACCATGTCGGTTTAATTTGCTAGAACAACCAACTGGATGTACATTATCTCGCTTATTACACAGCTACATGCCACTGAAGTAAATAAATAGACATGAAATATTGATTTGAGTTGAAATATTTTATTAGCTCTTTAAATGCAAAGCTTCTGCTAAGAAAAACAGTTCCTAGGAAGCAGCGGACATTTAAGGGATAATGTGCAGTCGTATCACTTATTATATAGCTTTTCACCAAATAAATAATGCCAAGCGATTGTTTATGATCTACTGTTGATGAATTATGACAATGTTTACTTTATGGTGTTTATATCCTAACTCCAAACTTGTTGCATTTCAGTGAAGAAAGTTTTGATGGCATTTTCTTCTCCGTAAAAGGCCTAGTAAAGTAGTGTTTGTAAGTGCAGCGCAGCGCTGCTTTTTTAACAGAGGTAACATGGGGGACCACCATATTTTTACTGCTCCTTAAGGGTCAATTGTCAAAGAGTGAATTTGCATTTTCATTCAGAGCATCTGCCGTTTTTGTTCAGACCAAAGCGAAGATTGACTCATATTTTTACACCGTTTTCACGCAGTGTTGTGTTAACCACTTTATCAAAGCTAATGTTTTTTTTCCTTTAAAATATTTAGAATAACAAGGTATCTAGAATATTATATAATCATATTTTAAATGACGTATATAGTCGTATCATTTTTATAGTCATTTTATGCTTTAGGGTGTTGCCGTAGACATTGAGCTACCCCCACCCAAAACATGGTATTAATTTTATTTGTGCATCTCTTAAAAAAATTTACCTTGATACCTTTGTTATCGGGGAATGTCACAGCTGACCAATCAGAATCAAGCATTTCAAAGAGCCGTGTAATAAGTGGTGCTTACTAGCTTTACAAATCAGTCAGACTACCACTTTCTGTATAAGGTGGCGGTTCTGGGTTAGAATAACCTGCAATGATGATTAGGCTTAGTTACAAGTCAGAAAGGCTCCGCAAGTCATGTTCTTTCAGATCCGTGATCTATTTCTGAATCTCTCGTTATTAGTAAGGGTTTCGTACAAAGGCTTATTTATGAACAGGAAGAGGGAAAAAAAAGAAATGTAAACACCGTGGCACTGCACAGAACAGAATTTTAACTATACCTCAGTCATGGTTTAAAAGGAATGTGTTTGCATTTTTCTCTTTTTGAGGAATTTGCTTGCTTTATGCATTTCTACTGAGAATTCAACCAGCATGCATTTCCATTCATTTACAAGAAGATGGCAGTGTTTCTGACTTTCATGTTTCCCTTCCCTATAGGCAGCATTTATTTTGCAAAACCTCCTTGTAATGCCAATGCCTGCTAATGCAGAAGAGGCCAAAGAATGTGCCTGGCAGGTATGTTTACATGAGAATAAACTTTCAGAACTGAATATCAATAACACAGCCAGTCTTAAAAGCTCTGTAGACATAACAAATCTGTCTATGGTGATTTCTGGTTTTCTCAGTATTATATTTCCCCTCTTTTAACATCTTGCTTTTTTTTTTCCTTGTATTCTTCCCTTTCTTGTGTCTCCCAGAGTCCCTGCGTGCATGATGAGGATTCTGGCCTGTGTCTGGTCGGGCTTCCTGCCCTGCAGGCTCTGTTGTACCACTGCCAGTTTTTTGAGAGCGTGGGCCAGATGGTGAAGAGCTGTTACATGGGCAGACATGCCTTCACCCTCAGCCCCCCTCCTCCACCAGCCAATGTCACCCAGGGTACGGCGTCCACGCGGCCAGAGCAGTGCCAGCTATTAGTGGCTGTCTGACTCGGTGACATCCATATGCTTACACAGATTATTAATACTGATCTGTACTAGAGATCATGGCGGGTGTGCTGCATATTTTAGGTTATGGTGTTTATATTTATCATTCGCTTGTTATAACAAAATGTTAGTGTTAGTAAGCTGTTAGAGGGAATTATTCCAGTGAATATTAGTAGTAAATATTGCTGTTTTATTTGTAAATGAAGCAATGTGTGTTTCTTTCTATACATATAGAGACAGATCTGAACGATTCTCTGAACCACTGGAGAGAGATTATTGCTCCTCTAAACCAAACTCAAGGCTCAGGATCCAAGTCCACTTCCAGTACTCTGGTCAGTAGACCATTTCATTTGTGGTTGACCAATACGTTTTTATTTATTTATTTTCTTCTAGTGAACAGGCTGGCACTCTGGCAGGATGGCTAATTCAATGTCCATATATTATACACTAAGATTTTCTTTTTGAAAGAAATTAATGCTTTTATTCACAAGGACACATTATATCATCAGTGATAGTAAAGATGTTCATTATCTTAAAACGATTTCTTTTTCAAATAAATGTGGTTTTGTGTTACTTTCTATTCAATAAAGTGTCCTGAACAAAAAAAAAATGAATCGGTTTACACAAAAATATTAAGCAGACTGTTTTCAAGATTGATAAGAAATGTTTCTTGAGCACCAAAACAAGATATTACAATGATTTCTGAAGGATCACATGACACTGAAGACTGGAGTAATGATGCTGAAAATGCAGCTTTGCCATTACAAGAATATTACCTTTTTAAAATATTAAAATAAGTATGGTTTTAAAATATAATAGTAAATAGAAATCTGTTATGTTAAATTGTAATCATATTTCAGAATATTACCGTTTTTATTTTTGAATAAATAAATGCTTCTTGGTGAGCATAAGAAACTTCTTTCAAAAACATTAGAAAGCAGTACCGTATTAAACTTGATGTATTTTGTTATAATGTAATGTAAAATAATATAGTTAAAATGTGCAAACAATGGGCTGTGCTCATAGGTAACCAACCTACATCTCTCTGCTCATCTAGTGTGTACACAGCCCTTAGGTAACATCTCTCTGAGCTGTTTTCAAATTATCATCAAGTCTGTTTTTGTGTTCCTCAGCTTCCATCAGTTAGCTCTAGTGGGACTCATTCTCCAGTTCCAACCTCAGGTGTTTCTGGAATCCAGGACACTCCAGTCAACAGACTCACTGCTCAGGGTATGACTTTGGTTGAGAAAAAAGCAGGGAATTTTTCTACTAACTGACAGTTTGGCCTTGAGAGGAATGTTTCTTTCAGTCTTTAGTGATTTGATTCATTCTGCTGTTATTTCTTTGTGTTGTAGGTCAGAGTGACACGGACAGCTCAGACTCCGCCCTCACTCAAGAGTCCCACCCAGGGGGAAGGCCCGAGCCTGTTGCTATAGTAACCCCTCACCTGTTGCTAGCTGTGTGCGGTTTATTGGACAACCTGCTGGCTGTGCTTCCTGAGTTTAGTCTATCTGCTCTAAAGCACAACCAAATACTACAGGGCATGGCCAGGTTAGAGATGAAGATTTTATTAGTAGAGGCAACTTTATTTATATAGCACTTTGTACAGTACAGATTGTTTCAAAGCAGTGATAAATAGGAACAGAGAAAATTAGTTTTTATTTATTTTCACTAAAATAATTTTTTACTAAAATATATAGTGAATATTAGCAGTTTATCACAGACATGCGTTGCACATGTAGATGTATGACAATGCAGGCCTATACACCAGGGTTAATAGCGTTGACTAAAACTATAAAAAGCATTTCTGTTAATTGAAACTAAATATAAATATTTGCTGAAAAACGTAAAAGTTTAAAAAAGACAATAAAATGACAAAATCGTAACGAAATTACTGTAATACAATTAACATGAAAACTAAAAAATATAAAAATAAAAGCTAACTCGAAATATGAATAAAACTAAAATAACACTGCCATGTACACATCTTACCTTATTTTCACACAGACTCATTCTTAAGTATAACTTTACTGTCATGGTTTACCCGACAACACTTTCACATTACCACATCCTGCCTGCCCTCTGCACATTCTTTCTAAATACCAAATTGGTTGGCTTGATTTTGTCTGTTGGCTGACAGAAAGACCCACGTAAAATGTAAAACAAAAGGTCACACAACATGCTTGAAGTTATATTCTATTTTTTTGTTTGTTCATATGTATTCATCCATTTAGACTGGAAAAAAAAACCTGTGAGCTCAGCTACAGTTCTTGTTTGTTTTGTACTTTTTGTTTCAGTGTGGTGGACGCGGTGACCATATCTCAATGGGTCAGTGAGTTGAGGACACCTCTCCTGCCAGCTGCTATGGAAGATGCTAGGAACCAGGTGCATTATGGGAGTTCTGCTATCATTTTCTACCTCTACTTTAACACCAATTTGTCATAAGGGAATGTGTGCCTACAGAGTGCCACTGAAAGCTTAGCACATTTTCACAAAATTTGAATAAAATTTAAAAACGAAAGTATACTTTCTGCTTAAAGGCATAGTTCACCCAAAAATGAAAATTACCCCATGATTTACTCACTCTCAAGCCATGTATATGACTATCTTCTTTCAAACGAACACAATCAGACATATATTTAAAAATATCCTGGCTCTTCCAACCTATAAAAGGGCAGTGAATGGGGGACCAGATTTTGAAGCCAAAAAAGTGCACCCATCCATCGTAAAATTAATCTACTCTGGCTCCGGGGGGTTAATAAAGTCCTTCTGAAGCAAAATGATTGGATTTTATGAGAAAAATATCCATATTTAAAACTTTATAATCTAAAATATCTAGCTTTCGGCACACGACCGTACACATGCTGCGCAAGTTGACTTGGATGTAGGAGTTTTGTAAGCTTGGACGCCTTTCATGGTTTAAACAAATAGGGCTGTGCAACAAACTCATTTCTATTCTCTTACATCGAAATATTTTTCTTCAAAATTTCTCGTCTAATTCGTGACCGGTGTTTTGTTTTTCTATATCTTCTCTGCTTTCACATTTGTCATTACAATACGCGTCGGGTCAGGGTTTACTCTTCCGCCGCAAATCAATGTGTACGGTCGTCTGCCAGAAGCTAGTCATTTATAGGTAATGAAGTTTAAATATGGATGCACAATTTTGCTTTAAAATTGGGCCCCCATTCACTGCCATTATAAACCTTAGAAGAGGATGGATATTTTTTAATATAACTCAGATTGTGTGCTGAATGAAGATAGTCATAGACACCTAGGATGGCTTGGGGGTGAGTAATCAAGGGTTAATTTTCATTTTTGGGTGAACTAACCCTTTAAAGGGTTATGAAGGCAATTTAATTTTTATTCACAAAAAAACATGCGTGTGTCACGTGCTAGAACAAACTTCATCGGTTCTCGTGCATCAAACGTGCACATTTGAGCTACCATATTTGATGTGCTCTATGGTTGTGTCAATCATTGTTAAAATGTACATAAAAGACTAAATTAAATCAGTTTATCATATAAAGCGATTGAATTTCTTCACAAGAATTGGATTAAACTGCTCTATTCTTAGAGCTTTAATGACCTTTTTGGAGCTTCTAAGTTTTGATTACCTTGACTTTCAGTGGAGGGAGCCAATTGGTCGGCTATTCGTTGTCATTTAGGGTTGTGAAGCCAAAGTGCTGTGTGTGTTTTTTCATAAGTAACTCGGCACTCGTTACCACTGACTCTCTCTTTCTCTCCCATCACCCCCTTTTTTCTCCCTCAGGTGCTGAGTAGCTTGCATTATGTGCAAAGTTTGTGTAAGCTCCTGCAGTCATCAGCAATGCACAGTGAGGATGTGCCTTTCCACCGAGAGCACTTCAAACCCCTGCTGAACAACTTAATTTCCATCCTCACACTCTCTGTCGCTGACTTGGGTAACACAAAACGTCCTCAGCAAATCCAACCCTCCCACCCACACACAAAATATTTCAAACAAGACCTTCAAATGAAAGAAAAGTGTTTTTAGATGAGTGTGTGGTTGTTTTGGTCCTCAGATGCGCAGACCCAGGGTGCAGTGCTCAACACCTGGGCGGATGTGTTGATGCTCCTGGCTACTCTGCTGCGCAGGAACCAAGCTGCGGTCGGCCCATCTGTCGGTGTGGCACTGGGGAAACACTGGCAGTGCTTTTCAGGTGACACACACACACACGCATACACACCAAAGTGTGTTACAAAGGGTGGAGACAGAGAAATGGCACACATATAGAAGAGTACAAAGAAAAAATGGTGGAAAACCTGATGAAAGTGCAAAGGGACAGAGAGGAAAGAAAGATTGAGGAGTTTAGATGGAAGAGGATGTGCTCGATAGATGTTGAGAAGGAAGGAGACAGCTGAGGAGATGGAGACAGATGCAGTGGGAGGCCAGCTCATTATGCCTGTATGTGTGGATGGGTGTCCCTGCTGCATATGACAGACTGGGACAGAGACAGGGAGAACAATCAGCCTGCTTTAGATCTGATGGATGTGGTAGAAAAACCTAAAACAGGTGGGTGGGCAGTAGACTCGCTGACTTGCCTGCAGGTATCCAGGCTTTGGAAGCCTTGTTTAAAAGCCTGTGAGTTTGGAGATACTTTTCGTCAGTTGTTCCCTTGTGGTGAAGATTGTTTGTTGTGAAGTTTTGTATAATTTGCATCATTTCGCCTCGAAGTTGGAGCTCGAAAAAAGCTCAGAGAACTAAATATTAGCATTCCTTATGTTTAGTTTTGCCCTCTCTCATGACAGATACCATCCAAATATGTTTGAATCATTCGGGCGCAGACTCTTCTCTCTACACGTCGACCCTGCACTTTCTGTGTGTGCTGTTCACAGAGGAGGCTAAGAGGAGATCGGGAGGCCACACAGAGGATCTGACCAGCAAGGGCCCAAGCTCCTCGCTAACTGCGGTCCTGTCTTCTGAGCCTGGAGAGGTCATGTGTGAAATGTTACTAGAGGTAACAAAATATAGTTTAGGTTGTAAATAGTCTGAGATAAAATTTCTGTGGGCTGTTCATAGACACATTTCGTACAGAATATTGGAAAGCACTTTCCCAAAATGGCAAGCTCAGATCTGATTGGCTTACTGTAAAACACTTAGAAATGTAATGTCTGTATTTATGGTTTTTCATGTTTTTATGTACAGTGGGGAGAACAAGTATTTGATACACTGCGGATTTTGCAGGTTTGCCCACTTACAAAGCATGTAGAAGTCTGTAATTTTTATCATAGGTACTCTTCAACTGTGAGTGACGGAATCTAAAAAATTCAGAAAAATTACATTGTATGATTTTTAAATAATTAATTAGCATTTTATTGCATGACATAAGTATTTGATCACCTACCAACCAGTAAGAATTCCGGCCCTCACAGACCTCTTAGTTTTTCTTTAAGAAGCCCTCCTGTTCTCCACTCATTACCTGTATTAACTGCACCTGTTTGAACCCGTTACCTGTATAAAAGACACCTGTCCACACACTCAATCAAACAGACTCCAACCTCTCCACAATGGCAAAGACCAGAGAGCTGTGTAAGGACATCAAGGATACAAATGTAGACCTGCACAAGGCTGGGATGAGCTACAGGACAGTAGGCAAGCAGCTTGGTGAGAAGGCAACAACTGTTGACGCAATTATTAGAAAATGGAAGAAGTTCAAGATGGCGGTCTATCTCCCTCGGTCTGGGTCACCATGCAAGATCTCACCTCGTGGGTCATCAATGATCATGAGGAAGGTGAGGGATCAGCCCAGAACTACACGGCAGGACCTGGTCAATGACCTGAAGAGAGCTGGGACCAGAGTCTCAAAGAAAACCATTAGTAACACACTACGCCATCATGGATTAAAATCCTGCAGGCCCGTCTGAAGTTTGCCAATGACCATCTGGATGATCCAGAGGAGGAATGGGAGAAGGTCATGTGGTCTGATGAGACAAAAATAGAGCTTTTTGGTCTAAACTCTACTCGTCGTGTTTGGAGGAAGAAGAAGGATGAGTACAACCCCAAGAACACCATCCCAACCGTGAAGCATTGAGGTGGAAACATCATTCTTTGGGGATGCTTTTCTGCAAAGGGGACAGGACAACTGCACCGCATTGAGGGGAGGATGGATGGGGCAGTGCATCGCGAGATCTTAAGAAGGTAGAAGGTCTGTATGGAGGAGTGGGCCAAAATCCCTGCTGCAGTGTGTGCAAACCTGGTCAAGAACTACAGGAAACGAATGATCTCTGTAATTGCAAACAAAGGTTTCTCTACCAAACATTAAGTTCTGATTTTTTGATGTATCAAATACTTATGTCATGCAATAAAATGCAAATTAATTACTTAAACATCATACAATGTGATTTTCTCAATTTTTGTTTTAGATTCTGTCACTCACAGTTGAAGAGTACCTATGATAAAAATTACAGACTTCTACATGCTTTGTAAGTGGGCAAACCTGCAAAATCCGCAGTGTATCAAATACTTGTTCTCCCCAATGTATGTCCTCAAAACTGATTGACTGTCTGTATTCCTCTGGAAAATAAAAAAAAAATGAAGATTTTTTTTCTTTTATTCAATATTCAGCATTATTGTATTAATTAGTGTATTAAATATTTATTTTTCGGAACCAGAAAAGTTCAAGTCCCGTCTCTGGTCGCCTGAAGCACAACCACACTACATCTCGAAGCAGTGCCAAGGCTTTTGGCTTCGGAAATTAGAAGATATTTAAATAAATGTAAAATAATTAAAAATAAAAAAACATTATGAGTTATACAAGGCATATTTGTTATGTTTTTTTTCATAATGAAAATGTTTTTTTCTTTTTGGGGTCATACCATTGGAAAACCTGAACTAATTTTAGGGTGACATGAGGGTCCTCTTTGTCATAACATTTCTCATATTTTTTTTTCTTTGGTTTTCTTGTTGCATGATGACAAAAATGCCTTCCTACATGCTGTTTATACCATAATGACTTATATTGATTAAAATAATTTATTAAAAAATTATTCTAAAATAATTATAAAACTTTACTATGCATTATTTTTACATTTAAAGAAATAATTATTGAAATTATTGAAATTATTTTTTTCTGTAAGGATTTCTTTTTGTTGTTGTTCAATTTACAGCATTATGAGAAGATTCCATTCCAGGATCCCCTCAAAAAGGTGACTGCCAAAACGTTCATGTCTCTGCTAGCCTGTAGCTCCAGTGCTCAGAGTTACGCATGTAAAGGTAAAAATCACTTCATTGTTCTTCAGCACAATCACACAATAAGGAACTAACTTGTGACGTATAATATAGACATACGCTTGTTTACAACACCAAGCTCCCTCCCCTTTCCACTCAAACCATTTATGGAAATTAAACCACATAGTTGGATTACAGTGAAATCATCATAGTTTTCATGTCAAAACTATGAGGACATTTCCATATGATTGCCTACATTTACATACTAATGCATATTTAGTAGTCAGCATCTTAAAGGTACAGTAGCATAAACATCCTGTTTTATTCTGGGAGTTAAAGAGGGTGGAAAATGATCAAGGATAATAAATTATTATGTATTACTTTAACATAAAAAGTAAACTTCAGGGGGGGAAAGCAGTATGTGTAGTAGTTAAAAAGGTGCTATTACCTGAACTAGGAGGAAATCTTGCATACACATTAATTTTAGTCCCAGGTTACATTACATTTGTGTCTGATGGATGAGTACATAGACAGATATATGTCTCTTCTCCCTCTTCAGCTGGTGTGATTGACGGCTGTGTGGAACGCATGAAGCACATTTACGCAGAGCTTCACCTGGAGTCTGTGAAAACGGGCAAGAGCACTCACAGGAGGAAGGTACAGAGGGTTCCACCAACATGACAGACACCTTCAACATCAGAAACACTGAAAACCTGTTGAGAGGGACAAGGGAGGGAGAGGGAGAGGCACAGTGCTGTCACAGATGTGACAAAAAAATGTCAAAACTGAAGCACTCCTTTGGTTCAGTAGATTTAACCAGTTGATTTCCTCATGGTTGTGTCACTTTATAATAACTTTTCATTATTAACATCAACAATCATTATTGTTAATATATAATGCAGATCATTGGTGAAACTCCATTAAAATGGCTTTAAATGTATTGAAAACTTTTTTCAAATATGGGCCAGTGACTTTTTAAAAGAACTGATATTAAATTCATGGTTTTTCTTGTTTTTGGGCAAGGGGGAAAAAAATACATATATACATATAGTGCGTATGGAAAGTAGTCAGACCCCCTTACATTTTTCACTCTTTGTTATATTGCAGCCATTTGCTAAAATCATTTAAGTTCATTTGTTTTTCCTCATTAATGTACACACAGCAACCCCATATTGACAGGAAAACACAGAATTGTTGACATTGTTGACAACCGCTGAGCACAAAAGGGAGTACACCCCTAAGTGAAAATGTCAAAATTGGGCCCAATTAGCCATTTCCTCTCCCCGGTGTCATGTGACTTGTTAGTGTTACAAGGTCTCAGGTGTGAATGGGGAGAAGGTGTGTTAAATTTGTGGGTAATACTTAGTCGTGGCCTAATGGTGAGGGAGTTGGGCTTGTAACGTGAAGGTTGCCGGTTCGATTCCCACGCCGGCAGGAATTGAAGGTGGGGATTGTAAATAAACAACACTCTCTCCACCTTCGATACCACGACTAAAGTGCCCTTGAGCAAGGCACCTAACCCCTAATTGCTCCCCGGGCGCTGTCGCAATAGCTGCCCACTGCTCCGGGTGTGTGTTCACTGTGTGTGTGTTCACTACTCACTGCTGTGTGTGTGCACTTGGGATGGGTTAAATGCAGAGCACTAATTTCGAGTATGGGTCACTTGACAATACGTCACGACTTTCACTTTCACAATAAGGTTCATTAGTTAACATTAGTAAACTACATTAGTTAACATGAACTAATAATTAACTGCATTTCTACAGCATTTATTAATCTTTGTTAATTTCAACATTTACTAATACTTTATTAAAACTTTGTTAACATTAGTTGATACACTGTGAACTAACATGAACAAACAACGAACAACTGTATTTTCATTAACTAATGTTAACGAAGATTAGTAAACAAATAACAAATGTGTATATATACATTGAATATATACAATGTATATTAATACAGTAACAAATGTATTGCTCATGGTTAGTTCATGTTAGTTAATACATTAACTAATGTTTAACTAATGAACCTTATTGTAAAGTGTTACCAATTTGTGTGCTAAATTTGTGGTTTTATCGCACTCAATCTCTCATAATGGTCAGTGGAAGTTCAACATGGTACCTCATTGGAAAAAACTCACTGAGGATCTGAAAATAAGAGTTGTTGCTATACATAAAGATGACATAGGCTATAAGAAGATTGCCAAGACCCTAAAACTGAGCTGCACCACGGTGACCATACAGCTTTTTAACAGGACAGGTTCCACTCAGAGCAGGGTTCGCCATGATCGACCAAAGAAGTCGAGTGCACATGCTCAGCATCATATCTAGAAGTTGTATTTGGGAAATAGACGTATGCGGGCTGCCAGCATTACTGCAGAGGTTGAAGGGGTGGGGGGTCAGCCTGTCTGTGCTCAGACCATATGCCGCACACTGCATCAAATTGGTCTGCATTGCTGTCGTCCCAGAAGGAAGCCTCTTCTAAAGATGATGCACAAGAAAGTCCGCAAACGGTTTGCTGAAGACAAACAGACTAAGGACATGGATTACTGGAAGATAAACTTATTTGGTTCAGATGGTGTCAAGCGTGTGTGGCGGCAACCAGGTGAGGAGTACAAAGACATGTGTCTTGCCTAAAGTCAAGCATGGTGGTGAGAGTGTCATGGTCTGGAGCTACATGAGTGCTGCCGGCACTGGGGAGCTACAGTTCATTGAGGGAACCGTGAATGCCAACATGTACTTTGACAAACTGAAGCAGAGCGTGATCCCCTCCCTTTGGAGACTGGGCTGCAGGGCAGTATTCCAACATGATAACGACCCCAAACACACCTCCAAGATGACCACTGCCTTGGTAAAGAAGCTGAGGGTAAAGGTGATGGATTGGCCAACCATGTCTCCAGACCTAAACCCTATTAAGCATCTCTGGGGCATCCTCAAACGGAAGACAGAGGAGCGCAAGGTCTCTAACATCCACCAGGTCCGTCGTCATGGAGATGTGGAAGAGGACTCCAGTGGCAACCTTTGAAGCTTTGGGCCCAATTTGGACATTTCCACTTAGGGGTGTACTCACTTTTGTGGCCAGCGGTTTAGACATTAATGGCTGTGTTGAGTTACTTTGAGCGGACAGCAAATGTACACCGTTATACAAGCTGTACACTCACTACTTTACATTGTAGCAAAAGGTCATTTCTTCAGTGTTGTCACATGAAAAGATATAATAAAATATTTACAAAAATGTTAGGGGTGTACTCACTTCCGTGAGATACTGTGTGTGTGTGTGTGTGTGTATGTATGTATATAAAACACACATTGATTTATATTTTATATACATTTTATTTTAAGAAAAATCATGGTGATTATGCCAAATTATTCTTTTATTTTTTAATTTAGCTTTTATTCTTTAATGATACTTTTTTGTTACAATCTTGTCTGACAATTTTGTTTTGTTTTGGCTTTTTAATGTATTAATACAGACAAAAATTAATAATGTGTCTCTTACCATTATTTAAATTTGAAAATATGGGAACTGATCTATGTGTTTGAAGTAGGACATGTTCCTGGATCAACATCCTTTGTTGGTCCTGGAAAAACAAGACTATTAACTAATCACTGTGGTCTAAATTTACAGCTAGAGTTATGATGTTTGAAATGAATGAATTTTTAGAAATAACAAACAATGCTGATCCAGGAACATTCCATACTTCAGTAAATCGGATTGTGCTCAGTGAATTTATGCACTGTAATTTTTAAGATTTATTAATTTCTGAGTTGTTACAGTTATAATTAATACAAACAAGAAAAATGAAGCACAGATGTATGCATATACAAATAAGATGGTATTAAAATTTCAATCATCAGCATGAGCTCTTGTCCTAACCACTCTCTCTTTGTTCAATGTCAGCAGGTGGAGAACAGCATGAGAGGACTTAAAATGATTCTAGAGATACTGCGAAATTGCCTGTATCAACATAATGAATGCAAAGTATGTCATATCAAATAATGTTCCCAGTGATGATTATTGGAGTAGTTACATTCATCGTACAGTATCCGCAGACGTTCTTAAAAGGGGTCTTGTGGTTTTGAAACGCTGGGTTTTCAAACTTGCTGGCTGCATGCAGATTTTCTTGTAAGGTGCAGCCTTTACAAGAAAATCTGCACGACCCCCAGCAGGATGCTTCTGTGCGTGTAATGAGTTGTGATCATTTCTGTGTAGTCCAAAGGAAAGTCAGTCAACCTGAGACTGTTGGATGGCTGTTTCACCAATTAAACCGCCTAATTTACAGCCTCTCAATGAACGTTCGGAAAACACAGTAGTATTTTTTTTCTACTTTTTGGCCTTAAAGAAACTGTTCTCTCAAGAATGAACATTTTGTCATGATTTATTTACCTTTTTTAGAGTTTAGTTGGGATACACTGATAAACCAATTATTTTCATTTTTGGGCTGATATTAAAATTCTAGAGTTTTAAATGCTACAAGTGAATTCAGGCATCACAACATTATAATGTGCATGAATTCATTTATGAATATAATTCATTTTGGGATTCCCTAGATTACATTTAAGTCTTTTTAGTGATTTTTAATTATTAAATTTACGTGAGTATTAGGTGTCAGCAAAGGTAATTTAAATGTAAAAAAAAATTGCATTAACAAATAAATATCCAATATAAATTGAGTCTTTCAAATGTTGTCTTGTTTGATTAATTAATTCATAATTTTCTCTTCACAGGCTGTGGCTACAGAGCTGCGTCTGGCAGCGGTGCTTTTGGGCCTTTGGCCCTGGTTCCTGCTGGATGACCTCACCATGACGGCGGCCCTGGAACTGCTCTGTGTCTATACTGCTAACTACACAGCTGGTCAGTCTTCTAAGAAGTGGAGGAACGAGAGTGAGAAAAGAGGAATTACAGAGAGAAAGAGGATTAGAAAGCCAGAGACAGGGTGCTGAGATAATGTATAAGCTTTGTGCTCACTGTAACCCTCTCATGAGTCATGTGGCAGTACAGTAAGAGCCATTGTGTGCCAAATGCAAGGCTGACATGAGCCCGACAGTTACAGAAAGGATTGTGTCATAGTCCAAGTGTGCTGCTTTACTGGAAGCTAGGATGGATCATTTGTGTTAAGGGGAGGTACAATACTTCAGGCGTAAAAGCTTAATTTGGCTGGATTGAGCAGTTATTGAGATTATATGGCACGGTTCACAAAACCCACGGTTCGGTTCGTACCACGGTTTTAGGGTCACGGTTTTCGACTCTGTACGGTTCTTGTTGTTATTTTTTCTTTTAATCTTTAACACTCCAGAAATTTCCTTCAGCATATGATATATATCTTATTAGCTTAATTTTCCACAATTTAGGATACAGTATTAACATTTTTGTAATGTAATCATGCACTAACTGAATTTGACTTGACTTTAAGCACATTATTGGGACCATCTCTGAGTAAAAGCTGGGTGAGATTTTAATACAACAAGAGAGAAGACATTGATGATGACATGCTTTTCGTTTGTTTGGCATAAAAATGAGAGTGTGTGTAGTTATCTCTACAGGAACTTCTGCCTTTTTAGCACACAAAGATTGAAATTAACTTGCATTTATCAAACTGCCAACTTCAGTGTAGCTCTTACAAAAAAAATATTTTAAAAGACAAAGAGAGGAACTCTTAAAGCTCTGTCTTTTAAACAAGTCAAAATACTTTAAAGATGAATATATAATATAATGTAATAACATAAACATCCTCAATGCTTTAGTTATCACTGAGAGGTTGCTTAAATGCTGCGGACAGTAGAAGTTGTTTCCTAACCGGCTCTCTCCTGTTTGTGCTTATTGACACATTGGCGTGATGTCTTCTCAAATGAACTGTCATATTAGAAGTGTTTCTATTAGCATATTGAATGCATTTTGCACAATGCTTGCACACAGTCACAGTTCTATCTACTGTTTTATTTCCGTTGTCATTGTAAGTAACATGAAATCAAAAATGTTCCCACACACCGGATTTGAACAACACGGGCGCATCCACCAACTCCGGGCAGCCTTCATTAGGGGCCGTTCACATATCGCACCTAAAAAAGTGTGGAAAGCACGGCCACATTACTTCCATTTTGAGCGCGCTTGCCGCCCACCTACATAGGAAATAATGAATATGCACGCGCAAAAGACGCAATATGTGAACGGCCCCTTACTCCACTTTTACTGTCTATATCAGAGCTTCCCAAACTTAAGAGGGGTAAGGCCCCCCAAAAACATTACGAAAGCTCCATGACTCCGCCGTTGAAAAATATATACCGACATTTACCTACAAATACATTTATTAACAAGTTTGTAAGAATTTCATGAGAATTATGAGAACTATGATATCAATATATTGATTTGGACTAGCTACAGCCCCCCTGCAATACTGCTACAGCCCACCGGGGGCCGCGGCCCACAGTTTGGGAAACACTGGTCTATATGTATGTTCGCGCGAAACTGTCTGAATACGGGGCTACATTGCGCATATGTCGATCCGTGCGACGCACACAAGAACCGAACTGAGACAAGCGAACCGAACGGTTCAAACAGTTTTTCATGTGCCATGCCACCCCTAATATATATATATATATATATATATATATATATATATATATATATATATATATATATATATATATACATACATGCATACATACATGCATACCCACACACACACATATATATATATATGTGGGTGTGTATATATATTTACGTATATATATGTAATGTTAAACAATATTATAAAATTATATTAATTATATAACCAAAGCAAACATCCTTTCACTCTTCCATTTATCCTGTTGTCGACAGACTCAAGTGCGTTGAGCATATTAGAAACGGAAAACGCATGTGTACACTGTATCCACTGTTTGACGCAACGCAACACGACGTTCACATCCAGAATAGGCAAATGTCAGCCATTTATGACTGAATGCCAGTGGGCAGGGCCTATGGTGTGATGATGGTGCAATGATTCATCAACGTCTTGCTCTCGAGGCAGTCATATGCAAATGTATTTCAAAGATCAAGCAATATCAAAACGAGCTGTTTTTGGCGCTTGATTGTAGAGGGTGGTTGATGAAGACGTTTTAAGCTATGAAGCTTGCAGGGAGTTTTAATAGTACAAAGACCTCTTATATGTCAAAAGATTAAGGCTAATTTGATTTCTCATGTCATGACCTGTGGTCCATCCTTTGGATGAAACGCATTGGGTGTACAGTAGTACATAAGAAAAGCGCTATATAAATGATTCGTTCGTTCATTCGTGATCTCTTTAAGAAGCAAAACCTGAAATTAAAGCGGACCTATTATGCCCCTTTTTACAAGGAGTAAAATAAGTTTCTGATGTCCTCAGAGTGTGTATGTGAAGTTTCAAAATGCCCCACAGATAATTTTTATAGCATGTTAAAATTGCCACTTTCTGGGGGTAAGCAAAAACGGCCCCTTTTCAAGAAGATAGCAGAGCTTCGAGAGCTCATGCAACAACAAAAACAGGACAATCTCACGCACTGAAAATATCAGTTCTGTCAGTAGCAGTGTTCAGCCTTATGTTCGAACCGGAGTCGGGCAATGATTCCTATAGAGCCAGAGAATATATGCTGCATGGAGATAGAACAGCTATAGTTTAGTTCAATATTTTTTATTTAATACACTTATAACTTATGTTGTCATCTTGCTTTTATCCACCATTAGTACAAGCCTGTTGTTGCAGATCTATATTGATATTATGTATTAGAAATAAAATATAGAGAGAACTAGGAAGAAATTCATCCTTCAGACACTAAAAAAATAAATCTGTACGTTAATCTTTAAAATCTGCATTATGTGTGTGAGAGCAAGACGGTTACACATGAAAGCATTTGCACGTGTTTCTGTGTGTTTGTACATGAAAGTGTCTGAGTGTGTTTACTTAAATACAATGATTGCTCAGTGTCACACATCTGAGCTCATGGAAAGCTCGCTTTTGTACAGGATGTGGCCTCACACCTGTGAAGAGCCAGCAGTGCATGGGTGTATGTCAGTCTGTAGGTATACGTCTGTGTGTGTGTGGGTGCGCATGTATTTTTGTGCCTGTATTTGTGTGTGCGTTTGGGCTGTCACTATAGTTTGACAGCACTAGTCTACTACAGCATGCTTCAAGTGTGTTGTTTCTCAAGGTCTGTGTTAACAGCAGGTGATGTTTAAAGTTCTTGAGGTTGGTTAATCTGTTATGGAATCAGCCCTCCAGCACTTTTTGCTTTCCATCATACTCTGTCCTGTGTCACTTTTATTGTATAATTCATTAACCTGCAACACACAACCCTCATTCTTTCATCTGGACGATAAATATTGGATTTATTCTGCAAGCAAAACCCTGCTAAGGTCTCTCAATAATCCAGTATAATGTTTAATGATTCACCCGCAGTCATGCTATTCTTCAAGATATGTCTGTCAGCTTAGCCTGACATTTAGTGGGTTTGACACTTAATGACACAAAATTGCATTGTTACACCTGGAAGATTCTGTTTTTTTAATCAATCTGTCTATATATATATATATATATAGAATAAAAACACAGTGGAATGAAGTTTCCATTGAGTTTCCAGACTTATTGTTACACAACTGTAGAGTGCTATTTTGAGGCAGTACAGATTCATAGATAAAAGAAAAAAGAAAAAAAGTGAAACTGGTGGTGTGTGGCTTTATATCACGTATAATGTTTCCAGTACTATTCCGCTGCAGCATGGGCAAAAAAAAAGTCTCTTATGTCCACCAAGGCTGCATTTATTTGATCAAAAATACAATAAAAACATTAATATTGTGAAATATTATTACAATTTAAAAGAACTGTTTTTTTTACTATATTTTAAAATGTAATTTATTCCTGTGATGGTGAAGCTGAATTACCCTAGTTTTCAGTGTCACATGATCCTTCGGAAATCATTCTAATGTGCTGATTTGGTTCATCAGCATTTCATCAAACATTTCTTATTATCATCAATGTTGAAAACGGGTTGTACTGCTTAATATTTTTGTGAAAACGGTGATACTTTTTTCAGGATTCTTTGATAAATTGAGAGTTTAAAAGAGGTTTTTTTTTGCAACAATATAAATGGCTTTACTGTAACTTTTGTTTAAATTAATGCATCCTTGCTGAATATTGGACGGGTGTGGGTGTGTGTGCGCTCACATGTTATGCAAGGGGATCGTGTTTAGGACTGTTTCTGATAAGAAACACTGATCAACATTTTTGTTTCCTTAACGCTCTTATATAATCTTTCTGAGATACAGTTACTTCGTTTCTTTTTACTCTTTGTATACATTATAGTTTTTTTTTCATAATAAGGTTCTTTCTCTTGTCTTTGACTGCCTCTCCCTCGTTCTCTTTCAGCATGCAGTGCTTTATGTAGCAGTAGCAGCAGTTGTAGCTCTGGCTCAGTTCAGGCTGTTCTTCCTAAGACTGCGGTCACAAATTCACTGATGCATGGGGTGATGAAACTGGCCTCCCAGGTTGCCCCTGACAACAACAGCATCCACAGTCTGGCTTTCTCATTGCTGTCCAACCTGGCCATCTCAAGGGACTGCAAAGGGGTATTGCTAAAGGTAACTCACTGACTAATGTTGAAAGCAAAACAATTCAGGGGAGAAAGAAATATAACCATATATGAAATACTTCAGTCTACACACTAAATATAGCTCAGAAATTCTACTCCTTTTATGAGTATTTTGGTTGCAGATACACTTTTAGTTTTGTAGAGAAATCCACAAAGAGCAGTGAAAACCTTCTTTCTTGCTATTTTCCCTAGTGTAACTTCCTGCAGCAGTTCCTGTCTCTCCCCATGCCTAAGGCAGGTGGTCGAAGCGGCGTTCCGACAGCGGATCCTCTGTCCCTGTGGCTCAGGCTGCTGCTGAACGTGACGTTCGGGGAGGACGGACAGCAGATGATCCTCAGGCTCCGAGGGGCTTTGGAGCTGCTGGTCGAACTGGCCCAGTCCAAACACTCCAGCACTAAATCCACCATCCTGCTCATTCTCCACAACATCTGCTTCTGCTCTGCTAACAAGCCCAAAGTCTTGGCCAATGGTATGAGCGCTGGGTTTACAGGTTTTAGATGTAAATGGTCGACCAACATGTTTCTTTTTGAGTGGATTATGCCAATGCCAGTATCTAATAAGGCTCAGCAGGCATGGTAATAAAATAGCCAAATGTCATCTGATTAATTGGCTTGGCCTGTTTTTCCACCAAAAGTAACTACAACATAATGCCAACACTTTACAATTCGTTAACGTTATTGCGTTAACTAACAATGAGCAATACATTTGTAATCTTTATTAACATTAGGTAAAGGTGAGGTAATTAGTTTTTCAAAAACATTGTTGGACATTGTTGACATTTGAAATCAACCAGAACAAACCCACTCCTCTCTTCATTGCTCCGCCTCCAAAACTCACCCGAAAACTCACTCCAATCGGTCTCGAGTCCGTCTCGAATCCCGACCCGTTCGCTAGTGGCAGGCGAGGTGAGGGCACTGACAATGACGCTAAACGGTCATTAGTGCGCAGTGGTTTACCTGCTCAACTCTCACTGTCTGGCCACTGTTACACACGCAATGCGAGAGTGGACACGCAACAACATGATTCACAAAAAATAAAGTGCAGATGATGAACGAAGGACAAGCACAAAAAATGGGCGTACAGTACACAAGTATAAATGCAAACAAGTGTTCGCTGTTAGTCTCCAACAGCACAGCAGCTCCAGACAATCAATGTCACTCAAACCCAGAGTTACTCACGTGTGAAGAGGAATCAAAGCAGCCACCGCATCTGTTTTCAGGCCTTCCCGCTTAGCTCTCTCCAGCTTCTCTAATATTAACGTGGGTCCTAAAGCACTTGCCCAGTCATAAACCTTCACTCCAGTGATATTCTTTTGAGCTCTTTTGTAGTGTCTCATCTCTCTTTATGCAGTTTTCTCTTTCAAATCTCCTTCTTGCTCGTTCTGTCTCCTCAACCGTCATACTGATTGGTTACATGTTTGTTGTTGACATCGGCCCGTCTAACTTTCAAACAGTGTTTTTGAAAAACTACTTACCCCACCTTTCATTAATAAAAAATACTGTTCATTGGTCGTTCATGTGAGATCAGGTTCATTAAATATTAACAGAGACAACTTTGGATTTTAATAGTGTATTAGTGAATGGTTTAACAAAGATTAACAAAGTATTCTTCATTAGTAGTTCATTAAGTAATGTAGTTAATTAATGTTAACAAATTAAACCTTATTGTAAAGTATTACCAAAATAATAATAGCTTGTTAAGATGAATTTAACACTGCCTGTGTAAAAGTGATTTTCTACACACAAACACATACGCCAACACATAAACACTGAAGTGTGAATGTGTCACAACAGCCGCAATGGAGTGATGTGTTTTACACATTACACCAAAATTTCCGCCCCAATCTAAAGGAAATGAGTTCATTTATGACATGTGAATGTACTCATGAATGGTGTGAAACTAGACAAATACACACTACCAGTAATGCTATATTTATTACTTATAATAAAAACATTGCTCTACACACACACACATATATCATAAAATGTTACAGGCCATAACAATATAATATTTTCTGTATGTCTTATAAAGCCGCAAATCATGATTTCATGTTGTCTGAATATATAATATATATATTGTCTTTATATTTCAGATAAAGCTGTTGAGCTTCTAGTCTCTTGTTTGAGCTGTAGCTCATCAGATATACGTACCATAGGAGCTTCGGCGCTATGGGCTCTGTTGCACAACAATCAGAAGGTAAACAGCATTTATTCAATGGCATCCTGTTATTATATAATGCTTTTTTACAAACGGTTAATGAATCATTGGGAAAAATATTAAATAGTAGTACTAGAGTCAAGCAACATTTCTTTGGCAGCAGGATGTGAAGACACTACTTATGATCATTTTTATAAACGTAAATTACTTGTGGGTCTTCATTTCTCACACACACTTGGAGATCTCACGCTTTATCTTCCTATCCTGCATGTCTCCTCTCACAAAGGCAAAGGCCACTTTGAAGTGTCCTTCCATCAGACTGAAAGTTGAAGAGGCATACGTGTCCGCCAGGACAGGTGCGAATATATTCAGTTTGATCAGAGAGAGCATTTCTACACATCATTTTTACACTCAGATGGTACTAGAACAGTAGATGCATAAGGAATGAATCTTTCCTGAGAATGTGTGGTAATTGTCTGTCTGTTTGTTTGTTCATGTAGATGAAGAGCACAGAATTGACAAACCCCTGAACGGCTATCTTCTGAAGTGCCTGAGAAATCTCACACACATTTTCAGCTCTTAATTGCCTCACTGTTGATTGAGGTCATTGAAATCCCCTAATAATGTGAATGTGTTATGTTTTGGTACATATTATGAAACAGTCTTTGTATATTTTTGTTTTGTAGCAAATAAATTAACAGGTTTTACATTAGAATGCCTCTTCATTTTTCATTCAAGGACTATACTATCCAATTACATTTGTTTTTCCATTCCTTTGGTTTATTTTTGTTTTGATGTATTGTTATCAGAGGGGAATTCAGAGATTGATTTCAAATCCGCTCTTTCAGTTTCAATTCAACAACAAAAACTCCTGTGTGCGGTATTATGGGGAATTATGACCATTGTAGTTTGGTGAACTTAACACCTCCTCTTTAACAGTGTTGAACTTCTGGTTGAGGAGGTGATTGCAGACTTGCAGCTGAGCACAGATCGTGCCTGTGGTCGCCTCAGTCCCCGTCAATGCTGTATTCATTCTGTCTCAGAGGAGCAAGATGGTGGCAGTACAAAAGGATTACTGGTACTTCTTGGTACTCATGATGCCGCTCTGTTTTCTGAAAGGTAATGTTTTTTTTAGCAAAGGTAGGAACATTTGGCAGTAGTTCCAATGGTTTGTTATAAGCAATTGTTCGTTCCTCATTGGTAATTTACATCTATATTTAAGTACGGAAACGTGAATGCTTTTCTCTAGCATTATAAACAATGTTCCTGTTTACATGAGTTGAATCAAGTGTTTGATTTCAGTGCTTATATAATGTATATAATTTTTGTTTTTAAAGTTTTAAAAAACATTTATCCTAGGCTATTAAAGAAGGGAACGTCTACAGTAACTGGTTTTGCTTTATGATCCTTTTAAGGAGGAAATGTGGTTACATTTGAAACTAACTTTCGTTTGTACGTGTGATTGTTGGTTACATTGTTTTTGTAGCCTTACAAAACTAAACTACAATAAAAGTTTAATAAACTTAAACTATAAGATGTTGTTCTGCTGCAACTTCGCCAAACAGCTGGACTGGATACAGAAGCGAAAATCAGCAACACTTGTTGTTTGGACAACTAAGAGAACATTGTTTTGGCACATATGCCTTTTTATTTAGGTATTTAAAAAGAATATTTAAAAAAAATACTATTTCAGACAACAATTGTTGATTTAGCCTGGGAAACATGGCTTTTGCATATTTGAACCCTTTCCAGCAGTGACTGAATAATTTAGAGATCCATCTTCACACTGAGGACAATTGAGGGACTCAAACACAACTATTAAAAAAGGTTCACACAGTCACTGATGCTTCAGAAGGAAATTTAGTACTGTGTTTGAGTCCCTCAATTGTCCTCAGTGTGAAAAGATGGATGTCAAAATCATTCACTCACTGCTGGAAAGGGTTCAAATATGCAAAAAAAGTTATTAAAAAGCTGATACATTTTCGGGAACTGAATGGTTCACAAACTTTTGAACAGGGTCATTTTTATACATTCAGCTATTTTTTGTTGTTGTTGTAAAATATCTTACTCAGGACAGTACTAAATATAAAATAACAAGCATTTTGTGTGATCTCTCTTATTTTGTTAAAATGTATATATTTGAAGTGTGGGTGTATATATGTGTGTGTGTGTGTGTGTTTTCAATGATATGGAATGGTAATTTTAAATTTATACAAATCTGAAGTCATTGTAATTTATATATTATCTTTACTGTCACTTTTGAACAATTTAATGTGTCTGTAGAATGTTACAGAAAAATTCAATCTTATGAACTTTATCAAAGAATCTTAAACCATAGTCACAGGGAAATCAGTTTCCACAAAAATATTAACAGTACTATTTTCAACAATGATAAATGTTTCTTGAGCATCAGATCAGCATATTAGAAAGATTTCTGAAGGATCATGTGACACTGAAGACGAGTAATGATGCTGAAAATTCAGCTTTGCCATCACATTTTAAAATATATATATTTAAATTAATAATACTTCACAATATTAATGTTTTACTGAGTTTTGATAAAATAAACAAGGCCTTGGTGAGACTTTTTTTCAAAAACAAAAAATCTTGCCAACCTCAAACTTTTATAAGTATTTCAAAAATATTTAATTGTCTTTCCAAAAATCTCAATCAAAGGAGTTTTTAAATCCGGTATATCAAATGTCAATGTCCACTGACATGAAATGGTCTACCTTTTAGATGGTGTTGTATTCCGAATTCAAAATAGCTTTATTAGTATGATTGGAACTAATGCAATATTCCTACAAGGATCCTTTTGTTTTTGTTTTGTTTTTTTAATCTGTGTCTGACTTCCCACACTTCCACAATGGTCCTCTAGGCTCTGTTCAGATGAAAGCCCCAGAATCAACTGTCATGCTGCAGGAGGGAATGATATTGGACTGCCTGTGTCCGTGGACTGGCCAGCTCACTATGGTCTCTTGGACTAAAAAGTCTCTTTCACAACCTGTAGCTATTTATCATCCTCAGTACGGCACCAACTTCGAATCATCTTATGACGGCAGAGTGGAATTTCTGAAAACCACCACGATGGATGGCAGCATTTCCATAAGCAACGTCACTGAGGGTGACATCGGCCAGTATCATTGCTCTTTGCAGACCTATCCTCAGGGTTCATGGACAAAAGACACATTTGTCGAAAAAACAGGTGAATGAAGAAACCAGTTCAATTTTGCCATTTTCAGTATTACATTTTTCAACATTACAGATGAAGACAGGTAATCTAATCTGTGGTTGACCGATATTTGTCATTTTTTTTAAATTATCATCCGATTTTTTTTTAAATTAATTAATTTTTTTGTTAAGCCGATAAGCATCAAAAGGGACTTTTATTTTGACCGTTACATGGACACAGCACCTGAGTGCAGATACACAGGCGCACCTTTTGTCTATCTTCATCAGATTTGTTTAACAGTTCTGTCTAGAATACTAGAACTGTTAAAATTGACTTGAAACGGAAGTTGAGATAATATTTTCTTTCTTATTGTAACATAAGAAAGTGAAGCGGCTTCTCGAACAAGAAAAATGTTGGGGCGGGACTTAATTTTGTCCATCGGGAATTTGGATGGCTGTGGTTTGCTATTGCAGTGATGTCATGTGAGTGACAGGTTGTCCAGCCTCACACTTATAAAGTGTGAATTGCTAATTTGTTGACAAATTAATTATCAATTTCAAGTGTTATAGATCTTTAATAACATTTCTCCAACTCTTTTTCTAGCAATCACCATTACCACCACCATCTCTATTCAGCCGGACACTAAGTTGGTGGCGGCAGAGAATGACAACCTGACCATTAATTGTGACCTTGTCCACAATGGTGAGGTTTACCAAGTAACCATAGAGAAACTGAACACTGAGGAGGGGAGTAGCAGTATTATAGCAACGTGTCAGATGCTGGACGACGGTGTGGAGCTGAATGAGTTCAACAGTAGAGGACGAGTGAACTGCAGCGATGCTATGGAGATCAGTCTACACCTCACCAGCGTCATCAAAGAAGATGGAGGATTCTACCGCTGCAACTTCAGCACAGACGCCGGTGTCCAGTCCACCACAGTCCTGCTGACAACTTTACCTGCTCAAGGTAGAGCAAGGATGGGACTTGTTTAAAATGTTTCTTTCCTTTCGGCACCTTTTTGTCCACATTGCTTCCTTTTGAGTGAATGAGTCCAGTAAAAGGTCTTGTTCACTCCACATTTTTGACCAAATTATTCAAAACTCCATAGGATAGCATCTCATTTTGACCCCCTAAGACTAAGTTGTGGTCACATTAGCAAAATTTCTGTAAATTTTGTGGACAAAAATAATTGACAATTGAACTGTGAAATACTGTCACAGTCCTGATCTGGTCAGTACTAGTTCAAGCACAAGAAGACACTAAAGAGAATAAAACTTCGCACACATCTATATTGTGTGCCCGGAAAGCATCATCTCAGAGAGTGCACAAATACTCAATGGATTTGTCTTTTGCTTCTAATTCATACAAAATTATATCAAAGTGGCCGTCTTGTTGAGTATCCCTGTAAACATAGTTGGTTATCTCTTAAAGCTGCAGTCCACAACTCATTTTAAAAATGATCCAAGATGAATTTTTGATTAAGTACATAACCAGTGAGTGTTCAAAACTATCTCCTTACCTTAGCCCGATTCACAACCATAAGCTTGTAACAATGTTTTATAATAAAATCGGTACTGGTAGGTTTCCACGGGTAATTCGGGCATGCAGCCGTTTGTCTTTGCATCATTTCATCACTTCTGTTTACATAAAGGGAGGAGTCCCAGCTATTAGGATGCTGATGAGATTTTCCAGTGAAAATTCTTATTTTGGTCATACTTCCAAGATGTAGAATCTGTAAGTCCCAAGTACAGTATCCACACCGGTGCGGTGACTGACAACAAACATTAGCTTCATCCGCTCTGAGGAGCACTGCCAATGCTCAACCCACGTAAAGATGATAATTCAGCAAATAACTGCAATTGTGGGTTTCAAACAGAGATTCCGACAGAGGCAAAACTTACGGACTGCAGTTTTAAATGAACAAACACCTGAGCAATAAAATGCTTGCAGCTTGTGTAACAGTATGGGATCCTTGCAGCTCTTAAAAGGGTTCTAAAAAGAACATTATTTTGTGTATTTGGTTTAATGCAATGTGTTTAAGATTAAAAAAAGTCATAATTTTACACATACCGTACATTATTGCTGCTCCTCTATGCCTTGTCTTTCTGAAACGCATCGATTTTTACAAAGCTCATCGTTCTGAAAAGTGCGGTGCGCTCTGATTGGTCAGCAATCCATAGCATTGAGATTGGCTCGAATTCCTTAAGCGTGTGACGGAAATATCACGTCCCTTACCATATTTAGCTCATCAGCTTCCAAAGCAATATTGACGTATACACCACTTTTCGTGACTTTGGTTTAATTCTGCTTTTTAAATTGGAAGAACGGAATGCCCCCCCCCCCCCACACACACACACACACACAAAAAAATAATAATAATTTCCCTAAATAATAAACATAATGAGTGCTATTGTTGTTTTCATTGATGTGCAACATATGCCAACATGTCAAAAATGTGTTTTAGTATTTCATGACCCTTTAAATCATGTGTTTACCTCTCATTTCAGATTTTATTGGTCTTCATCACTTGCTGTATGTGTATATTGGAGGAGGGCTGGTTGGTGTCACTCTTGTGATGATTGTATTAGTGACGTTGCTGAACAGGTATGTCATCTTACTTTATTCACCATAAAGATGACCAGCAGTTCACTTCAGGTTCAAAGCACCTTGCATACTTGTGAGGATTTGCTTTAGCAAGTGATAAATGAAAAAATTAGAGGTAACAACTAAAACTAGAAAGTATGAACAGATTCATTGCAAGTATAATAGCGCAGACGTCTGTGTTCTGTGCATGTTGTGACTGAATTAAGACTGAAGGTTGAAGAACAATGCATTTCCCATAGCTTTCATTAGATATGAAGTTATAAGCGTCTGTTAAGAGGTCTCTCTGATAATTGGCTGTGAAATCCCATCCCCTTCTCGCCTTCACCATATGTCCTCCACACTTGCTGCCAGCTTCACTAAGTTTTCACTAAGTGTGCAGTTCGTTATTTTGCAGTGAAGCGAGGTTATCTCCATACTGCAGTGTTTGCTTTCCTGCTCCTTTATAAAATGATTAAGTGGCCTTTAATGTCTGTCATCTAGAGTAAACCGTCTCTCAATTTCTAAACTGGTTTTCACAGGATGAAAAAGAAAAGACAGGACTACAGAATTAAACTGCATCCTGCCAAAAGACAGGTAAATATGTCAATCAGTTTTGCTCCACACAGTTGAGTATGTATCGTTGTTGTGTGGATATTATGAAGAAAATGTCCATGTCCATATTTCATTCCAGAATCAAATGTGCCAAAATTGTTTTTTTATTTGCATTTCACTTATTTACTCCTCCAAAATTGTAATGGGATAAAAAACAAAAAAACTTTTTTTTATCACTATGCTAAGGCAGTAATGAATTATCTTGCCCATACTAAAATTTTATTGATTACAGTCAACATATTAAATTCAAAACAACACATACTACTATGTAACACAACACTATGTGTATATATATACACATATATATAATATATATATATAATATATATACACATGTATATGGTATGTGTATTTGTGTATATGTATAAATGTAATATATATATATATATGTATGTGTGTGTGTGTGTATATATATATTTATTTATTTATTTATTTATATTCACAAAATGTGAACATATTGTGAACTTTGTGCACACCAATATGCGCAAGAATAAGCGCCAGCCCTATGCTGGAAGCAATTTTTATATATACATATATATATATATATATATATATATATATATATATATATATATATATATATATATATAGTTTTAGTTAACAATAACAACACTAAGTACATATTTCATGAAATTCACTCGACTATATTATCTACAAACATACAGCCACTGCTCAGGGACATTTTTCATTGTTGGGATTTGTCTCATCAATTCCAGTGTGTCCAATGCAAAAGCACAGAGCAAAGAATAAGATACCAATTCATATATTCATATCAGTCTGCACTTCATATTTTCTCTGAAATTGTTTATTATATTGAATTGAAAAGTGGTGTCATGTTCTAGCAGCTGCCTGAAATAAATGTGTCTTTGCTTAACTTCCACATTCTCCTTAACTAATGAAAAACCCTTAACACGGATGTTTTGCAGCAGTTCTAATGCTTCTTTTATTCATAATAGCTCAAACTGAATGTTTTCTTTCTGTGGCAGCGTAACCCATACGATCATGGCTGTGTCTATGACAGGATGAAAAAGGGGACCAAAAGTGGGGCAAGAGATAAAGAAATATACGTAAATTTTCAGATTGTGAGGGCTCATAAAAAACAAAAACAAAAAAGATGAGATGCCACAACTCAATAGAGTTTTATACTGATAAATTGGCATCTACACGGAAGAACTTTGGCTGAAGAGCAGAAATCATAAAACACAAACCAAACATAAATGCCAAGAAATGCGTTTGCACCTGAATACTAATGGATGGATCAGAGGGGAAAGTCCTAATAATGCAGAAGATTAATGGAGCCGTGTTTATAATTTGTCATTTGATGAACCACTACCACCATCATCATCGCCATCTTCATCTTCATCATTACATTAACCATTCAAGCCTGGCCCAGAACCCACATTTCATGGCATTTCATTGCATAATGGTGCTGGATGTTGACTGTTCATGACTACATTGTGGAAAAATGTCCTCCGCTCCTTCGTGAAGTCTGTTTGACAGGTAATCTTCTTAAGAAGCTTTCTGGACTGTATCAAAGCCAGATATAAGCCAAGCCCGGTCACTATGAACAGACACCGAAGCGACACTTTAGTTTGACTGACTCTAATTATCGAATGATTGGATCTCAGAGCTTTTGAGTGGATGAATCTTCTCAAAATCACATCCTTGTCTCGTGTCTCAGTTTGTGCCCGAATGCTTTCTCTCTGCAGAAATGGAAGTACCAGCCTCACGAATGAAAACGAGGATACGAAGGCTTCATTACTCATTGGTTGAACTGACAATGCCCAGCTTACAGGTGGAATATGATTTGCATTGTGAGGAATAATGACTTTAAATGATTAGGATCATTCAAGAGTTCAGATTTGAAGTTTGAGCACAGAGTACTTAACATGTACAGGAAGAAAATGAATCACAACTTTGATGCATCTATTCTATCCATATCACAAATCAATCTTTATTTGATTACAAATCAAAAATTCGGCTTGGTACTCTAAAAAAGACATGTATTATGCCTGAATGACTCATATAAAGATATTAACATTTATTGTAGACTTCTTGCTTTTCTTATTTTTGTATAGGCCTACTATATATACTACCAACAACTCTTAAAGGGAAAGATCACATATATATATATATATATATATATATATATATTTCTAAATATTGGTTAGTAAGAGTTTGTATTTTAAGAAATTAATTCTTTTATTCAGAAAGGAGACATTCAATTTATCAAAACTAACAGTAAAGATTGCCATTTTAAATAATTTCAGTTCTTTAGAACTTTCGATTGAAAAAAAAAACATTTTTTCAATATCGAAATGTTTCTTGAGCACAATTGGAATATATTAGATTATGATTTATGAATGATCACATGACACGGAAGACTGGAGCAATGATGCTGAAAATTCAGGTTTGCATCACAGGAATAAATTACTTTTTAAAATATATTAAAACATTTTAAATTCATTAAATTTAAATACATATACAGCTTTGAATATGTATACTGTGTATGTATTTATATATATTGTACATATACACACACATACATATAACTATCTAAACATCTATATATACACACATAAAAATGTATATATATAGTTCTTTATCACAGATGCATACACAGTATTCATGGATTTCTGTAAAGTCCATTCAGTTTATTTTACTCAGTAAACATTGACATATCCACACTGGACAAAATTCTACTTAATGCCAAAATAAAACATGGATTTAAAAAACAACAACATACAATTACAAATAAGCACACAAACCAAAACTGGTGTAAATGCTATAACACAACCAGAAAAGACATCCTACAAGAAATTCCTTCTGGAAAAGCCCAAAGGGAATTCCCAAGAAATGTTCATAGCCGGCAAGGTTTGGAATATCACGGTATTAAACAACACAGTGTTTGACCAAACATCCCTTTGAACCCTCCTTAGAAAAGGACATTCCCTTTTCACAGACATTTTTAAATGAAGTACAATGCACACTGTAATAAAACAAAGGTGGTTTAATTCACATTCAAGTGCTACTAAACGCTGACTAGAATGAATGCTGAGTATCAGCAAATAATTTTGTGTGAAAGAGGAAAAAATTACAGTTCGTAATGTGCTTCTAAACCTTTAGCTCCACATCATGGCATAATTTATTATTATTCTGGTCGAATCCGGTTTTTCTAGCACAATTACACAAAAGATCAACAGTCATTTAAAGATATTTTATGGTCAAGTTGTAAAGTAAATTGATTGTCGCACCGAATGCATTATTGTTTCTGTGCACACGTCTATCACACGACCATTTGGAAAAACCCTTAAAGTCATACAGTAGAGAAGCATTTTCCTGTGGGGGGGAGAGAATAGATATTTTGTTCTGCTTTTAGACAAATGCAGTGTCAACGGATAAACGTAATTCAGTTATACGCATGTTGGATGGCTAGAGGGATGCTAATTTAATCAGCGTTCCAGCCAGAGTCTCAGTCTAGCAGAGTCTGAAGGCACTTCTTCTGCAGTGTGAGAGGATTCAGAGTAACCAAACCTCCCATCCAGTGTGTAGACACATTTCACAAATTAATTTCATATAAAATAAGCTTGTTTGGGGGAGGAAACATTGAATAGAATAGTTCATCCAAAAATCATTTTTTACC
>CM076065.1:13572500-13717500 GCA_038088235.1 Zacco platypus
TCATTCATTTCAACAGACACAAATACAGGAATATGACATGCAAAAACATCATTTAAATGAGCACAAAATTATTTTCGTGACCTCAATGACAAAAAACAAATATTTTGTGTATAGATTATGTATATATATATATATATATATATATATATATTAAATAATATTTCATTTGTTTAGTCAATATTTGTTAATTTTATATCATGTTTCTTTGTTTACAAAAAATTTCAAACTGTTTATTTTTAATGTAAAAAACTCAAATTTTCAGTACATGGCGGGATTTTCACTAGCTTACATTTATATTAGTAAAATCGGTTATTCAGAGACTGTTGTTACTGTATTTAAAACTATTAAAAACTTTTCTTGAAAGTCAAAATTGAATTTCTTATTTCAGCCTTACCTCAAATACAAAAAAGGCCCCATATTTTCAATATAACAATCTTAGTAAAACCAGTTATTCAAAGAGACACACACATATATATATATATATATATATACATATACATACATATATATATACATATACATACATATATATATACATATACATACATATATATATACATATACATACATATATATATACATATACATACATATATATATACATATACATACATATATATACACATATACATACATATATATACACATATACATACATATATATACACATATATATACATATATATATATATTTTAATTATATCTATTTGATACAAATATATATATATATATATATATATATATCTCAAGTACTTGAATAAAGGTGACATTATTTATTTGATTTCAGCTTCATTTCAAATACAAAAAAGAAAATCATTTAAGACAGCATGGGTAACATGAATAAAATGGAACAAATTGCTAAAAGCTAAACTAAAAATGGTAAACTTGTTAAACATAAAACACTAAATGAGAAGGAAATGAATTCTCTTCATGTCATTAAAGGAGTAACATGCACAGAAAATGTGTAGTGATTTATTTTCAAACGCTGGCATGGCGTTACATTTATTCTAACTAATAACATTGACAGATGTGCCACTGTGTTTGACTCCCGGATTTTGACTGCAAACAGCCAATTGGCCAACACCATCAGTTCCCACCGCAGGGGCCCGAACTAACAACGACCAGAGAAGAAAACAAAGTGACAACCTCTCAATTCTTCTTCATTAGTTCCTATGAAACGACAGAAGCCAAACAAGCCTTTCGTACCTCACTTGAAACAAGCCAGCCTTTAGAAAAATGCAATTATACTGCAGATCTGTTGCTCAAAGTTCTGGCCCGGTTTCTGCTTGGTAGGACAAAAAAATAAAAAATTATCAGGCAGGATGGTAAACAAGCATATTTATTGTGTGCAAGACAGCTCCGGCAGCGCCAGGGCTTCGGGTTAGACCACAGCTGTCACACACACACACATGTACACAGCACACTGATCTAACCTGGTGGGACACAGATGATTTGTCATTGGCTTGACATTAAAGCAAGTTGCTCACACCAGTTTGACTTACACGGCAGCTCGAGACTAGAGGATGAGGTGTAGAAACTACAGTGTAAGAGTACTGTACTTGTTGTAATAACCTGTTGTATTTGTGTAAATGTAATTCTTTTAATGCTTTGAACAACTTGTAATCCTTCACATTTAAATAGCTTTATTGTTCTGCTAGACTGACTGGAAACTTGTTAAAAATAAAAAAGGTATTTGCAACTCATAATTTTGACCTATTTTTTACTCAGATTTGTGAGTTTATATCTCACAATTCATATTTTGTTACTAGCAATTGCAAGCTTGTATCTTACAATTGCGAGAAACGAAACTCGCAATTCAATCTTCAATTCTGACATTTCGCTCAAATTTTTTTTCCCTCAGAATTGTGAGATAAGTTTGGAATTGACCCTTTTCAAACAATTTGATTGACAGGCGATCTAACCAATCATAACTCTGAATCCGCCATTTTGTCTGTCAAAGCAGTCAGGGGAGTTAGTAGATTAACGTTGGTGAACTTGAATTTGAAAAATTGTGTGTATTCACGTCTTTCCACGCTTGAAACAACTTTCCTTCTGATGTCCATTCATGTTTATTAGCAAAAAAAAATGGAAAGATCGAGCATATATTTCTTAGTAACTAAAACCGACAGCTTCACTATTTGTAGAGATAAGCTGTCAGGCAGAATTAAAGGGTTAGTTCACCCAAAAATGAAAATTTTATTATTGTATATTTTTATTATTATATATGAAGAGCTGTATGCGAGAATAGTTTTTGTGCACCAAAAAAACTAAATAATGACTTTTCAACAAAATCTAGTAAATGCATATCAAACTGCTGAAATCATGTGACTTTGGCGCTCCGAACAACTGATTCGAAACAAAAGATTCGTAAAGCTTCATGAAGCAGTGTTTTGAAATCGGTCATCACTAGATATTGTTGAAAAGTCATTATTTAGTTTTTTTGGTGCACAAAAACTATTCTTGCATACAGCTCTGTGCACGAGCCAACCCGTGTTGGAGTCTCAGCTCGAGGTTCAGACTTAGGGCTCGTTCACACAGAACGCATTTTTGATTTCAAAAACGCAAAACGCAGGCAGTGGAAAGGGGGGAAAAAAATGCAAGGTCTGTATTTTTTTTTTTTTTTTTTTTAAGTTGAACTGATTTGAACTTGAGTGCCACGTTTTTAGAATGCAGTGTAACATTGAAAATCAATGGAAAACCCGCATAGGCAGGGTTGGGGAGTAACGAAATACAAGTAACTTAGTTACGTATTTAAAATACAACATTGGAGTAACTGTATTTCATTACAGTTACATATTAAATGGGTGGTAATCAGATTACAGTTACATCTGAAAAGTATTTTAGATTACCAAAGTGATTACTTTGAATTTTAATGTCATTTAAACAGCAACTGGTGATTCTCTGACTCTGACAGTCTGAAAAAGAATCAAGTTTCATGTTTTCGACTGTTTTCATGTTTTGTGATAGTTGTTTGTGAGTCATTTTATAATTCACTCGTCACTGCAACTTTTTCTCACAATTAGTTTTTTCCCCTCACAATTGTGAGTTTGCATTTCACAATTCTGACTTCTTTTTCTCAGAATTGTGAGATTTAGACTCACAATTGCAAGTTATAAAGTCAGAATTGTGAGATATAAACTTGCAATACTGACTTTTTTTCTTGCAATTGTGAATTTAGTATGTGAGTTTATATGTCATAATTCTGACTTTTCTCAATATTGCGAGTTTATATGTCATAATTCTGACTTTTCTCAATATTGCGAGTTTATATCTCATAATTCTGACTTTACACACATAACTCACAATTGGAACTTCATATCATGCATTTCTGAAGGAAAAAGTCAGAATTGTGAGATAAAAACTTGCATTACCTTTTTTGTGTTTGTTCCACACTTATTAGTTCCAAAGTATTCTAAAGTATTTAGATTAAGTTACTAAACTTGAGTAATGCAACGAAATACATTACAAATTACTTTTTAAAGCATGTATTTTGTAATCTGTAGTGAAATACATTTTAAAAGTAACCTACCCGGCCCTGTGCATTGGTATGGTAAAAGTGCGTTCTGTGTGAACAGCCCTTAATTTGTTCATTAATGATGTCATCATCGATTAGTTGATGTCGTTTCGACTTTAATCAAATAAATGTAGACTTTAAAAAAATGTTAAGTCGTTCAACCCCTAGTGTACACAAATAAAAGTACACTTTTGAATGATGTATTGCTCTTATTTGCATGAGCCACCCTCAGGCTGAATAACACAACCTCTGCCTAAAGTTTTTCTGCATGTGTTCATTAGAATATAAAGTTTACAAAATAGAGCCAAGACCCAGAATCTGCCCTACCTAAATTTATAGTCAGGAGCCACAACTGAGTGCATATCGATTTGACTAGGAAAAACACCTTTTTCCACCATGTATTTCTATGCGTTAGTAAACTCACATCTCCTGCTTTGAAAATTAATCTACATTAAGCCCAATCTGCTGCTCTCATACAACCTACCATCACCAGACAGCCACTCACCGCAAGGTGATTACAAACCTAAAGGCCAAAGTAAATGAGCCAAACTAATGAAGGCAGAGGAAAAAGGTTTTAAGCAAAAGCCTCCATTTTCAAAAGTCTATAATTGGGTAGTTGACAGATCACATGTCCATGAACCTTTTCCCCGGCGTCTAGATGTTTTTAGATTTAGATGTACATATTTTAGATTTAATTCATTTATTAGATTGTTTACACGGTTTATTTAAATAACCATGTGAAGCAACAAATGCATTGTTAAAAGTACAAATATTCCATTTAATCTCTTAAAGGGATAGTTCACCCCCCATTGACTACCATATATTGACTAACATAGGGGGGGTGAGATCTGTTTGGTTACTGACATTCTTCAAAATATCTTCCTTTGTGTTCAGCTTAAAGAAATTCATACAAGTTTGGAACTACTTGAGGGTGAGTAAATGGTGACAGAATTTTTATTTATGCCTTTAAGTAATATGAGTAATAATGTATAATGAGTTAGTAAATAATAACAGAATTTTCATTTTGGGGTGAACTATCCCTTTAAGAGATTAAATGGAATATTTAATCATTCATTTTCATTCTAAATGATTTTAATTTTGGGGTGAACTATGCCTTTAACTAATACGAGTAATAATATATAATGAAAATTATAAAATGATTCTGGATGGAGTATAGCATGCCACATTGCTGTCACTAGATTTTAATTTAATGTCAAATACCCTATTATGCAAGTAAACTAATTGATTTTATTGACTGGTGTGTGCCTTTCATAGCTAAACTTTAACTTTAAGCTCTACACATTGTTTATATGTAACATCAGACTATGGCTAATACAGGTATGGCCATTATCAGAACAGGAATAAGTAGTTAACAAATACAGCAGTAGTTGTTCTCCAGAAGAGCAACAGAAAAATACTTCTATCAAAAGTATGCCTACTCATGTTTTGCTGAAGGAAAGATTCAGTACACACACACACACACATACATATATATATATATATATATATACACTGTAGCACAATCTTTGACAGGGAACAGAAGAGACCCAATCAGTAGAAAAGCAAGGTGCAGCTGGTCAGAAGGACACATATGGGACCAATCAGGCTTATCAAACCACTCCAGAGCGTTCCCAAGACGTGAGACAGCAGCGTGTGAGCGTGTTTATTTAATAAGAAAAGGTCTATCCGTTCTAACCTTGTCTGAATTTTCCAGAAAAGCCTCTTTATATCATTGCTGCTAGGTTGGAGCTTGCTGGGAACGTGCTGTCTGGCAGGAAGGCACACAGATTGGGTCTGTTGTGTATTGATTTCAGATTAGCGAGATGGTGAGGAATGTGAAGATGGGCATTTTTGAGTCTGTATATGGACTGGGCTCGCTCAGCTCCAACCGAGACAACCATGTGCTTAGTGTAGGTGTCGTGGAGAAAGTGTGGAACTGAAGGAACCCATGCATGTGTGTGTGTGGTCCAGGCAATCCCTGCATTTTTGGGACCAAATGTTCCCACAATGATAATCTGTCCTCATGGGGAAAACGGCTTATAAATAATTCTAAATGATTTATTTGTTTGTTTTGTTTTTATATAAAAATGCAGAATGTTTTCTGGGTAGAATAGGGTAGAGTTAAGGCATAGAATGTAAAGTTTGTAAACCCCAACAGAGGTTTATGGTTGAAAAAGTTTGTAAATAATTTCGTCAAGTTAAAACAAACTTTTTTTGGTGAGTTGTAGTGAAGACCTTTAAATTTCGATGTGTATATGATTTATTGGATGAAATGGTGAAGTCTGGGGATAAAGTTCATGTGTTCATGTCTTCATATAGTGAGATTGCAGATGCACTGGTGTCGAGTAGATGTTGTATGGTGCTACTTTTGATTTAGTCATCAAAAAATTGGCCAAATTAGGTGACATTCCGCATTTTCCAGTAAATTCCATTTTATGACCAGATTCGGTCCGTTTTCCATCTCTCTGAGTCATAGGGCCTTAAGTATGATTCTAAATAGAGCCATCAATTAATGCTAAATGTGTGCAATTGCACACATCAAAATATGCTGATAAAGTCCAAATTAATTCATTATTATGGCATAAGGTAAAGTTACATACAAGAACTGCAAGGCTATTTGTAACAGGAAGTATTTATTAATTGTGCTACATGTCTTGGAGGGGAGCAGAAGGAGGTGATCCATTTTTAACAGAATACATACAGTATGACTCATATTATATGAGTCAGCAAATTCATACCTACTGACTACAAATTTATCTTGTAACCAAATGTACGCTGCCAGTTTGGCCCCTGTTTTCTATCTGTCACCTGAGCTGTGACTGAACGAACATCAGCACAACACTTTCCATGCATTATTTCTCATTCACAAAGTGACAGGAAGTCATGTTCTTTTCCTGCCAGATGTGGATATTACCTGGAGAATTTACTGTAAACAATTAGATATTCATCTTTATATTGTCGTTAATAAATCCATATGAAGGGAAAACACATTCTATAAATGTCTTGTAATTATAATAAATTTCATTAATATATAATCAAGCATCATTATTATATATTACACTTATAGGGACCTTTCGATCATTTACTTGCCCTTGTTTCAAATCTGTAAGAGATTTTATTTCAGTGGAACACAAGAGAAGAGGCAGGTGAGAAATATTAAGAGATTTTTCATTTTTGGTAGAGGTAGATAGAAATTTCATGAAAATTTGATTTACATACTACTACCGTTCAAAAGTTTGGGGATGGTAATATCTTTTAGTGTTTTTGAAAGAATCATATGCTCACCAAGGCTGCAATTATTTGATCAAAAGTACAGTAAAAACAGCAATATTGTGAAATATTATTACGATTTAAAATGTAATTTATTCCTGTGAAACTGAGTTTTCAGCATCATCACTCCAGTCTTCAGTGTCACATGATCCTTCAGAAATCATTCTAATATGTTGATTTACTGCTCAAGAAAAATGTCATATTATGTGAAAACAGTGTTGCTTAATATTTTTGTGGAAACCATGATACATTTTTTTTTTTCAGGATTCTTTGATGAATAGAAAGTTCAAAAAACAGCATTTATATAAAATTTAATTTTTGTTTTTCTTTTTTTGGTAACGAATGTCTTCACTCTCACTTTTAATCAATTAATTGCATCCATTATGAATAAAAATATCTTACTGATCCCAAACTTTTGAACATTACTTAATAAATAATAATAATAATAAATATTATTTAATACTAAAATTTACATTTAAATGTTATTTATGAACAATTATACATTAATTAACAATTATACACTAAAAAATAAACAAACATTTAAATGTATTTGCTCTTTTAAATGAAACCGTATATTTTATTGAAACGTTTTTAAATGTAATATTTATATCTGCACAAACTAATGAGCAGTTAAATGAACATCCTGAACATTACATACCATTTGTTAATGACAAGCTGTCACCAATTCATCTTTGTTCATTGATGTAGTATCCATTCTTCAGGTGTGAATGATTAGATTAATGCCATGAACTGTATATTATCGTACACAGCAGTGCGGTGGGTTGTTCATATGCATACTGATTGATTAAAAAAAGCATCTTATGCTGTATATGTCATCTTACGCAGGTGGCAAAGTCCTCTATTCAGCACAATTCGTAAGGAGTGTGCTTCTGCAAAGCAGAGATCTTTATAATATTTTCCATTTTCCTCTCACGGAAGGTGCGCGCTCTCATTGACTCTTCAACCTAAACACCGTCCTTCAACACGGCGATGCACTCAATTTATTCATTGAAAAAAAAAGCAGCATTCTGCTGAATTTGTATTTTTGAAGGAAGCTGATGAGGAGGGGGAACATTCACTATATCAGGCTAACATCTCAACAATGGGAATGCCACAATGATGAACGAGACAGTGGTTTTAAGACTGGCTGCCTCACAGGCAGATACATCAGCAGATGGAGCTGCCGCAAAACATTTTAAATTTTTTTTTTCACTGATTAGGGACGCAAATATCATGCCATTATAGCCAATAATCTTTTTGTGTGCTTACACTAATGCATACATATGTTCAAATTTCCTGCTTGTGTCTTGTGAAATTGTGTTACAGTAAAAACGCAGGTTATTCGCATGTGACAAAGGACCATTTTGACAGCTTGACAAAGGCCGAGGCACCGAACGCCACGTCCAGTTATCTCTCACTAGGCAGATTAACTAATTTCTCTCCCAGCAGATGGACACATCATTTCCCTAATGCTACACGTCTCCGGACCACATGGACACATACGCACTGTTTCAATCCAACACTCAAAAGCATTAGCTAAAAAGGAACCATGGAAAATGAAATGGCGGGGATGCAAAATGTATTTTTGTAAAATGGATTTAAATGTGCATCAGTGAGGGGTTTACATGAGAACAGCTCAAAAAGAAAAAGAAAACCTGTAAATATTTTCTGAAATCTATATGGAGTATTTATAACTGAATGTCCAAGATGCTCTTTTCCATACACTGAAAGTTTCCAAAGCAAGATTATTAGAGAATCTTGACTTAAAGGGAAAGTTCACCCAAAAAATGTAATTGTGTCATCATTTATTCACCCTGATGTTGTTCCAAACCTATACAAGTGTCTTTCTTCTGTTGAACACAAAATAAGTTATTTTAAAGAGTGTTTTTAACCAGACAGTTGATGCCACCCATTGACTTCCATAGTATTTTTTCCAATGGAAGTCAATGGGTGGCATCAACTGTTTGGTTAAAAACATTCTTTAAAATAACTTCTTTTGTGTAGAAGAAATTAACTCATAAAGATTTAGAACCACTAGAGGTTAAGTAAAGACAACATTTTTGGGTCAACTATCCCTTTAAATGGGTATTTTCCAAACACAAAGCTATAAAGAGCTTCTGAAGAATTATAAAATAGTATATGAGTCAAACAAACTACTTCAATGATAATTTTAAGGTGCTTTTTTGGTCCCTGGTACCATTCACTTTTACTATGAAGAAATTAGCAGTTTGAAAATTCTGCTGAACTTCTCTTATGTTTCACTGTAGAAAAAAAACTCAAATGGGTTTGGAACAACATGAGAGTCACTAAATGAAATATAGATGATCTATCCCTTTAAACGTGATGTAAGCGTCTTTGACTTTAAATGCAGTATGAGTTTATTTGTTGGCATAATAGGAGAAGCATCAAAATGTTTACCAAATACAGTAATGTTTTGCTGACACAATTGTTTTAATTAGAAGAATACATGCTCATCAGCTACTTTATGCAAATCCGCTCCCTATGCGGAACACCGCTTTACTGGTAATTCAAGATCACTATGGAAACCCTCCATGCTTAATTTATGTTCACTTAAAGTATTGAATTAAATCCACCAATCTGATTTTCAGCTAGACTACTGCGGTGCAGTTTTACAAAACACTTTTTACTCAAGAACTCCAGAAAGGGCAGAGGGATGTAAAAGAGCATGTAGCGCTGTTACACGCACAACAAATGTGTTATTGCTTTGCTCAATGGCCGGATTGATTTACTTTACCCAAGCGAAAGGGCCAGAGTCGCTCACCAATTCATAAATGAACCCAATGGAGCTTCAGATGAAATCGTCTCCCTCATAAGTGAAGCGCAAATTTGAAGACAGTGTTTTTACTGGGTTTTGGAGTGGGAAAGAGCTCTGTCTTACCTTGGTAATTGCAGATGTCTCCCACGCTGTTCTGACGCGTGATGTGGTGCCAGTAAGCGCTTCGCGGGAGAGATATCGACTTTGTTAATGTGCTCTCGTTTGAAAGAGTCTGTGAGGCAGAGCAGAAAATCATTGGGTTACATTGGTTATATTTCCAGTCAAATCACTCGGAAAGGGCTTACACAGAGGATTTCAAAGACCGAGACTCGCAGTAAACAGCACCCGTCCATTAGGATGTTTTGATCATTACTGATGACAGGTGAAGTGTGATATCATTACAGCCTTTTTTAAAAAAGAGCTTTTATCATGGCACTCTAAGAGAATTTGGTAAATTCGGACAAATAATACTCGTAGTGGGAATCTAGATCAAGATTTCAGAGCAAGCAACATTTTTGGCTGGGGTCCTGAATGCGAGATCTGAGCGGAGGGCCATATGGTCAAGTCTCATCAGCCTCCACTGAAGGTTTTAGAGATGACAGCACAGATTCCCTGCCAGCGAAGCTTAAATAGTGCAGGAAAGACCACCGCGCACCAGGCGACTGAACGATTCATCAGCCTCACTTGCTTCAGGAGGTTAGAGAGAAATAACCAAAATGTGGACTTATATGCTGACAATAAAAATGGCGAGATTGCATTTCAAGGCATTATGGTTTAGATGCAGAAAGCTTTGAATGTTGAAAACCTCTTGAGGCTGTTATTTCTGTTGTTATCTTAGCAACTAAGATGCATCTCAAATCCATTTACATGTACGCATTTGATAGACGCTTTTATCCAAAGTGACTTCAGTTGAAGGTATGCTTTTTATCAGTGTGTGTGTTCTTGGGAATCAAACTCTTGACCTTGATGTTGCTAATAATGTCATGCTCTACCAGTTGAGCTTATAGGAACAGATAAGCGCATCAATTTTGAAGGTATTTGACCAACAGTGCAAAGATGCCAGGTCTGTGTGCTGTACAAGCAAGGACAAGGGAAAGCTTAGAGGAATCCTAAGTTGCAATCTTGATTCACAATTTCATTGTGTGCAGTGGTGAAAGGCGAAATCTGATCAAAGGTAATAATTTTTAAATAATTTTCAGACTTATGTAGCATACATGAATGTCTGAAATAATCACATATACAATACCATTCAAATGTTTGGGATTAGTAAACTTTAATGTTTTGTTTTTAAAAGCCTCATCAAGTCTGCATTTGTTTCAGCAACTGTTTAAAACAGTAATATTCTGAAAACAACCTTTAACCCTTAAACACATACCTCAGGGCTTTAGTGACCCGAGAGGTCATTCACTACCCTCCTCTTCATTTATTTGTTAAAAGGTAAGACCTTAACCTTCTATTCCTCAATCAATTCATTATAAACAATATAACAAGAAAAAAATAATAAAAGAATGCCTGTTTTCCCATAAATTTTTTTAAATATTTTATAGGGTCAATAATGACCCGAGGTGTGTAACAGTGTGAGAATATATTTCCTGCACAACAATACTTGAATCTTTGACTGAATAAGTGCAATTGACCTTTATTCTACAAGGTGGCAATGTCTGATACACAATGATGAAGTGAGGTTTCACTCATAGTTACAGCAGGCAGAGAACAAAAGAATAGGAAGTATCATCAGCAAAACTTGAAATGGCTCAGCGATTTACTGCAGAGCAACTGAACGCAGTCAAATATTAGTGTCACTGTCACTTAATGGTGGATCTGTGAAGAAGCTGTCAGTGATCAAAATATTGATTTTGAAGATGTTGAAAATGAGTTTTGAGAATGTTTGAGATTGAGAATATGAGGCAGATGCTGATTGTACTGGGTAATCTTCGAATGAGGACAGTGATGATAGTATAAAACATCTGCTCAAACTGAACCCTTCCAAGCCCTTGTTTCTCTAATATCACGGAAGTTTTATATTATTGTGTTAAATATACATCTGGGTTGCTAAAGATCCGAATATGTAATAATGATTGGCGAAACATTCATGAATTTAAGGGTTAATATTTGTGTGGAAACCGTGTTACATCACTTATTTGAAATCAAAATCTTTTGTAACATTAAAAATGTCACTTTTTATTAAATGAATATGTTGTTGCTAAATAAAAGTCTTAGTTCCTTAAAAAAAACTTTACTGTCCCCAAATTTTGAATGGTAACATTAAGTATTTAAAATTGAATTGATTGAATCCATAGTTTTTCCAGTAACTGTCAAAAGTTAAAAGATGTGCGCATGGAGGTTATAACATTGTTATTGTTGTTATTATTAGTTATTATTAGTATTAGTATTATTATTGTTATTATAGCAATTTTATCAATGATAAATGAATCTAGAACCCTAGGAACCGCCCTTTCATTTTGAATACTACGAATACGACTCATTTGTGAAATATGCTTGTACTAATATTACAGAATAACACACACAGTGAATTGTTGTAAAATACTAAATAAGAAAAGCCTTTCGCTCCAGTGTGCCCTATAGAATTTTGAGATATGTAGTTTTACTATACCTGTGAGCTCTTCTCCATTTCCATCATCATGCGTTCATGTTGCTCGGCGATGGACAGTGTGGCAGAGTGAACTCTCTGATAGATCATCTCTCCTTCTCTGGTCTGGAATGTGAACAAACCTTCCCCTGTATCACACATCCTGTAAGAGCAGAACACACATGAACAAACATCCGCTAAGCAATTATTGCTTCTATTAGTTTTCAGTACACTCACACTCTTTTCGTAATAGGCTGAACAGTAAAGGAGTACACTTAAGGGCAGCCTGCAAGGAAAAGCTTATGTTAAATGTTGAGCACCTTCATGAATCAGCGAATCAATATCCAGAGCAGCAGAATCAGGACTATTGGATTTAGGATGAAAACATCTTGTCAAACAAAAGCACACCCAAGTAGAATCGAATGCCGTTCACACACCTCCCGGACTCAAACGTGAACCAGGTCGAGTCTCTGCCGTATCTCCTCAAGGAGTTGAGCGGCCACATGACCAGCTTGACTCTGGCATTATGGACGTCCCAAAGGTAGATGTTCTCATGAGTGATCTGCATTGTGCACTCTCCGTAGATGTCCAGGTTTGGGGTAGGCATCAAGTAAACATTAAATCTCTCTGGAATAAAAAAACAAAACAATTAAAAGTCATAAGTACTGCAAATTAAGGTTTTGTTGAGATTAAATTAAATTAAAAATGAAAATAGAACACAATGCTATTATCTTGATCTTATAAAAAATATTCATAAACGTTTTAATTATTTTACCTTAACAACATGCAAATAATGTTACACTGGGGGTTTGTTGAGATTATAAAATTTGATAAAATAAAAGTATTAAAAAAATATTAGAACACTTAATTTGATCTTAGAAAAAGGATTTATTTATGTTTAAATTGTTTTGCATTAAAACATGCAAATAATGTGCCTGAAGGTTTGTTGAACAAATAAATAAATACACAATTAAAATAGAATACTTTATTTGATCTTATAAAAAGGATTTTGCAATAACCACTTGCGAATAATGTGACAATATAATATACTATTATACATTACATTATGTTTATATAATATTATACATTTTATATTATATAATATCTAATGTGTAATATAATATGTTTATCGAAATTGTGTTCACAACTCATTTTACTAGTTAAGTAGAATAGGACCTAATTTTTTCCATTGGGAAATGATTGGCTCACTAAAAGTAGGCATTATGTGCCGGAATGGAGCCATGAAGTTGAAGGGGTCAGGGTTGTCAACATTTTCACAGTAATTTTGGATATATTTTAATTTTTGCAATATATTTTGATACAAGCACAGATGAGCTCACCCAATAAAGCTAGGAATTTATATGAAGTATGTTGACAAAACGGAGTAGTAACTTTAATAGCCACATAAATCACTCCTAAGTTCAGCAGCCATATCAGCTCACATTGATAGAAACTGCCCTTGTTTTGTGTGAAAGAAAATGAAGATATGAAACCGATATGAAAAGGTTGCCAACTGCTGTTTGATTGACATTTCTTTTAATAATAATTAAATTTGCTTAAAAAAGGGCATCCACTGTGGCGGTACAGTCCATTCAGCTGTCATATTTACAGACATCTCAAACAGCTTGGGTAAATGCAGCTTTTATTTGCACAGCTGAAAGATTCTGCTCTGCTTAAAGATGACAGAGAATTAAAGGATATGGCTGGAAAGCTCGAGAACATCTTAACAGAGCTATCTTGTATGATTATTATTTTTCCAACTGACTATTTTCCCTTCTTGCAGATGCAGCTCTTGCGGTGTACAAAGGTCAACAGATTGTTGCCATAGAGCTGCAATTGAGCCAACCGCGGCTGGAGTAACCACACCATCTCAATTAGCTCCAAAAAGACAAGGGTGCACTTCATAATCCAAATTAATAGTGCCTAATTATACCTAATGCTTCAAAATAAGCTATGTGTCTCTCCAGAGGAAGAGGCAATGTAATGTGGGGGCTATTTTAGGGATTGTGAAAATTAACTCTGATTTAATTATCGCAGCCCGCTGTTAGAGGGGTCTAATTGAAGCGCAAAATGGCAAACTCTCCACTCGTTATTCCTCAGCTGTCGAATAATGCAGAAACGATCATTTTGCTGACCTCCAGCTGATATAATCATATACACATTGCGCTCTCGTTATGAAAACAAATCAATATTTGCCTGTCATTTGATTGAAAATATTTTGATGATCACGGCAGGGTGTCTGACACAGCTGAATGCTTGAATGCTTGAGCAGCACTTGGAGATGAACTGATATTGATTTTCTGAATTATGTTTAAAAAACACCCACATACACAGACACAACTTAGACCATCTCAGACTGAAACAGTGTGATCACATATACATATATACATATACATATATATATATATATATATATATATATATAGTATGGAAACAATAACACACATGTCAAATGATAACGCACTTAACACACGCCCCAGATCTACATAGGTTATACATTGCAAACATTTGATAGGCAACAAACATGATGCAGAGCAACAACTCACTGCGTGATGTAGCCTATACAGTGCAGTTGGAATGGCCCTAAAACTTATATTGGGGCAAAATTGCAGAACATAAAAAGACATTTTGAAGACTGTTGGTAACCACTGGTTACCATTGACTTCCATTGTACAAATAATAATAATAATAATAATAATAACAATACAGAATTTCACAATTAGCAAAGTACATTAAATAATAAATTAAAGTAAAGAACAGAGTAAACGATGACAGAAGTTTATTTTTTGGGTGAACTCTCTTGGCGTTATTTATGCATCTATAACACAGTGTAAATGCATTCATACCAACTCTGAACTGCAATAAATAGTCTGTTACGGTATCTAAATACCAATTCAGATGCAGCTTCTGAAAAAAGGCCATTGTAGCCTACTTTTTGTAATAAATTTTATGTTAAATCAAATAAAACATTTCTTTCTAAAGCTACTTTTTGTGAATGTCTATTTGATGCTTTTCTCATTTAACACAATAATGACTTAACATTTTCTGTCATTCATTCATTCATTCACACATATACATATCTATATCTATATATATATATATATATATATATACACACATACACATATATACATATACACACACATATATATATATATATATATGTGTATATGTATATATGTGTATGTGTGTATATATATATATATATACACTCATATACATTCATATACAATATATATAAAATAAAAAAATATAAAAAAATAATATAAATAATATTATATATATATATATATATATATATATATATATATATATATATATATTTTATATATATATTAATATATGAAAATTTATATTATATAAAATATATATATATATATATTAGGGTTGTCAAACAATTACACTCAATTACAATCTGATTAATTACACAATGTGCCTATTAATCGATCAAATTATATATTTTTTTCAATTATTTATTTACACTTTTTTTTTTCAATATGTAATGAAAATAGAATTAAAAAAACATATAAGCGAAAAGCGGTTAAGATAGAATTTAATTATTGGTAATTTAACATTCCTTAAAATTGCTTCATTTTTGTACAGTGAGCAGCTCTGGCACTGTTTTGGGTGTCAGTTGATGTCTTGATGTCAAATCTAGGTCCTAAAGCAAAATCCATTTAAACCGAACACATTGCCATTAATTCTAGAAGGAAACAAAATGAATTCACTAAAGATTCTCTCTCATTCTCTTAAGCATTTTTTTTTTCAGGGGTGCCATGCGTATTCATCCTGCTTTTCTTCTGCATCATAATCTCATCCATCTCTATGACAAGCTTCATTATGGGCTGATGCTCTGATGCACGGCAGTGCCCATTAGTGCTTAGTAAAGAACCTTGGCCCGAGCAAATCATTTATAAACATGAGAACAGACCTGGAGGGACCATGTTTAACAAACACATTTGGTCCTTGTAATAGAATCATTTAGGAAGTACAAGAGGAAAAATCACCCAAAAAGCCAGGCTCTAATTGGATACTGACCGTTCTGTTCCCTCTGCACCCCTGCTGCTAACAAGTCCGGTTCTCCCAGGCTGATGTCATTAAGTCTGCTGCCCAGACACTCCAAACACAATAACTTCCACCACTCTTCAGCCTCCAGCTCTGTGGACACACACATCCATACCATCATGTTTATATGCAAACATACCAGAGCACCTACTGAAGAGAACAGAGAACAAGTAGAAAAAAAACACATTTACAGGTTTAGTACTAATGCACAAAAACAAGCAATTTGCGATGGCTACATTGGCGATAAATGTTATTTTTCTACTCATTGACCAGCTTAGATTTTCTATGAATAATGAATGTTTAATGTTACAAGAGATTTGTGTTTTAAAACTAAAATAGCCAGTGGTCATCTTCAGACACAAAGGGGTATAGTGATGGACAGACAGACATATAGAAGTGACAGATAGACAGACAAGTTTATAGGTATGGACAGTGTCTAAAAATACTCGCCAAGAGCAAAATGTGAGTAAAAACTGGCTGTCAAGTAAGAAAACAGAATTACTGACCATTTTTAGGTAGTGTAATGATGGAAGTCACGCAAGTTTGCAGCAACATGAGGACAATTGCAGAATTTAATTAATCAATTAATTAATTAATTAATTGATTGATTGATTTTATTTATTTTTGGTGTACTTTACCATTTATTAAAGTTACACTCATATGTAAATATATAAATTGTATTTTATATACAGGTATATTATATACTATCGGTCAAAAGTTATAATAAAAAAATGTGTTAAAAAAGTGGAATAATTAAGATATTTTTAATGATTTTTTTAAAGAAGTCTCTTATGCTCACAAAGGCTGCATTTATTTGAAAAATATATATATTATATATATTATACATACAGTAAAAACAGAAATATTGTGAAATACTATTACAAATTAAAATAATTTATTTATTTGAATATATTTTAAATGTAATTCATATTTTCATCAATATAATGCATCACTTTAATTTTTAAATATTCTTCTTAGAACTTTTGAATGGTGTTGTGAACAAAATTAAGGCCATACAATATTAAGTGTTCAACACTGATAATAAGAAAATGTTCTTCAGCACCAAATCAGCAGATTAGATTATGATTTCTGACGGATCATGTGACGCTGAAGACTGGAGTGATGATGCTGACAATTTAGCTTTTGAAATCAGGAACAAATTACATTAAATATATTTAAATAGAAAAGTTATTTTAAATTGAAATATTTCACAATATTACTGTTTTTACTTTGATAAAAAAATGCAGTATTGCAAAGCATAAGAGACTTTAAAAAAAAACATTAAAAACCATAATCTCAAACTTTTGACTGCTAGTGTATAAAGTGCATTTTTATATTTATACAACTATAAGTGTGTCAGAGTTTAATGGACAGTAACAGTATTTATGTGGGGCACATTTACTCAGTTTACACATTATTGGCAGTTGTTGCAATAGTTATTTTGGCCTCTGTGTGCACACAAAAGAAAACACAAATAGCATTCTGTAGGAGTTGGGCATGTTGAGTAAGCCACTTGCATGTATTTATGCGACTTCTTTTTTTATTTATTTCTTCATTTTTTTTCTTGGCAGTCAGTTTATGAAATTCTTGAAAAGCTCCTGGATAATCTATAGCAGACTCTGAACAGTATCGTTCTAATGAGTAAATCTCACAAATGAACATCCGTTCTGAAGCACCTGATGCAGTTTAGCACAAAGGGAGAACAAATTATGACTACGGCAACTACAAAATGAGCTCCGTCCACACCGCTTCTCTTTGTGACATGGGTTTGAAAGCTCAACATTATGAGATTAGAGCTGTCTAATTACATGCTAAGTAGTTCTTAGCAGATTTGTGACCTATCAAGTTTGTGTATTCAGTGGAGCTTGTTTGAATAACAATGGCTGTCTGCTTGATGTTTCCCTAAGTATATTTCAGCTGTAGTAATTGAAGCTTTAAATGAATACTGTATGTCTGTTCACATTTTAATTTTGCTTTCTTGAGTAATGTGAGCAGGGACCATTCAAAATATTCAGTCAGAAAAAAATTACTACAATTTGCTATAGTGCCAAATGCATTATAGAATAGTACAATAAAGTCTTATCAAATAAGTGACAATGTATAAGTTGTGAGCACAGATCCAAAAGCTGGAAATAAAACTTGGATTCTCTTCATCTAACTTTATCCAATGACAAAGACAAATCATTGTCCACATTTTACCCTTTTTTATACAAGCTTTTTGTTGGAGTTTTTTGCATGGCCTCTCTCCTGAGACGGTGACCTTTAAGTGTGTCTAAATTCACACACACTTTTGGGCCCACTGAGTGGAAAATTGGATAAACAAATACTTCATCAGCATGGCAAACTCTCAAGTGCTCAGGCAGCTATGTGCACAAACACAAAGATGCCCGGTGGAATCACAGCACTTTACAGCACAACATCTTCACATGGTTAACGGTTCACTCAGAGCACAGGAAATGAGTAGAACTACATGAGGGAGCGAAAATGGGTCAGGACGGATGAGAATAGATTAAGGTGACAACATCAAATTGATAATGAGCATAATCATCGATGAATTTCATTATCGATTGTAGGGTCTGTGGGCCCTGCATGGAGAAGGTGACGCCACATGGGACGGGAAAATATGCATTACATTTTCATTTACAGATCAAAAAAAGCAGAACATCATCTTAAAATCAACCGAGCTAAAGCTTAATAGAGCTTATTTATTGTTAAACATCAAATTTAAGTTTTAAACTTAAACATTTACATTTATGCATGTGATCTTATGTTGCATTCAGGGTATATATTTTTTTTTCCTTGCATTCCCTAGAAACTAAATTCAAAACCTTGGCATAACTAATGCCATGTTCTACTGAGTATCTACACTACCATTCAAAAGTTTGGGGTTAGTAAGATTTGTTAGTGTTTTTGAAAATATTGTAAAAATGGTTTTCTATTTTATTTTTTTTTTTAAATGTAATTTATACCTGTGATGACGAAGCTGAATTTTGTCACATGATCTATCAAAAATCATTCCAATATGCTGATTTGGTGCTAAAGAAACACACTATTATTATTATCATCAATGAAAACAGTTGTCTGCTTAATATTTTTATGGAAACTGAAATATTACAAATCTTTAAAAAAAAATACAAATCTTTGTAACAATTTTAAAGACTTTGTCACTTTTGATAAATTTAATGCATACTTGCTGAATAATAATTAAAAAATCGTACTGACTCCAAACTTTTCAATGGTATATTATTATTAGGGGTGTGACGAGATTTCTTGGTGAGGTGAAAATCTGTCTCACAATATTGCCATGGCGGAGTTTACATTACATATCCACTGTCGTTTTGCTTTAATAGAAATAAAAACCATTTAATTCAGTTGGAAAATGGCCGCTTCCTATTCAGAGTATGTGCGAAAGTGAAAGTAAAACGCAAACGCGCCTTCAAATGCAATTAATACTCTTCATTTTTAAAGTGGCTCCCTGATCCATACCAAAATGAAAGCTATCTTAGGCTAGGCTGTAGTTATGACCATCTCTTAGCTCTGTATCATTCTTGAAGAAAAAATTGGTTTCTATTTACACTTCGAATATTGAGAGACTATTTATGGTTGTACTTATTGTTTACACTTAATAAGACTAAGAGAAAACTGATATTTTTATGGTAACACTTTATTCATAGTTAACATTAGTCATTGATTCAAATTAGTAATAAGTCACAGCCCTTATTGTCAGACATGATAATTCTAAGACAGAGAGAGAAAGCGAGAGAGAAGAAAAGGGTCAGATCAGCACAAGCGTAACCTGACAGACTCAGAGGGAGGTGAGGAAGTGGAAGTGAAGGATCAAGGGAGGTCGAGTTCCTACATGTGGCGGACATGTGAGGGACACAAGCTCCATATGGCCCGAGTTAGTGGGAAAGGGGAAGTTCGAGAGGGGGCGGCTTGTGGACATGTACCTGTGCCAAAATTAAAACAGCCACAAGGAGAGTTAACCACACACACACATACGCCTGAGGTTCACACTGACACAAAGGTGATTTACTCCTACAAGGACAACAAGGTGATCTAATGCAGCAGGACACATCACCAACAAACCAGCACAGAAAAGTCTTTGAACGCGTCACAGATGCAACACTGAAGGACTGAAGACTTCATCTAAATGGCCTCAAGGCACGTATACTTTTTAAACCCTTGGTGTACGCCCATATCTCGCGCAGCTCTTCATTTATGCCCTATGCCCGCTCTACCCGTTTCCCATTAATATCCTGCCTCTGAAGGGAGTGGAAGAGAGTCGAGGCAGAGCTGGGGGTGGGGAGGTTATTGTGGTAAATGGATTCAGGAGTACATTCCTCGCTTCCCCCTGGCAGTGCGGAAGACCCCAGAGGTGCTAATGATATCCCAGCGGGTCCACCGTGCTTCTCCCCCTGTGCACATCCACTCCACTGCCTCTCCTTCCCGTCTCCTCCAGCTCTTCCCAATTTCTTTTTCTCTCTCCTCTCCTTTCCTACCTGGGAATTTAGCTCGACAAGAAATTTGAAGGCAAAGGACAAATTCAGTGTTAGATTATGATGTTTTCCACTTCTTCTGGACTAATAATGTCTATTGTGGGTGGAATTCACTAAGAATTAATTGGACCAGCTGTTATTATGTTTATCAGAACATACTGTTCACTAAAGAAATTATAAAAGTCAGCTACAATCAGAAAATGAATAAATAAATATTTAGGCCTAAATTCAAGATTTATGTATTTGAATTACAAAATTTGTTTTGGATTGCACAGTTCAAACTAATTAAACTATGCTAAAATAAAATGTGTTTTATATACACAAAAAACAGGTTTATATATATATATATATATATATATATATATATATATATATATATATATATATATAATATTATAATATTATATAATAATATATATAATATAATATATTATATAATATTATTATAATAATATATAATATATATATATATATTTTCTATACATTCTCAATTAATCCAATTTGTTTCAGTCTCATATTTTAAAGGATTAGTTCACTTTAGAATTTAAATTGTTTAAGGCTATTGTCTAGTGAAATGATTGGTCATTTTCTTAAAAAAAAAAAAAAAAATTATATACTTTTTAATCACAAATGCTCGTCTTGCACTAGCTCTACCACATAGTACATAATCATGTTGGAAATGTCACGTGTGACGTAAACCATGGTAGGGCGAAAAACTCCATCTCATTTTCTCCTCCAACTTCAAAATCATCCGCATGTTCATGTTCGCTTCTGCACTTGCTCCGTACTTCCACCAACGCCACGGGTGACCTTTCCAACGTGATTATGTAATAACGTGGCGCATCGCACAGCTAGTGCAAGACAAGCATTTGTGGTTAAAGTGTATAATTTTTTTTATTTCTTTTAGAAAATTACACTAGATAAGACCCTTATTCCCCATCGTGTAGAGCCCTTTGAAGCTGAATTGAAAATTTGAACCTTCAACTCGGTTGCTATTTAAGTCCACTATATGGAAAAAAAATCCTGGAATGTTTTCCTCAAAAACCTTAATTTCTTTTCAACTAAAGAAAGACAGACATGAATGGCATGGGGGTGAGTAAATTCAGGAAATTTTAATTCTGAAGTAAACTAATCCATTAACGAATTAAATATTGCTTGTTCCACAGCTAGCTATATTTTAACCATGTTCAAACCTTTTAATTGAATAAATGTCATTAATCACTGCAATCCAGGTACTTGAATTTGCTCTTTAAAATGAAGAAAGGGTGCTCATCTGCAATGCACCATGGATGTATGTCGGGATATGACGTTCTTTTCCATAATCTGATAAATACCTGCTGCCATGATCACAAGAAAATGTATTCAAATGTCTCTTTTTCGATGAAGTTCTATTCAATAGTGCCGTGTTTTGTGAATTAGGCTCATTATACATTATAAGTGTATTTAAATAAAGCTATTTACATAAAATATGTGAATGACTTTATTTAAATACGCATTACTAATACGTATTTTATCTGTGCATTTAGTGTTCTGTAGTTTAGGTTCTCAGTGGAAAAGCAGATGAAGCATATATATATATATACACACATTTATTAAAACTCAAATAAAATCATTTCGCAACCCAGTAACTGTTTATTCATATTTGTATTCTGGGTGTATTTTTTTCTGCAAGAGCACTTTAATCAGTTTTGACATTGCCGTCTTTCCACTACAAGATTCTCAGTGTGAGAGGAGAGAAAACACATGGGAAAAGACACTTTCTGCTGCCAAGCTAATGGTGAGTAAAGCATCTCATTCATATCTCAAATGTGTGTTTGTGTGGTAAGCCTTTCTCTTGTTGTTTTGTTTTCTAACTGCTGATCTGTCTGTTGCCCTTGGCCATATTCATTCTGACACAAGCTAAGACACAATTTTTAAAAATCCCTGTATATCCCAATGTGTTCTTCTAACACCTTACATGCTTTTCAGCAGCTTCACTGGAATAGCGCAAAGAATAAACGAGTATTCCTGATATGTGAAAATCATTACTTGCGCATCTTGAAATATAGAATAAATGGAGTCATTTTGGATACAATCCAGCACTACAACAAAGACTTCTCATTGTTGGAGACAGTGCTTACCTGACTCACAGGCAAATGTCTTTGACGTCTCATCACAGAAAATAATTGCCACTGCGTGTTTCTTGGTCTCTCGTGGCATTCGTGTAATGTTCTTAATGTTGTGGAGCTCAGTAATCTGCGGAAGAAGACAAAACTCGTTACCAAAATTAACTCAAGAGGAGGAGGAAACGAAGAAAGGAGGATGACACTGAGGTAATATAGTTACTATTATCTGAAAAAGAAATGATTGGGGGGGGGGGTCGGAATTGGATAACTAGAAGCACGCAGTGTAAATATGGCCATAGTAAACTTGCTCAGTAGCTAACCTGATACAGCAGTGTACTAAGATATGAGTCCCATGAAACAAGTTTTACCATAAAAGAGCTCAAAGAAGCAGGTAATATGGCATGGTTGCTTCAGCAAATGCATTTTCTCTCAAGTTGCTTTTGTTAAAGGTGCTGTATGTAATTTTTTTGACTGTACTAAAGTATAAAAATACAATATGTTAGCAGAGATTAAGTAAACATTCTAAGTTCAAAAAATTGTTTCTCTGAAAAACAATGCTACAACCAGTTATTCTACTTTGAAATGTGCGTTCCATGTCGGAATGTGTGATCCCGCAGTGTGATCCTGCCCACTGCCAATTTACATAAAAGTATTATTTTGAAACCCCGGGTTGCCAGTTGGGGAAAAAAACCATTGGCAATAAAACATTGCAAACGTTCACATTAACTGATCAACTTGCAGTGTAAGGCTTGTCGCTTTCCATTGTCAGCTGCGCTCTTTTCTGTTTCGTGTACTTAATCTGGCAACCCGTGTGAGAGTAGAGAGGTGGAAGCAGGGAAATAACTCTCCAATAGTTTGAGTTTGGAATGCAGTACCCATTTCAACCACTAGCTCTCAATATTACATATTGTAACTTTAACACTAGTTAAGTTCAGGGCAGGGTTTAGTGTAGATTGTATGTTATTTTCAAACACGACAGAGCATTAACCTTTTAGCACCACTCACCAAATATGTCATTTCCGATCTGTCAAGTTACGTACAACAATCTACATTGTCAAATTCACGTTAATCTGTTTCAGATAAAACCAAGCGTGCTTTTAGTGCAGCTCACAGGACATTTCACTTTGAAAGTGTTGCGAAACATGCAAGAAGCAACACAATATACTTTTGCAGAAATGTCACCACCGACACATTTTTTTTTTTTTAATGAGCCTGGGTTGGTTTTCACTGATACTGACACATATTTCTTCACCCAATGTTTTATTATACTTAAAGGGGATCAGAAAATGACTTAAAATAATGTAAAACAAGACAAAACAATCAGTAAAATGAGCCAAAACAAATCAAATCAACATGCTTCATATTTTGACTAACCCTATCAGCACTTTTAAGCCTAATCTTAAACTTAGAGTTGTCAAAAGTACCAAATTCTGTACCAAGTTGGTACTGAAATTTTAAAAATGTGATGCTTTTCATAAACAACTCTGATTGGCCATTGAGTTCACACGCTCGTCGGATATGTCTGTGATTGGATACAATCTTAAAAGTCGATACTTTTGACAATTCAACTTGAAAGGGGCAATATGTAGTTTTTCGTCTGCTGGAAGTCACATATTCAAAACAAAGGCATAGCTTGATGACGTGAAGTTTGAACACAGAATCATGGGACATGTGGTCTTCACCTCACAGACTTGGGCAGAAATCATGTTCATGGATGCGATTATTAACGTTACTGTAGTATGAAGCAGAGCAGGACCGAGTGTTGTGGGAGCTGAACGAGACGCTGGAGCGATTGTTATTGAGAGACGAACGTGACACACGCCTCGCGAGCAGAGGGACTTTTTTTTTTTTTAAGTTAATTTGCCAAATAATTGGAAAAAATGCTGCATTACTGTTACTAAAAACAAAGCTGCATGTGATTATGCTATGTTAGCTACTTGATAAAATAGTGTTTTTCTCTGAGGCATGGTACTCACAAAAACCAAAAAGATTTAAACAATAAGACTAAATGTGTTGAGCTAAATTACAATAATTAGTTTTCTGTTGATAAATGTATCAAAACAGATGTTTCCTTCTCTGTGTTCCCACATGTAAAATATTTATATATTTATTAAAGCATCTTTGACGTTTCCATGGTTTCTACAAAATAAAACCGGAAACCGAGGGTATGCGGATAGGACTCCATTTACAGGCGACTCGCTCACACGTCCCAGATCCTTGGTCAAAATTGCAATTTTCTCACAATTTACAAATAGTTGGAAATGTTTGGGATATTACATGTACTCAACTGAACAAAATATACAACACTGGCCAAGTGGTTTTTGGATATTTTACTGCAAGAATTTTACATATTGCAGCTTTAAAAGTGTGATTTCTAGAAAGTATATATTATAGTAGTATTTTATAACATGGACATTTTTATATACTTTTCCTAGTCAAGCTAGAAACCTTTGAATATTGTTGGGAACCACTGATCTAGAGAAAAACAAAAACAAAAATCTTCTTGCAAATCGGTTTCATCCAGTACACTAAAGAAAAGATGATAATGGGATAATTAGGGATATGACGAAGCTGTCACCACACTGCAATTAGAATGAACGAATGCTGCTATTGTTTTGTGATTACTAGCACTTTAATAAATTAAGCCATCGGGAATGTGAATTTGAATTTTTCATCCATGATTTAAAATATTTTCACATCCATGACAAACACTATTACCTCAGAGAAAAGCAGCCTCCTTACTGACAGTACAAAATAAGCTCCGTCTATATTTAAAAATGCTCTTCAGGTACATTTCAATTCATCTTCCAGCGTCACACTACTGAAGAAAAAAAAAAAGAACAGAAATACAAACACACAAAGTTTACCAACACTTCTCCCGAGCGGTGTTAAAATAGTTAAAATGCAGTCGAGACAGCAGACGCTACACCTCACCTCTCAGTTTTGCCGGTGGCATTTCTTGGATTGAGAGTATATGATTTGCCTGTGGCAACAGGGAAGACGTGTTTGAATCTGAACATGTTTGTGTTGTGCTGAGTGTGGGTTCAAGGTTTATCAATCTGATGAAGGCTTTGCTCAAGGCTTTGAAACAACTTCTCCGGCTTGAGTGCGTCACAGTGAATGGATGACGTGCTGATGGGTGTGTTGAAGCATCTTCTGAAGGCTTCTTCACTTTCAGAAATGTGTTACCCTTGCCAAGCCAGACCTTTGACTAGAGATCAAAAGGTCTGACCTACATTGCAGGTTATTCTGGCCAAGAAGTCGGTCCATAGGCATGAGGTCTGAGGATGTACAGTTATTGTTAGATAAAATGAAAACTATTACATTTTCGGTAACTGAATTAAAATAAAATCTAAATATATTCCAAGAAAAGCTTAAACCAATTTCTGCTAGTTTCTAATTTTCATTTAAGTTGAATAGCACAAAATTACTAAAATCTAAAATACACACTGAGAATAAAAAAACAAAAGTGAACTCAAAATATTAACACTATAGCGCATAAATACTAAAATAACACTCTTAAATAAAGTGATGCCATTAATGAATTGTCCATGTTTTTGTATAGACATCTGAAGTCTTCCAATAAAGTATTAAATAAAAGATGAATCTCTCACTAAAACACAAGACGTTTTGTCATAAACAGTTTTGCCAGAGTACAATACAGAGTATTTCTTTTTAAAAAACACATTAGCATTTGATTTATTTATCTCTTAATTTTTAAAATTATAGTCAATATCCTGTTTTGTCACAAGATAAATATTTAATAAACAGCTCATCAAAGAGCACAAATTGAACAGAAACAATTCAGCAACATTTTATCACAATATCTCAAAAACTGAACATTAAATTGGCTCTAAATAAAAGTTATAATAACCGTAACAACTATTATTTTTTCTTTGAAACAAGTTTGCTTATTGCAGGCCTCTGACCTACATGTGAATTCATGCTATTGAATTATTTAATATGAAAACAAAATTGAACATTGATGTCAATTGATTTAAAAATGATACACTAATCCAATTGTACATAAAGCATTATCAATTCTACTTGAGTTCAAACGAAATGGGACTTCAAAAATGTCACGTATACATCAAGTAGGTTATAATAAAAAATAAAAAAAAATAGCTTGATCATTGTGATCGGAACTAGCGCAGAGTTACACCCACACCAGTTACAGCCTGTTACAGCGTCTTCATCACACATACTGAAAAGCCGGGCTGTTGCTTTGTACCACGTTCACTCATCTCCCTCATGTCTAATGAGTAATCTTTTTAGCAGGCTTGTTAGAGCTGATAAAGGCACGTTCCCACAATGCAGCGACATCAAACCGCGGTGTCACGGCCCTAATCTACAACCGCATCTGTGCTCATTATTCTAGAATGTTCTGCATGTTCGCCGCATAAGATCATCAGCCATCGCCCTGATAATGAGCCCTAATTGGAATATTTTCAAAAGAGCTTCAGGACAGGAAAGGGATAATGCTCGATATTATTCACACTAAAAGAGGGTCTGGTTCCTGGGCGGAAAGAAACCCGTGGTACAATTGCAAAATACCCTTTAATGGATTTTAATTTGGCATTAGATGTTATAATTCTGACATTGCAATTGGAAAAAAAATTCTGATAATGAAAATCTCATCTGTCAAAAGCAATACGGAGAGTTCTCTAATGAGTTGGTAAAACTTTACAATAAAGTTTCATTAGTTAACATTAGTAAACTACTTTAGTTAACATGAACTAAGAATGAACAATACTTCTACAGAATTTATTAATCTTTGTTAATGTTAATTTCAACATTTACTTATACATTATGGAAATCAAATGTATTTGTTATTAGACATTATTTATTGGTTAATAAACACTGTAGCAAATGTATTGCTGATTTTTAGTTCATGTTAGTTAGTATATTAACTAATATTGTAGAGTGATACCAATGAGTCTATATTGGGTACACTATAAAAATGGGTAACACTTTACAATAAGGCTCATTAGTTTACAATAGCTAACATGAACTACACTTTTATTAATCTTTGTTAATGTTAATTTCAACATTTACTAATACATTATTAAAATCTTAGTTAATGCTCTGTGAGCTAACATGAACAAACAACTGTATTTTCATTAACTAACATTAACAAAGATTAGTAAATACAGTAACAAATGTGTTGCTCATGTTTATTTCATGTTAGTTAATACATTATCTAATGTTTAACTAATGAACCTTATTGTAAAGTGTTACCAAAAATGGTCTAAAACGAACAGGCATGTGTATCGAATAACCATTCAAAAGTTTGGGGTCAGTAAGATTTTTTTTTAAGGAATTAATACTTTTATTCAGCAAGCATGCATTAAATTCAAATGTGGCAGTATATACATTTATAATGCTGCAAAAGATTTCTAATAAATAAATAAATAAGAAATAAATGCTATTCTTTTTATTTAAATAATCCAGAAAAAAATATCATTCATTATTACACCCTTAAAACCTTAACCCTTATTCAATTGTTATTAACATTTATAAAAAAAAATAGATGTAAGCAATGTGCAGAAAAAGATTCTGGCCAAAGAAAAGTTGAACACATGCAAAAACAGGAGAGAAACAACAAAATATTAATAACTGATTATGCTGTAAGTTAATATATGTTTTTACGTCTGAGCTTTTTGTTTTTCAATGGGTTTTTATTATATTTTTGTACAGTAATATAAAACATATAGCAGTAGTTTGGCTTTTTTCAGATAAAAACCTTAACCAGATTGAGCATTTTGTTCTTCCCTCATATTTAAAAAAAATATATATAAAATAATTCCCGAAAAAAGAAGTTCTGCATGTTTTGATTGATTAATTGAACTTTGTAGGATCATTAAAAAACAAAAATCCCCTCTAGACAACATTTTTGACCACTACTCTATGTATGCATATATGCATGTATGTATGTATGTAGAGTAGGCAGGTAGGCGTGTAAATGTATGTAAGGTATGCGTGTATGTATGTATGTATGTAGGGTAGACAGTTAGGTAGGCATGTAAGGTAGAAAGTTAGATGATTTATCATCATTTTTGTGCTCCATGTGTCAGCTACCGGAGGAAATCCCAAACTCTTCTCTGTGAGCAATTTTTAGAGCAGGTGGGGAGGAGGTACACTATGCTGATAAGACCATCTGATCAAATCCTTTATCGCAGTGACTTTCAAAGTTATTGGAGCGATGCCAATGTCAGATACAAGTCTCTGACCAACACTCCACAGAGAGCACATCATATCATCTGACAACACAAATAAACAGACATGTGCTCACGTTTACACCTTTAACCTGAGCTACTGTCAGCTGCAAAAGCATCACACAGCGATCGCTCCAGAATGCCTATGACCCCTGCTAACTAAATAATTAGACTCAGAGATTCTTTCGCGGCATGAACCCTTGAGCCAGAGCTCTCACTGTCAGAGGAACTTCTCAAGAGGGGCTCTGTGCAAATAAATTACGCAGGTAATGAATAGAGCTATCCTTGAGTCTGGTATGAACCGAGGGTGCATGTTAAACAGAATGGACCCAATGTGTCTTTTAATTTAGTGTTTTCAATCTTTACGTTTTCAATCGAGATTTTTTTTATTTTGAATGAAACATGGAAGTCACAATTACCTTGTGAAAGCTTCTGAAGTAAGCAGCTTTTTCATCAGGATATTTCTCTAATCGCCGTGGTCCTTTACTGGACGCCTTCTTGAATACAAGCCAGCATCTTCTGAAGATCTATAACAGAAAGATATATACATTTACTGCAAACTTTCACATTTTGGACACAAAACAACAATTAAAATTTGAATTTATATTTATATATTATATTAGTACAATCAAAAATTCTACAAAAATAATGACAGGCAGTGTATTATTGACAGCGATGCATATGCAATGCATACAATATAGAAAACGTTTCCATAAAAGGCATTTTTCAGACCAAATAAAACACTCCATACTTTCCATATATACTTGGCCATACTTTCTGATGTTATACAAATCTACCGCTGAGCCATAAAAACGATGAAAGAGCCTCTAGATCTCAGTGGCACTCTCATTTCAGTGTCCATTTGTCTGAGTTTGCCCCCTGCATACTATTTCAAGAAATAAAGGCCTAAAATTCTCGCCGAAACATTCCTCCAAGCAACGTCTGAGACTTTCACAGATTAAACACTCACATTCCCCTGACAGCGTTTCAAGGTCAACAGAAAAGAGAGAGTGCGAGAGAATGTGCACAATCTCTATTAAAAAAAGAATCCACAAACACACACACATACTTATTTCAATCCATTTCCCCTGACACCCATGTTTATTATCTTATACTGCCCAAAAAACAGACACAGTTCTCTCTCCAAAAGGCATGGGGAAAATCATAGCTTTGCCCAATCAATAACCCAGCAGTTCCATAATTAACAAATGAGGTCTGAATGGCCTTTTCTCAGCGGGACCATCCACATCTGTTTAATATTGCTGATTTATTCACACAATAAAACATCATTCATTTAAAAGTGGCAGATGACTCTTCAAATGCCATTGAACATTTTATGATGGATATTTACTGAGGCTTAAGAGTCCACCTGGATCTGCGCCAAGGTTTATCTTCTTAATATAATACTTTAATAGAGCCTTGAAGTCTAACTTCCAAAAAGAAATTCTGCTCACCTACACTAAAAATGGCTGGGTTAAAAACAACCCAAATGGAAAGTGCTGGGTAAATATTGGACAGAACACACGCTGGGTTAAAGTAACCCAGCAAGTTGTGCATATTCTGCTTATATTGCCTAAAAACTGGGGTAATTGGACCCTATAAATGGTTATTATTTCCATTTCCTTGCAGCAAATGTTTATATATGTGTGTATGTTTGTATGTATGTATGTATGTATGTATGTATGCATGTATGTGTGTGTAATAATTTATATTTATTTATTTATGTATAATTTATATAAATAATTTTTATATCATATTTATGATATTATATTTATTATATTATAATATAATATAATATAATATATAGCATTTATATACATTTAATTTACAATTAAATATATAAATACTGAAATATATAAAAATGTAAAAAAAAAAAAAAAATAAAAAAAAACATTAATTCAAATTGTCGGAGGAGTTTGTTAAAGAACGAGGCCTGAAAATGTCAAAAACTGAATGCACAGAAAATGCAAAATGACTGACTTCCTTTTGCATTTAGGACTTTGCTCCTAGACTTTTTTGTAGGTCATGGGACCCTACATGTATATACCGAATTTTGTAGACGTACGTCAAACATAGCCGGAGGCACACACCGTTGAAGTTTTATAGGTGCTGCTACCGAGCAAATTTGCCCCACCCAATTATGAAACCTATATCAGATTCAAATTTTCGCCAGTTCTGACGTATGTGAAAAATTTTCAATTTTAAAGCATGTTTATGCCCTCAATGCAATTCGTTTCGTAATAATAATAATAATAATAATAAACAGAGCAATTCCAAGAGGGTCCTTGCTCTTGCTCAGGCCCTAAATATATAAATATATAAAAACTACATTATATAAAATAAATATATAGTACAGGATTGTATTGAGGCCCAGATCTGGGGAAGGGTACAGAAAAATTTCTGCAGCATTGAAGGTCCCAATGAGCACAGTGGCCTCCATCATCCGCAAATGGAAGAAGTTTGGAACCACCAAGACTCTTCCTAGAGCGGGCCGCCTGGCCAAACTGAGCAACCGGGGGAGAAGAGCCTCAGTCAGGGAGGTGACCAAAAATCCAACAGTCACTCTGACAGAGCTCCAGTGTTTCTCTCTGGAGAGAGGAGAACCTTCCAGAAGAACAACCATCTCTGCAGCTCTCCACCAATCAGGCCTGGTAGAGTGGCCAGACGGAAGACACCAAGTAAAAGGCATCTGGAGGACTCTCAGGCCATGAGAAACAAAATTCTCTGGTCTGATGAAACAAAGATCGTACTCTTTGGCCTGAATAGCAAGCGTAATGTCTGGAGGAAACCAGGCACTGCTTATCACCTGGCCAATACCATCCCTACAGTGAGGCATGGTGTTGGCAGCATCATGCTGTAAGGATGTTTTTCAGCAGCAGGAACTGGGAGACTAGTCAGGATCGAGGGAAAGATGAATGCAGCATTGTACAGAGACATCCTTGATGAAAACCTGCTCCAGAGCACTCTGTACCTCAAACTGGGGCGAAGGTTCATCTTCAAACAGAACAACAACCCTAAACACACAGCCAAGATAACAAAGGAGTGGCTACGGGACAACTCAGTGATTGTCCTTCAGTGGCCAAGCAAGAGCCCAGACTTGAACCGGATTGAACATCTCTGGAGAGATTTGAAAATGGCTGTGCACCGACGCTCAACCTGATGGAGCTTGAGAGGTCCAGCAAAGAAGAATGAGAGAAACTGCCCAAAAATACGTGTGCCAAGCTTGTAGCACCATACTCAAAGACTTGAGGCTGTAATTGGTGCCAAAGGTGTGAACAAAGGCTGTGAATACTTGTGTACATGTGATTTTTATTTTATTTATTTATTTTTAATAAATTTGCAAAGACTTCAAACGAACTTCTTTCACGTTGTCATTCTGGGGAATTGTTTGTATAATTTGAGGAAAATAATGATTTTAATCCCTTTAGGAATTAGGCTGTAACTTAACAAAATGTGGAAAAAGTGAAGCACTGTGAATACTTTCCAGATGCACTGGATATATATATATACACACACACATTAACAACATAAAACATTTAGGAAGTGACCGGTGCAAAAGGATCATCATTTTAGAGTGTATATTCGGTTTCAAGAAGAACAGAGAAGTGCCACCGGAGTACAATTAAAAACATATGACCCAGCATGCTTTTGAGGTTAGGAGGATTATTATACAGAAGAGATACTCAATAACCCGCTGCAGACAGCCAATATTCATTTGTTGATGTATGTGTATTCCTGTCGGGATTCATATCCATGGGCGAGATTAATTTGTTTACTCCAATGATGTAGCGCATGGAAAAAGAACAATGCTTAATTTGGCACTCAAAATAATTGATCTGCGTACATTCCTGTATGACGCCTGGTGCTCCCGATACCTGCTATGTGTGTCGAGCCAAAAGGTTACACGCAAAATAGCTCAATTTCATCCACATCGTTTCAAATGGGAAAATCAGAAATAATGAAACACTGTGTACGCATGCCATCTGTTATCAAATGTGGTTATGGGTATTTGAGATTTGCAAGCCCAGTACGTTCTTTCCATTTGCTGGACTTTTGGGATGCCAACTGTTGTGAAAGACAAGGCTGCTTATTCATGTTCATTCATATTAACATGCACCCTCTGACACAGATAAGCCAATTCAATATTATTCATTTTTTTATTTATGTTTTGCTACAGAATAAGCCATCTATAATCTCATTTTTTATTGATTTTGGTCTAGGAAGTCGATTTTATTTAGGTCAAGCAGAGCCAGCAAGAAGAAACCATCAATCATTCGTTCCAAATGAATCGTTTCGACATTATGACATACCGCTGTCTCTTGACCTTCTACTAGAGAAGCAAACTTTCAGTCTTCTTACATGAGCAATTTGATTTTTTATGAAAGACTCCTAGAAAGCAACTTCCAAAAATGATAAATAAATAATTTTTAAAAAGGTGCATGATCATTGGAAGTAAAAAGGTCTAGAATGTTGTGACAGAACAACCTCTTAAAAGGCTGTAAGGTTAATAAGCAAATTTACTTAATATGATGCTTGAAATATTATATAAATAAATAGTTGTATTAGATAAGTAAATAGTTGTAGTATAATTAGCAAATACTAAAAGTTAATAGATGGTAAAAAGTGTTTTTGTAATCTCAAAATTATTAGTATCTGTATTTAGACACAACATTGTCTGTTTTGCTCAATTTTGCCCATGAAAATATAAAGACAAAGCAGAACCGTTCGTCTCAGAGCGACACATAGCGGCACTTCATATTCTGTACCCGCGTTTAATGAATGGGGTGAATCATACGCTGTTGCACAGACCGATCGGTGTATGACATCAAACTATCATAAGAGCGAGTCAAAAACATAGAGCCATAGGCTCTCTAATCGCTCGTGTGGTCTTTTGTCATTAAGACATTTACTGCCACCTGCTGGCAGATTTAATTTCTTATTTAGAGTATAATTTCAATAAAAAAATAATTTCATATTTCCATAGTAATAGAAAAAACCATTAAAAGGTATAGTTCACCCAATAAAATAAAATTCAGTCATTTACTCGCCCTCCTGATCCAAAAGACTATGTGTTGAATCAAATAAAATATTTCTTTCTGAAATTACTTTTTGTAATGTCTATTTGATGCTTTACACAACAATGACTTTAAATTATCTTTTGGAAGTAATTTCTCAGGCAAAATTTTCAATGATAATATTGTGCTATCCACTGGCTCATTTGTTATCCAGCAAAAACGAGCAGTTACTTTGTCTGCCCTTTTCTTTTAGTTTCACAGCAGTATGAAAAGTCAAACACACTACTCAGAACAGGAACTTCTAAAGCAATGAGTTGAAGGTTTCCCAAGCTTGACTCACAAAGTCTGAGCAGAGCCATATGTTTCTTGTGTTGCCCAGACCTGAATTAGTTCTAGATTTATTTTTCTCATTCTCAAGGTCATTTGAGATAAAAAAAAAAAAATCTGATGTAGATACTTTGTTTTGTCACATTACAAATAGCTAAGGCAGTAAGACTGTTACCCAATTTTTCTTCATCCAAACACCTTTCAGTAGAACTGACTGACATTCTTTTCTTAAACTGCTGATTTTCTGCTACAATCTCAATAGGCGTCAACTGATTTTTTTTTTTTTTTTTTTTTTTTTTTTTAAAGGTTGACATGGGTAAGTAAATGCAACTTGAGTGTGTAATAGCTTTATATAAATGCTAATTCTGACCATGGCATTCAGTTCTTTTCACCGTATTATCCCCAAATAAACACTACTCTTGGCCAATTTTCACTTCACCGCAACCATGGCCAAAGTCATCAGGCCTAACTATGACTGACATAAATGAATTTGCAATCAGCCTCCCTCTCCATCACTTAGTGCGGCTCAATCGACAGCAGGAGTTACGGGTGGACACTATCTCTCCGAGCTCTCTGATTACATACTGAAATTTCTAAAGCTGATTAATGAAGAAACCTTCCGTCTCTGGATTGGATTGTTTAATTATGAATCAGGACACTGTGTACCCTCCAAACTGTCAAAATTATACGTACATGCACACAAGGACTCTTCAGTGGAAACAAAGCCAGGTAAATTTAGCCACTTCATTAAGAACTGACCGTAAACAGTGTATATATTAAAAAAAAAACATGCAGAGTTTGACAAGAACTGATGCATGCAAAATGAAGTTCATCAGAGCACTTAATTCCCTGTAGATCTCTCAACAGGAAAACCACTGCTTAAATTTCTAGCACGTTTAAACAAGCCAAAATGGCAGTTGTTACAGCTGCTGAATCGAGCAACAGGACAGCGTTAATACCCGAAACAGTACAATTAACAAAATATGCATTTTCATATCATATGTTTACACTATAAAGATATATGACTAGTATTATATTTTGATTAAAGTTATTGTCAATGTACTTTTTCTGGCCATTACATTTTTAGTATTGTTGAAAGTGGTTAGGTTTAGTTTAGAGATGGGATTAAAGGGTTAGTTCACCCCGGAATGAAAATTCTGTCATTAATTATTCTCCCTCATGTTGTTCCAAACCTGTAAGTCCTTCGTTCATCTTTGGAACTTGCTCAGAAAAAGCACACAAATTGTGATAAAGACTAACAAAAGCGCAACTTAACATACAATGCCTATAAATCCCCAAAAAGTATCAGTGTACTTTCTTCACAGAGTTAAATATTCCTGGACCAGAACGTTGTCTGATGACAGTCAGAATGACAGATGACAGTTTTGTACTTTTTGTTACGACGAACACAATGGATATATTCACCTCAGACAAGAAGGTACATGGATTCCATCCCGTGTCATGTTTTTGTATACTCATTGCCATGGACGAGCACGAGCGGGATATATTTTTTTAATTCTCCTTTTATGGTTCATAAAAGAAAGAAGGGCAATAGAAAACACCAGAGTGAGTAATTTTATTTCATTTTCATTTTGGGGTGAACTATACCTTTAATAAAAGAAAAAAAGGATTCACTCCTGCAGCGGCTGTGAATCACAGAATCACACCTGTTATGCATGTATGTATGTATTAATGTAGCCATGAAAAAATATGAGGATATGAACTGAACCTGAAGGCAGAGAGTTCAGAGCTCCAAAGCAAATTAATGCTACCATAACCCTGTAAGCATGCAGGAATGTCTGTGTTTATGACATTGGCTGATCAAAAGACAATGCAGCTCAGTCAGAGAGACAGCTGACCTTTTCATGTGCCAGCTAGATGATGTGAGCCACCTTGGAGGCTCCACTGTCTGACGTTTCACCTCTCTAATAAAATCAGTGTCTGCTGTGATCCACAAACCACCAGCTGCTAGTGGAGAAAGTTATCTGATTACTTATAAGACACTGCTATCATACTCACTCCACACCCAGCGAGGGCAAGAGACAGAAAGATTCAATACTTCCGTAACTTGTTTTCTCGAATGATTCTGTAAAGCCCAGACAGATCTGAACAGAATGAATACACGGATTAAATACACTGCACACTATCGTGTGACTTGAAAACAAATTATAATAGTCAGTTTTCAATGCAAACATTTGTAGAAAATTCCCTTAGGTTGTCATCAGATGTGTTTAGATGAAGAAAATTCATTTACAGTGACAGTAGGTCCACGGAAAGTGACAGAATTGGGGCTCTAAGAAGAGAACATGTGCAACATCTTTTTTGCTTGTTTGGTACACTACTTTTGAGGGCTTCTTGATTATTCTACACTACCGTTTAGAAGTTTAAATATTTTACATGTTTTCTTCCTATTATCACTAAAGCTATATTTATTTGATAAATACAGTAAAAACATTCTTATGATGACAAAGCTGAATTTTCGGTGTCACATGATCCTCATTATTTTCAGTGATGAAAACAGTTGTGCTGCTTAATATTTTCCGAGATTTTTTTATTATTTTTTTTTAAGGATTCTTTGATTAATTGAAAGTTCAAAAGAACAGCATTTACTTGAATATGCTTTTTGAATATACATGTTTTGGTAACATTATAAATGTCTTTCCGGTCACTGTTGATCAGTTCAATGTGTCCTTTGTTGAATAAACATTACTTTTTAAAAAAAAAAAAAAATCCAAAACTTTTGAACAGTAGTGTATACTGTATGTTTTGTTCATTTCAATTGGTTTCACATTGCACAAATGACTTTCTGTAACGCCCACATACAGACAGACACTCCCAATTTATGAATAACTACAAAGATCTTAATCCCAAGAACATACACCACAGTCATTATGCTAATAAGCCAATAAGTGTAAATGTAAACTGTAAATGAATCCTGTGCAAATACAGTTCGCCTGCTAAGGCACATGAACACACATTAAAGCTACAAGAGAATTGCTAAACACACACACACACGCGCACACACACACACACACACACACATATACACACACACACAAAGCAATTTCTGCTGATTTGGAAAAAACATGAAAAATGAAGCTGCGGGACTGAGTACTGATGTTGTTTGGGAATATCCTGACACTGCGAGTACCATTTTCCAAACAAAAAAAGGGCTCCTTTTGACATGATTGCCAAGCTGTTTTGGGACAGAGCTGAAGAGGATGATATGATTTGATTTATTATCCAGACGAGCGGTTGCTAAGGCCATCGTTACTGCAATCACATCCAGACTTCAGTTTGCATTCTGATAAAGCTTTTACTTAACTTTTACATTCAGATTGGATATCATATGAGATATCAGGACTTTACATTAATACTTGTTGACAAGTCCAATATAATATAATCTAATATATTATATTATAATATATATACACATATAATTAGCAGTCATTTTAATATTTAGAGTTCTCATTTTAATTTTAGGTTGTTTTAGTAATTTACATGCTTTTGTCATTTATATTATTATATTTATTATATTATATTGTATTACATTACATTATATTACATTATATTATATTACATTACATTACATATTTATTATCTTTAAAATATCTTTATATCTTTAAAATTATGACAGTGTTTTTTTCTTGGGTAAACTAGACCTTTATAGCTGTTACGCAAGTAAACCATCAGTTTTACTTCGCCTATAAAACAAGTAGTGCCCTGGGTTAGATTCCACTCCCACTGTCTGCTATCCCACTTTAGGTTGATGCGTCTTGGGTGTAGACATCATTTAATTTATTCATTTGCTCAGTGACAACAATTGCTCCTAGGAAAGTGAAACTTCTTGCTGGTTAATCATAGATTACACTATCTAGGGCATTCCAAAAGTGAAACACACCGTTGCCCCAGTAGCAAGTAATCACAGTATAGCGCCGGCTCATTTCCCATGCACGGACGCTCTTTAATAAAATATCCATGGGCTTCCACCCAAGTCCAGAAATGTAATATGGAGTTAATGACATACGGCAAAGTGACACACAAACCAGTGGCGTGTGGTCGACTTGTGAAATGAGGAAGCAAGGTCTCCTCTTTGGGCTTTTTTTAATCTAATCAAATCTAAATTCTAGGTTAAAGGCTTAGAAAACTGTATTATATAGTATTAATAAGCAAACATAATACAGTAACAGGTAAAAGTCCAACCAATCAAAATTTTGTAACATTTTTTGTGTCATTTCTTTTAATATTACACTTCCCTTACCTCTTAGAAGAAAGCACCGCTGGCAGACACGCACACAGAGCCACACACTTCCCCATATCAAAGAGATGCACACACACAACCCAACAAGGTCAAGCTGTGTCAGCATAGGGCTAATCCAAAGCCTAGCCTTTCAAAGATCTGCATGGATGATAACACTGCCAGCAAGAACCAGTGTCCAGCATAGCGCAGGAGGGGCAGAGAGAGACATTCTTGGCTTATAGCATTAGCATAACACTCTATTTACTCATTTCTCTAGCACACATTCGGTCCAGCAGAGCAACCATACCGCTTTCCCTGTTACTGTGACCAACAGATCTGAGAGCTGCAGGAGGAAATAGAATTCAGGTGACATTCAGCAGGTGCTGATGACTCACAAACATTTGGGTTATCAGAGCCGCACATCCCCGTTTCGTATCGGGAACAGAAAGTTCTGTTATACAATTCATACGTTCCCTCTATAGGGCTAATTAAACTGTTGAATGACGCTGTTGCTATCAACGTCAAGTTACGATCTTCTGTAACAGTCGCTTAATTTAAATCCTGAATAATTAACACTTCTTTTTTTGTGCGATCTAACACTTAAGGCATCATTTCATTCAGGTGCAAGGAGAAAGAGGAGGGGAGAGAGAAAACTCCACATGGAGCATGTAGGTCACTCTAACCTTTTGTGAAGAACATTAGTTAAAATGTCAGGTTTGAGGCAGGTCTAACCGCCTGCCTGAGCTCTGCTCATATACTAGTACATTACCAAAATAGCAGCAAAATAATGTTGAAACAATATGTAGGTCAAGTTTTCTCATCTTAAAGTGAAGCAGCGGGGATTTGTTCGGATACTAAAAACATCCATATGCAAGAGTTCAAATCCACAGTTATTAAATATTAAGGTTAGAAGCTTTTCAGTTCATTTTCGAGTTTCGGTACCAGATCTTTGGTTTGGTAAGATTTTTTTAATGAGTCAGTAATGGTTTTTAATGCTTTTGAAAGTCTCTTATGCTCCGAGGCTACATTTGTCTTCAATCAAAAATACAGTAAAAACAGTAATATTGTGTCTGTGATGGCATTTTAATATGCTGATTTGATGCTGAAAAAACATTTCTTCTTATTATCAGTGTTGGTAAAAAGAAGTGCTGCTTAATAGTTTTGTGGAAACCTTGATACTTTTATGGGGGATTCTTTGATTAATATTTAAATGAAACAGAAATCTTTTGTAGCATAAATGTCTTTACTGACACTTTTATTTAATTCAAATAAAAGTACAAATTTCTGTCAAAAACAAAATAAAAATCTTACTGACACTAAACTTACATCTGATAGTCAATAACAGCAGAAGTCCCACAATGAGTTACAGCTCACCCAAAAATATGAAATAAAAATTGTATTCTGTAATTACACACCTTTTTGACTTTCTTTCTTGCAAAGATCACAAGAGGAGAATTGTTAATATCTTTCTACTCTGTTATTAATGCAATTACAATGGCCACTGGAGCTTTCAAGCTTCAAAAAGAATGCAAAAACACCATAAATGTAGTCTGTATGATTCAAAAGCAATATATGATGGAGATATCGAAATTTAAATTATATTTCACTGATAATTCAGTGGGCTGTTAACCACTGAAACTGGATCAAAGTCAGTAAGCTAAATGTAAGACCAGCTTGATTTGTGAAAGAATGATTAAATCTGGATTTGTGAAAGAATCATTCAGAGAGAATCACTTTGTGAACTGTAATCAACCGATTCAACAATTTGCACAAAATGGACAGTGTTATTTCCCTTATGAATGTCTCAAGGATAGCTAAAATGTACTTATTTTAAAAATACGTACATTTTTGCTTGTGAGTCCAAAGATTCAATACCACAAACCTCTTAAACTTTCCAGTCACTAGCTCTTTCTCAGAAGCATTCACTGCAGCAGTCTGGGAACTTGTAAAAATCACTCCGTTTCCATTTGCTTTGTGCACCCTGAAACTGAATAGAAGTCAGCCAATCAGACTATTCCAGGCAGTTCTAGGTATTTTTGAGTGCAAGATGCATCAGACAGTCTGTGAATAGTCTGTGGGAGTGCCGTCTGAGACTATAAGCCGGATAACTACCATATACTCTCATCCCATTTCTCTAATGGGGGATTTCATTTTTTTAATCATGCACAGTCGCTTGCCTATGGAATCACTTCCTTTATCCACTGCTTCTATTATGGGGCTCTCATTCAAAAGCTGTGCAATCCATAAATCCGCCCAGGGACAAATACAGACCAGGAAACACTACGCTATATGCACAGAGCTGTCAAGCTGGATGATCTATATGCCATAATAAAATATAAAAAAGGGAATAAATCAATCAAACAAACACGACACTTCAGTTTTTTTTAGAGATGCATATACCCACACATGAATAACCTGGGGATGGGACACACACAGGATTTCGCCAGTTTCGGTGGACACTGTTGGTTGAATTGTCAATTATCAAATGGAAGATGCAGCAAACCACCCAGAAACTGTCCAGAAAAGGTCATCTGTCAAAGCCTTCCAACTGAACAAGTAGGAGATTTGTGAGAGATGCCACAGAGAGGCCAACAATCACTTTGAAGGAGCTAAAGAGTTCAGTAGCCGAGGAGGAAGTGAAGGCGTATCTGTGAACCTTATCAAGCGCTCTGCAGTGCACTGGGAAGGCGGACACAAATTAAGCCATTTCTCCAAAAGAAATTAATTGGATGAAAGCATGTCTAAACTTTGAAAAGTATAATAATGAGGCATTCAATGTCTGAAAAAAATTTGTTAGAAAAATTTTAATGTTGTAGCTGGGTCATAATGGTCAAATCATTGTTTAAAAGGTACAATATATACAATTTTTAGATTAAAATATAATGTTATATATTTTGTTGACTTGTGTACTTACATTATCCAGCAATGTTTAAATCCAGAGAAATCAGCAATGGACCATGTTCTTCATATCCTCGTTACCCTCGATTTTACCCTTGCTTTACTTTTGCAGAAACCATGGAGACAACAAAGACACTTTAATATATTTTGTTTTATTGGACAGGTGAGCAACAGTTTGGATACCTTAATAAAGAGAAAACTATTGTTATATAGCTCAACACGTTTGTTTGAATCACTTGTTTTCTTGATTTACTGCGAGTACAATGTTTGTACCTCAGAGACAACATTATTTTGTCAAAGTGGCTAACATAGCATAATCATTAAGAGCTTTCTCCATCATACAATATGTTTTTTAATTAATTGCATGTCATTTAGACAAATTTGCAACTCATGTCATCCATTTTTTATAAATATGGTATTCTAGAATTCTGTAAAGTGCAACAAGTCTCTCATAGCCGTCATTGAGCGGGCGCATTGAGTAAGGTAACTTTCAACACACTCTAATGTATTTAGTATGACTGTTTTAATTATGTAAAAACAGTGTGTTACCCCGCATACGCAACGGAAAGAGTGGAAGAGGCCGACAGCAGCGTAAGGAAAATAAAAGCTCAGCTCGAGACCAATATGTGTCGCACGGGTCTCTCTCATTAGCATTCACTACAGCAACCTCGTTCTGCTCCCATGGCTAACATTAACAAAACGTTAATACATTAGCTCATCTATAAACATGATTTCTTCCCAAATCTGTCGGATTCCTTTCCATCAGCTGTGGAGGTGAAAACGAGAACTCCCATGAATCTATGCCTTCGTTTTGAATAAGTGACCTCTAGTGGCAAAAATTACATACTGTGACTTTAAACTGCTGAAATTTAATTTGAAAGCTGACAGTGGGCAGTTAGTTTGTAAAAGAAAAAAAAAAGAATTCTCAAAAGAACGCAAAAATTAGCGAGCAAATCTTGGGGACATTCAAACCCTCAAAGTTTCTTGGGGCAACGCAAAAGCACAAAAGTTCTGCAAGAGAATGCAAAAGCACTGAAAACATTAACACTAAAAATCATTTCTAGGCATTTGATTGAACTAAAACAAAAAGTTCTACTTAACTACACTTTCACTGATTAAGAAGATGCTTTAAACCAAAGTGATTTACAAATGAGGAACATCACCAGCAATTTGCATACACAATGTCAGGTTTCGAGTTTCAAGAGACTAGTACAGAAGCAGAAGTAAAATGCAGAAGAGAAAGTGTTGTTATAGTAAGTGCCCTTGTTCCAAAAGACTACTGAAAAACTTTGAGGGGTGTATCGAATTGTATGACTTCTCTCCCTCTTGAAAATCAAACTTAAATGGGAAAATTTCAAACTTCCACGAACATGAACACCCCAAGACCTTTTATTCAGTTGACTAGTCTATCAAACAACCCACTGACTAGTCAATTATATCATTTTGCACATCCCTACCTGCAACTGAGCACTTGCGTCAACAACATATTTCAAATATTTATTTAATTAATCGTATATTTTCTTGCATGAAAATGCTATTCACAAGTACCTCTCGAGTCAGTGTTTTGAAATAAAAGTGATTAAAATAGAATGAGGGTTCGTAATTCAGCAAAATAAAAACTGGTTTAGGGTCTGATTGTATTTTCAAAGGCTGCGTGAGTTATTCATGAGCAGAGCTCTATCTTATTTAGACACATGGTTGAGAAACTCAAGGATGCTTTGATTTTCTGTCAGTTTAACTTGTTTACCTTCACGCCACCCTGACAACCATCTCCCACATGACAACACGATCAGCGGAGAATAATGAAGTGGAGTTTGGGGACACTGTTGGTTTGCTATTTTTGGACTAATCACCAAGGCTAAGCACGTGCACTCAAGCACCTGCAATGGTAAACAAACAGGATTAATGCAGGGTTATTGTTTGAAGACTTTTCAGAAATCACTGAGGTCCTTCCAGAAAGTCAGGTTCATGTCTATAATGATATTATATTATAATATAACATAGCATAATATAATATAATATAATATAATATAACATAGCATAATATAATATAATATAATATAATATAATATAACATAATATAACATAATATAATATAATTAATACATGGGAAGTATTAATATAGTATGAGACCTATGTGACAGATTAGCAGAGACCTGAAGCACTTAAATGCACCAGTGCACAGAGAAAATATCTATTCTGTGTCATTACATGCTTATTTTTATACTCACTTTTCTCTAAAAGAATGGATTTTATCCATGATTCAGGATAACCCATGCATAACAGCCTGGTTTCAAATGTAAATCAAAGCCAAGTGTCTACAGAGACATTCTGAAAGCTAACCAACGGATGACAAAAGGAGATCATTCACTGCAATCATTCAATTGTCATACTGTGAATGAAGGACTGTGGTCAGAAATTTGTGGCTTAAGAAACCCTAATTGAACTGAAAGGTCACGCAGACCTGAAAAGAAGCTTTTATCAAGAACGACCACAGTAGCCTACAAATTCACAATCTTATATGAATCTCCATTTCAGGGGAATATATTTCATCATATTCATGACATATAATTTTGTTCCAGGCAATGTTCCCATAAATTACATGTTGTCTTTACTGTCCAGGCCATTTGTCTTCCCTGCATCTCCTACCATTGCCAATAAATTTCTCTGGGAAAAAAATGTTTTTGCCAAAATGAAAATTGTGCCTAATAAAAGGCAGAATTCATTCTACTTTCCAATAAAACACTTTATATTCATCAAAAAAGATTTGGCTCAGCAGCCATCTCTTTGCTCATTACAGTCTATTGCACTTATATGCCAGTGACTGATATTTCTCAACATAATGCATATGGCATATATATGTGAGGGACTGTTCATCATTCTGGCAGATATGACAAAGCAGAATGGGCAACCATTAAGTAAACACTGAATTTGATGGAACAGAGCGGGCAGCAAATCTCCAAAATAAGCCATTGTGGGATCTGAAAAAATAATGATCACAAAACTCATTTCTGCTTGTAAATAAGTCATTTTAAAAAGCCGGACAACATTTAACAGATTTTTTTTTGACTTCTACTAAGCCTTAGCTTTAGAGAAATTTCAAACCAAAGACTGACAGCATTATGCATTCATGGAAAGCTGTTTGCATAACTTAGTGCTAAGATCAGGTGCTTAGTGAGTGGCTCTCCAATTAAAACAGAGCATGAAAACTCCCACGTACACACTCGGTCAGCTAAACTACACTTCACTGAACTGAGTTTTGCACTTGGAGCAAGATACAAACTGTATCTACCTTCCGCAGTTAACGATGAATGAAGTTTTGATTAAAAAAAAAAAAAAAAAAATTCAAATGAGGTCAATATGATAAATTAAAATCCTAATTAAAACATACAGTTGACAAAAACATGACAGGATTAACAACGCATCATATTAATGTGCTTTTTAGAAGTAAAAAGGGAAAAAAAACGTAGCAAGAATTGCAAGTTGTAATTACTGTATACAGTATATTTACAGTTTGTGAAAAAATATTAAATATAATTAGAAAATGTTAAATATAACTTCTTTAATATGGAACACACAACAATACAAATTAATTGTCCCCGTTTAATTCATTGATAAAAACAATGAGGTTTCAATGATATTTTGACCACTGAACTAAGAAATGTCTCGTTTGTTTCTATGGTTACTAACAATTTGCATCAGTATTTCATTATGTTCACTTCGTATTTATACTCATGTTCAGTCCCTTGCCAGTTCTCATTTATGATTTATGTTAGCTTTTCTCATATGTTGTTCCTGTGGTCTCCTGAGTATTTTGAATCATAAATAAAGACTGTCTATTTGTATCTTCTTCGTCTTTGTGCGTGCTGACTACACGTTACATGAATAAGAAGTTCAATAAATAAGTAGAAGAAGTTACTAAATAAATTATGCGGTATATTGCTTAGGGCTGCACGACTATGACAAAAATCATAATTGCTGATTATTCCCTTGAAATTGTAATTGCGATTATTAATTATGATTATCAGAATGACATTGAATGAAGTTTTAAATAGCTTCATACCATTGTTTGAAGCAACTGCATGCCATATTTTTACGTAAAAAATAAGATAAAAACATTTCCTGAATTTTTTTTATTGCTTTTCTATAGCATTAAGCCTCAAATGTCAACTATACATTGGTTTGGTTTCTTCTTCAAATAATAAAAAAATAAACATAAGCATGTAATAATAATAATAATAATAATAATAATAATAAGGGCTTTTGTACCATGTTGTTCTAGCAACTTGATGCCCAATGTCACTAGCTAAGCAGAAATACATAGTGTTAACCATATTTCGCTTGATCCGCTCAAAGTCGCGCTGGAGTTTCTCCTTAGCACAAGGTTGAGAGGTCCATCTATCACAGTTTTACATTTGTACAGTTAGTTTGTGGAGTAAATCTATAGGCTGTGGACACGGATTTTTAAAAATGTAGGGTGCTGTGTTTCGCATTTTTTGACCAATCAGAGTACACTTACATCACTGGTAGTTCCTTTTGTGGTGGGTTAGACCTTTTACTCTCTGAAGTAGTCATGATTCGCCTCTCACAACATAACATGCTCTAAAAACACCTTCTACGCATGCAGAATAATTAATAGATTTTTTGTAACCGCGCCTTTGAACAATTACGACACCGTGGCATCCGTAATCGCGATTAGAAATTCAATTAATTGTGCAGCCCTAATATTGCTAGTTAGTCCGTCAATACAATGTTTCTTTCTGCAGATGAATAGTTCCAAACAAAGCCACAACAAGAACCATTTTGTGTCTCAGAGCAACACAGAGTAATGGCATTCCTGGAAGAATCATCCCTTGAATGAATGGGCTAAATGAACAATTCAATGAATCACTCACTTGTTTCATTCCTGAATGAATCAGTTGATTTGTAGTCATTGAATCAACTAGAGAGATACTTGCTGCTAACTATAGGCATAACAATGTAGCCTGCAGAAAGAGTCTCATGTAGTGAAGGTTAAAGAAAGCTCTGTGAAGCACCCAGCCTTTCCTCTCACCTGTATCGTAGATAGGTTCCTTACTAGAAGCTTTTCAGCAGTCGACATTGTGGCCTGCAGCTAATTCCTATTTTATTTTTTAATTTATTTTTAAAAAGTCAGTGTCAACATGAATCGTCGTGTCTGTGTACTAGCACTAAAAATTATTTAAAACAAATTTAACAAGTACAGATATAAAATGTGTGATCTCTCTGTTTTTAACCATAACCAAGCCCAGTTCAACTGTTATTTCATAATCAAATGAACGTTGAGCTCTTCATATATAAATGACAATATTTATAGTTAGAAACAAAAACAAAAACAAAACACAACGAATAAAAGGAAGGAAAACCTCATTGGGTTTCGCTTCTTTTGAACCAAACACTGAAACATTCATGTGGTTCTCAGGTGAACCAAGCTTCGGATGTCATAGATCACATGCTTTTGGCAAAAATGAATCAAGCTCTGAGGAAGTGCTTCAATGTCAAAGAGAAACTTCAGTCTGTAAATTACATTTGGTGTTAAAAAAAAAAAAAAAAGGTGAATGACAATACATGAAAACATTTTAGTCAAAATAGAAGTAAAAAATATCATTGGCTGGCTTCTGCATTTTATCTTGTAATACAGAGAGATATTTACATAAATAAACTTTGAAGCAGTCCAGAGGCACATATAGTGTCCTTAACTAGGGTCATAACTACACGGTCTATGAAATTATGAGGAAAAGAATAAAGTCTAGCTATACTATGGATTGTGGTTTATCTGAGAGCACAAAGTAGCATGAAAAACACATTTTCGCTTCTGGCAGAGGAAAGCAAGATAGCATGTCCACATAGCAAATTCTCAGAGGCCTGAAGCATCAAGAACTTTCTCAGCTTGAGAGAGAAGGAGGGGGTATAAAAAGAAAACCGAGATGTTCTGTGGGAAAGAGAGTGATAGAACAGTGAAATAAATTGCCCTGCGGAAAACAAAACCCCAAAAGTGTGTTCAATGGGCCATGCTAGCATGACTGGAGATGGGCTGGGCTGGGCTGGCCAGATAGAGTGCTGTTGCTTTAACCCAAAGCACATACTGTACTTTGCTGTACTGAGAGACACTAGACAGCAGAATCACTTGTAGAAGAGCGAGACTCAGGAGACACAGAAATGATTAATGCGTGCCAAATGATTAGGAGAGACAGTGGCTGGGTGAATGGACCTATGGTACATTCATTCAGAGGTGAAAATTTTCCATACAAATTGAAAAAGTCTCTGAAGACTGGAAATCATACAACTGTGTTTAACAGGGTATACTATGCATTAATTAAAACTGGACCATTTGATCATCTCTCCTTCCCTGAAATATTCTCAGAGAAAATATGATTTAGCACTCAGATTAGACAGATGTGGTAGGACTGGTAAATTTTGATACAGAGAGCTCCAGAAGTGGTAAACAATATTACAAAGAGAATCGCAAAGTTCTTAACTCATCTTAGCTTTTTAACTAAAATCTTTAGTTTAAGTGAACACTAAATCCACACAAGGATGGTAATACCAGATATTTTTGTCCTTGTGGAGACATTTGGTGAAGGCACTGCATCCTCTCACATCACTTCCCCCTATTCATTCTCAATTACCCCCCATAAAACCCACCACAGGCTTAAGGGGGTTCATTAAAACTCAATGGACTCAGGGGAGGCAAGAGAGAGGCAGACTTCCACTGTAATTTTACTTGCAAAAACAAGTAATTTATAGACATTTTTTGTCATATTTTGTCAAATTTCCATTGTTCCATTGTATCTTTGTACCAAGGATTATTTTCTCATCCATTTTTTTTAAGGCAGCACTGCCTCCCTTGCCTCCTTAATATATTCTTTTTATATTTGCTACTCTGTTTAATCATTTTTTTAACTGCAACATTTTTCTAATGTCTTCTGAAAATTACATACATACCATAACATACCAGCCACTTTATTAGATACACCTTGCTAAAACCAGGTTGGAACCCCTTTTGCACTCAGAACTGCCTGAATTCTTCATGGAATAGATTGTGAATAGAACAATGTTCTGGAAACATTCTTCTGAGATTTTGGTCCATATTGACATGATAGTATCACTATAGGCCAGGTAAACCTGTTCAAATGTTTGTTAACAAAGCATCCAGTGAGCGTCAGTTGATGCCAGAGGTCAGAGGAGAGTGGCCAGACTGGTTCAAGCTGATAGAAAGGCAACAGTAACTCAAACACTTGTTACAACAGAGTTATGCAGTTCAGTTCATCTCTGAACAGACAACACATCAAACCTTGAGGCAGATGGGCCACAGCAGCAGATCATAACGGGTGCAACTCCAGTCCGCTGAGAACAGAAAACTGAGGCTACGATTCACACTGGCTCACCAAATTTGGACAATAGAAAATTAGAAAAACACTGTCTGGTCTGATAAGTCTTGACTTCTGCTGCAATATTCAGATGGTAGGGTCAGAATTTGACATAAACCTCATGAAAGAATGGACCAAACCTGCCTTGTCTCAATGGTTCAGGTTGCTGGTGGTGTAATGGTCCATGAGGAATTAAGGCAGTTCTGAAAGCAAAAGGTTGTCCAACCCTTTACTAGCAAAGTATACCTAATAAAGTGGCCGGTGAGTATACATCTGAAAACATCTACGGTACTTTTTGCCATATCGGTTGTGCAACAAAAAGACCAACATTAAAATCATCATTCAGTGATAAACTTCACCTTCAGCGGGTCGTTAAATAGTCAAGTTAGGATTGTCGAGATTTTCAGTGAATAATGACTTCAATTTCAATATGTTCCTCATATAAAGCTTTTGAAGATTTGAAATATAGTCTTATGGACTACTTTTATAGTACTTTTATAGTGGGACATTTTGTCATTTTGGAGGTTGATATCTCCAGTTCTCCTTCACTTTCATTATGGCAGAGAAAAAAAATGTCCAGGATCTTCTTCAAAAATTCACTTTTGTATTCTACCAAAGAAGGCTCGAAATGACAGGAGGGTTAGTAAATATTGACAGAATCTCTGTGTGAACTCTTCCTTTATAACATGAAAAGGTGACAAGCTTCAGTCTAGTTCAGTCCAGCTAAGAAGTTGGCAAAAATCAAAGATAAAGGGCTCTTTTCAGATTCAACAGGATGTTTCAGTCTGATGATTGGCTAAATGGCAGATCTCAAATGACCTTGGATGAAAGACTTCTGACTATCATCAGCAGGAGAGAGTAAAACTTTTCTCATTTTTGCTCTTTCAAGCTTATTTAACTTCTAACCAGTATAAAGAATGAAAATAGTATAAAATGCATAAATAATTGCTCAGAGTGTTGTGAGAACAAGAACATAAAGTGACTTAAACAGCACTGGCTCACTCAACATTCAAGAACACAATCAGTTGTGTCACACACATCCATGACAGCTAATAGTAATGTTTGCTCCTATTCAAAACAAAAGTGTGTTTTGTAATTAAAAACAGCAGGGATCGATGATGTGAAATGTTGGAGTGAAGACGGAGAGGAGATTTATCAGCAAGAGAAATGGCACAATAGTGCAGCATTATTCACTCTGAATAACATTTGCCGCTTCCGCTGCTGTAGGGGGCAATTCATCAGCCCTAATAAGAGCCTCCAATTTATCTTCTGCTCTTTGTTTGAATCAATTTGATGAAAGCTGGATAAACACTATTAGCATGAACATGAAAACAGAATTGGTATATGGCATAGTAACATGTAACGTAGCTGTGTGCACACAAGAGACACTAGAAAGAATTATGCAAAACTGCCGTCAGATATTAAGCATCCATTCAGTACATCAGTGGTCACAAAAGAATCGGTGTGCAGGTTTAGTTAGCAAATAGTTCAAATTAAATAATGTTTAAGGGGGCCTTTTTACAAGATGTAATATAAGTCTCAGGTGTCTCCAGAATGTGTCTGTGAAGTTTCAGCTCAAACACCCCACAGATCATTTATTATACCATGTTGTAAACACATTTTTGAGTGGAAGGAAAAACATGCTGTTTTTGTACATGTATCTTTAAATGCAAATGAGCTGCTGCTCCCCACCCCTCTTTCCTGAAGAGGGCGGAGCCTGTACAACTCGTGCCTCGGATACTCTAGCAGACATCTGTTTGGTTTTGATCATTATCTCTATTGCGGCCACACTCACGTGACATTGCAGTTCTTCGTCATCATGAAAGTTAGTCATTTGCATGCGTTTTAAAGCTATAACAGTCTGAAATTCTGATATATGGCTTTGAGCGCACACATCAACAGCAAGCTGGCTGTCAGGCGGCTCATCCTGTGATTTCTCTTACACGTCTTATTGCACTTAAACTGTCAAATATACACAAGGTTATGTCAAAAACACAGTCAGTTATGTCTCTGAGCACAAACAGCAGGGAAAGAAATAGTGTGTGTAAGGGTATATTAGATCTGTGCATTAAAGTGACAGCAGAGTAATATACAGTAACTACTGCTGTATATGCTGTTAACATGAACCAAACAACAAAATAAAAACAGAAAACCACTCACTGCTCTCGATTAAATAACTTTAGTAGCTTTAATAAGAATACATTTCTTACTTGAATGCTGCTTTTAAATGCTCTGGTGAGGAGATAAACATGGCGGACTGTGTACAGCTCACTCAATGCCAATAAGGGCAGAATCTGGAACTGTTAGTTTGGAGAGACTGTTTATGATTTATGAGGATTATAAAAAAAAAAAAAAAGGAGTGGGTGGACTTTTACCATTATATGCTGGTTGTTTACACACACTGTGGACACACATCTGTGTTCAAACACCTTATGAAAGTGACTTTTGAATAATAGGTCCCCTTTAAGGTATAGTTCCTCATTTTTTGCCAATACGTGACAAACCATTCTTACCATGCTTAAAAAAATTTGCAGTTTTACAAGTTGAAACTGGGCACTTGCAATGGGGTCTAATTTAAACCTGCAAATAACTAAAATTTTAGTATTTTAAAACATTTTCTAAAAAAAATAAAAATAATTTAAATTCTGCATTTTATAGGTCATTAATCAAATAAGTAAATTTGTGACACTGATGTGAAATTTACATTTTCAATTTATAAAATGATTTACGATCATTTAAAGTGCCCCTGTTATGCTATTTTAAAGGCTACCAATATTGTTTTGGAGGTTTCCTACAATAGGTTTCCATGCATCCAAGGTAATTTAATTTTCTCATTACATGCACTGCAGCTTCACTTCTTTTCTCAGTGTCTAAAACAGTTTGATAAAAGGATTCAGTCTCTCTAAACCCTTCCTTTCCGAGAGTCTACTCTGCTCTGATTGCTCAAGATTGTGAATGGTCTTCCGCTTACAGTGCATGTGAGAAACAAAACACCCAAAACTATATCTGAATTTCAGCCCCAGAGACTTCCTCATCACTTGATACACAGTGATACGAACAAAATGGCACTGGTTTTATCGTATCAATTCGAGCCCGAGTCCTCATCCTTTGGAAGTGCACACAAAGTGGATTTGCTTTCACAGTGCAGAAAACAGCATTTTCTTGACATGTTGACAACACAAACCAAACTTTTCCAGACCTCAGCTACAACTACAGTGTTTGAGGGCAGGTCAAAGTAGACTTTTGTTCACGAGCAGCCTATGAACACCATAGGCTAGCATTATGCAAATCTGTTACAAACCAAGAGGGTAAGGTTGGAATTACTGACAACTTGTTTTAGGCAGTTCAGAATCGGTTCTTTTGGAGACAGTAAATCCATTTATCGTGGACTCTGATCTATGACACTTTGAATACATTTCTTTTGCATTCACAAACAAACATTTACACACTACATGAAAGGTAATATCTAAAAAAAAACATAACAGGGGCACTTTAAATAATTTAAAATAATTTTAGTGGAGAAATTCTTACACTGGTGTAGAATTTAGATTTGGTATAGAAATTTCCAGTAAATTTACTCCAATAATCTTTATTTTCACAAAAATATTATAAAAATATGTAAAATGTATATCAGTTGTTTGGCGTGACATAACATGGATCGAGACCATGTATATCTATTAGATGGGCTTCAAACCTAGACATATTCATTGTCCAGAATGTCATGTTAGGCTGATCTCTGTTAAACATTAATCTCTGGCATTACTAAACTGCCTGTACGTTTAGAGACAGATGACAAAACAGAGTTGTCAAATATGGGTCAAGTACTGGCTTGCAACAACAGCTTAAATAAGATTACGGTTCTGCTGGAAGTGTTGAGAGGAAAGGCCGCTTTAAGTCGACCGCTCCAAGCCTGGTTGATTCTCTATGGATTCACAATGCATTATAAGGCTGTTTGTAAGTGTCATAAACAGTGACTGTCTGGGAAAACAAAGACAACATAAACAGATGACATGTGAAATTATCCAAGGTTAAAGGGCATTTCGGTAAGGACAGAATTTACATGGAAAAGGCCCTGACAGCCTGTAAAGTAACCGTCTACTGAGCAGAAAGAAATTAAACTGACTGAAGAGATCCATCATACAAATAGGGGTGTAAAAATCACTTTCCCTAAATATGGTACAGTTTGGCCTTTTATGGAGCATTTTAGGAGCAATTAGGTAAGATACATTTTTATATATCACAACCATTAAAGTACCTAGTTTTAAACACATTAAAGTCACAATATGTAAGAAATTTTAATTTAAATATCCAAAAACCACTAAAACAGTGTTATATATTTTGTTGGCTTGTGTACTTACATTATCCCAAACATTTCCAACAACATTTAAATTCAGAGAAATCAGCTATTTTTAATCAGGACACAGATGTCCGTGCGTTGCCTATAAATGACAACATACATACGCTTTACCCTCAGTTTCCGAATTTAAACCATGGAAACATCAAAGACGCTTTAATATATTATGTGTTTTATTAGACAGGCGAGCAAATGTTTGGATGGATACATTCATTAAAAGAAAACTAATCGTGTTATACAGCTCAACACAGTAAGTCTTACTGTTTAAATCTTGTTTTCTTGATTTGCCGTGAGTACCATGTTTCGCCAATATCAGTCTAGCTTCTCAAACTAGTGTCTCATAGTTGCAGCGTAACACTATAAAACCTTTCAACACACACAAAAGTATATAATATCATAAAATAGCACAGCGTTACCCCACATACGCTTGACCGGAAGAAGCGGAAGCAGTGACTGTGGCATAATAAAAGTCCCGCTGCTCTCAAGCCGCGTGACGCTCGTCTTTCATTAGCAGTCGCTCCGGCGGCCGCGTTTCTGCTCGCACAGCATTCTGTCCTGCTCTGCTTCATACTACAGTAACATTAATAATCTCATCCATGAACATGATTTCTATCCGAGTCCCGTCCCGATTCTTTTCCACGAGCTGTAGATGTTAAGACAACACCTACCGCGATTCCACAAAATCAAGGGGTCAACAAGCGACGCCTTTGTTTTCAATAAGCGACCTCTAGCAGTGAAAATTTACATATTGTGCCTTTAAATGTTTGTAAACCCCTTAAAATAGTGATTTTGGCCTTCCCCATTTAAGAGTCAAAGTACTTTTTGAAAGAAAGTAATAATTTTATTCAGCAAGGATGCATTAAATTGATCAAAAATGACTGTAAAGACATTTATAAAATATTTATATTTCATTTTTTGTTCATTAAAGAACCCTGAATGTATCAGTTTTCACAGAAATATTAAGCAGCACAACTTTTTCAACATTGATGATAATAATAAATATTATACATTTAATTATTAATATAATAAAAATATTTCAGATTAGAAGAATCATGTGACACTGAAGACTAATAAAATTCATTCTCGCCATCATATGAATAATTAATTATTTTGAAATAGATTTAAACAGAAAACTGTTAATTTAAATCGTAATACTATTTCATAATATTAATGGTTTTACTTTTGATCAAATAAATGTAGCTTTGGTGAGCCAACCCCAAACTTCTGAACGGTAGTGTATATCAACTCATTAATATAATTCTTTAAATTGTAACACTCAAGTAAAATCTGTATTCGTCAAGCTCAAGCTTTCATGCTATGGCAAAAAAAGATCAAACAACTATTTGGTCCCAGTTCACCCCTACTGAGTGACAACTTAATTTAGATGAATAAAATAAATAGAAAATAACACGGCTCATATAAAATTGACCTCCCGTGGTTGTACGATTTTCTAGAGGTTAAGCATTTACATGTATTCGATTCACTTTGATCATTTACTGAAAGAGTAATGGAAATTCATGGAAAGTGTCAATAAAAAAGTAACTTAATTTGTATATTTTTTTTTACCCCAGTTAGTTTTTAATTTGCATTGCATTTCTAGGTCTCAAAAGAGAGGAAAGGAAAAACAAGAGTAACAGAGAGAGACATCAGAGGGAAACCCTAAGCTGAACCTGCTGTTCAAAACATGATACTCACACTAACAAAAAAAAAAAAAGACTGTGCCAGCACTGATGAGACAAGTAGTCCTTCCCTCTAAAGCAGTCTTCAAAAGAGCAGCTGCCTGTTTCATCAGCATATTTTATCAGATGAACAGATTACACTCAAATAGATACAAATGGCTGATAAAGACCAGTCTAGAGGCTTTTTAAATATCAGTAAAACCATTTTAAACCTTACATTTCAGCTGTTTTGTATCAGATGGTAATCAACTTTTATACTAATGTTTATATAATAGGCCGAGTAAAAGGTTTGGTTAGATTTTTTCACAGATGTGTGTCAAATGGGAAAATGCCAAATGTGCAGGAGTCGGTGGGTTCAAAGGGCATTGTGTCCATGTGAGAAGGTCAGTTAATGTCAGGTGCGTTGAACTGTAAATTCATATGGCAGGGTTTTACACGGATATCAAAGCAACTTCTAAACATTCAGTCTGTTCAATTAATTGCAAATGTGACCATGAAGACATACTGCACATAATGGAAAAATAATGAGAGTGGTTATATCTCTTCACAGTACTATTAGATGCTCTGCAAGCCAGAACAATGCAGAAGATGTGGAAATTGTTTTAGTTTCAATGAGTTGTGACCACTACTGTATAGTTACAGGCTAATGTGAATCTGAAATGCAGCTTGTAAGTTTATATATGACCAATAAAAACCAACACGCAATATGAAGCTGCACTTCAAATAACGCACTTAGAGTAAGCAATATCTGTGGAAATACACTTTATCTCTTGTCTCATATCCCATGTCTAGGGGCAAAAACAAACCATCTTGGTCAAACATCCCTGAGACATCAAGTATTGATTACAACTTTCAGTTATATTTGTTTTATTGCTAAAATAGACATGTCTCAAACTTAAGACAAATACACTGTTCAATTGTTTTACAGTATATATATATATATATATATATATATATATATATATATATATATATATATATATATATATATATATATATATATATATATATATTCTGCTTCTATATTGTCTATAATGTGCTATACTGTATATATATATGTATATATATATATATATATATATATATATATATATATATATACTGTAAAACAATTGAACAGTGTATTTGTCTGTATATATATGTTTGTATATATATATATATATATATATATTCTGCTTCTATATTGTCTATAATGTGCTATACTGTATATATATATATATATATATATATATATATATATATATATATATATATATATATACACACATTTATACATATATACTGCTTCTATATTGTCTATAATGTGCTATTGCACTGTATTGTATTGTATATTGTATTGTATTACATTTTGCATTGCTACAGATAGCAACAATTCACCGAAACAAATTTCATAAAAGATCAATTTTGGCCAATAAACATCAATATATACTAAATCAGCTGTAAAAACCCTCATCAAACCCCTTATGCTGCAATAAAACTGTAATTGGCATAGTTTATCATACGATTGTGTAAGGAAGTGAATCTTTTTTTGGTTGGATGAATTCACCTGCTGTATCACACAGACCTGATGACCTACAGTACTCACTCTGTTCACAGCTGCAGAATCAGGAGGACAATAAATAGATGATGCTGCATCTGTAGACTTGACTAATGTGTCTTCTCATAGGCAAAGAAACTACTGAAGACAGCAGATTCTTGATTAACTTTTTAAAATGTAATAAACTTAATCTATTTAACAGACAAAGCCATTATAATTTTAAAAATAAACCATTTTTAAATCAATAAATAATATTGCTTGAAGCAATTACTCTGTTTATGGCAAAACAATGCGACAAGTTTTGTTTAAACAACCCATATTTGCTCAAAGTACAATAAACCAATGAATGAGTATTATATGCTAATAATCTACTTGTTCACTACTTGATAACACCAGAGCAGGATTTAAGTAATAGACTAATATATAATTTATATATATATATATATATATATATATAGCCTACACACACATATATATATATATATATATATATATATATATATATATATATATATATATATATATATATAAGGTTTACATGCATCCAAGATAATTTCATTTTCTCATAACATACATTGCAGCTTCACTTCTTTTCTCAGTGTCTAAAACAGTTTGATAAAGGATATATATATACCGAATAATAAAGATATGGTGAAAAAGAAATACCTGGTCATTAAGAATAAAACAAAAAAGTAGCATGAGTTGCTCGTGCACATTTAAAGCAGGTTCTTGATCAGCGCGCGCTCCCTTAAGCCCCTTTTAAATACAGATGCCCCAACATTACTGGCCACACAGTAACGTCCAGCAGATATTGACTATACTCACCCCCAATTTCTTACTCCGAATCCTCACGTAGCCCTGCTTCACTATATCGTTGAAGTTTGAAGCCATCCTAACAGCCTCTCTGTCCTCGTCCCCCGTCTCGGCAGCGAGTCCCCTCAGAAGTCAGTACGACATTCAGTCCTCAAACAACCTGCCACAGTGCCGCCGCCGCCGCCGCCGCTGCTGCTGCTGCTCGGGCAACCGGCTCGAACGGCTCATTCCACACGAGAATAGGGAGACAGCGCGCGTCAGATGATTTAATTCAGTGAAGAGTGCAGCTTCCTGGAATGCACCATGATAGGGCTGTCAGAGGGGTGGACGCGGTGAACAACTTACTTGTGTAAAATGGAGTAAAGAAATTTATTTAGTAGTGTTAGGAGTTTGTTTGTTTGTTTGTTTGTTTGTTGGAAATATGTTCAATTTCACGTTCACACAGGCACAGGAAAATTTCTTTTGGTGTGGATATCAGAATTAACAGCTGTAGGCTACCATTATAAAATGTGTAATACTAAGAAAAAACAAAATCGTTAAATTTGCCAACATTTTATTGAATATGATGGTTATTATAAAGATGATGTGATGTGTTTAAAGTTCATAAAGAAAGTTCTAAAAAACGTTAAATTTGGGAACAAGTGATTATGATGATTATTATAAAGAATAGTCCTGAAATTCTTTATGGTATTTCTGTAGGCTTGTAGTGTGTTAATGTTTTAATTGTTAATCCTTGTGATTTTATTCTATGTAGGGTGAAGTCAGTAAAAGTGGGACATCAACTAAAATAGGACAAATACGTTTTTTGGAGTAGTGCTCTTTTATTGATAATAGTGGCTGGTCTTGATATATTGTAATAACAGTACTTAATTTGAATATCAACATTCAATTGGCCAAAAATAAATCGTGTGGGCGTGGTTACTACTCAAGCGCATGTTAAGTGCCCTAGTTTAAGTCTAATAAGATTGTTAAGGTTTAAATTCTAATACAAACAGTATTTCAGTCTACAATATACATTTTTATTACATCTGTTCATGTGGTTTTTATGCAATTAGGTGTACGTTTCTTCATTCTTTTTTAAAAATATATCACCGTTTGCTACTGTCCCAGTTTACCTTAAAGTGTCAGACAAAATGGGACGGTAGCATTCAGCTAAAGTGGGACATCCTGCTAAATAGAAGATAATACATTGCTTAATTGTGGAAATTGTTTTGTTTTACAAAAAAAAAATGTCACAAAGCTAAAGGCAGAAAGGAAAAAAATTGGAACACATGCCAGCCAAACCGAAGATAGAGGTATAATCAGTGGAGTGAAGGTAGAATGAAAGGGGCAATCAATGAGCACAGGGTAAGGCCAGGCAGGCCAGGAACCTATACTTTGTTTTTTGGCCAGGGCATGGTATTCCAGAATCCACCCTTGAAAAAAGAGTGAAAGGTGTGGATGTAGTCATGCCTCTGAAAACTGTTTTTGTCATATGAGAAGGAACTGGCAAACATGTTAAAGCATTTTTCACAGAGATGTGCAAAAAAAAAAGAAGAAGAAAAAAAATCTTTTGAATATGCAAAAGCTAATGGAATTTTAAAAAAATTCTGAAACCAAAAACACAGCAGGCTATTGGTTCAAAAACTTAAAAAAAAAAAAAAAAAAAGGCATCCAGAGCTGAGCTTGAAACATCATGCTTGAAACATCATCATCATCATCATCATCATCATCATCATCATTAACACAATCCGCTTGTGTGTCTGTTTTAATAGTTATTCTTTTACATTTTGAAAATGGGTTCTTATACTTTTTGAATCTCTGCATATTTTTAAAATCCATTCATCTTCTTTAAAAAAAAAACAGATGGAGATACAAGAGGCATTGAGCATTTGTTTAAAACATTAATAGTGTAGGTAGAATAAATTCGTATTTTAATACACAGTTTACCAAAAAGTGTCCCAATTTTTCTGACTTCGCCCTAATTATATTCAATCAAAATTAAAAAGTTGATTGATTCATTCATTTATGATTTACAAGAATGGTATTTTGGGAGGGGGGAATGTCAGGCATTATGTTCTGTAAGCAAAATATGAATTCTAATTTCTTTTTTTTTTTTGACATGAGGGTGAAACATGAAATGTGAAGGGTTTTGTGAGGTTGCATGTTATTTGTAGCACGTCCCAAACATAGCACACATGAAGTAATCTGACAAGTTAAGGTATAAAAATGTCATGCTGCTTATTTACATCTAACTAACTACATGTGAGTGATATCTTTAAACTGTATTTTAACTTAATTTTCATTCATTAGCAAAAATACAGTTTTGCTTCATATGAGAATTATCCTTCTACAATAAAAGGGTGGTGATAACTAGTGGATGGGAGATTTGTTATGTTGATTGGATCCTTGGGATTAAAAGATCAAAGGAGATCAAAAGCAAATGGGAAAAAAAAGAGAAAAGACATGGATGGGATGTTAAATTCGTATATTAGAGCATGCTGCAGCTCCACTGACACAAATGCTGAAAATGCCTGCAAAAGCCTCCTCCTTTAATCCTACTTTATGAGACACCCTTTTGCCCGTGGAAAAAAAATGCCAAAACCAATTTGATACAGCTGATGGCACACTTACACGTGTGAGAGGGTTTTCTGCATCTTTTGTGACAATGAAAGATGTAATGTATCTATCACATTACTAAAGTCATATGGTAAAATGGATCAGGCATACAATCCATATGGGTGATATGAAGTATAAATATTTATTAGTTTGTCTCTGTCCACCAGCACAGGAGTAGAAAAGAAGGAGGTCATTGTTAATTTGAGAGCCGTCATTTCTCATTTGTTATTTTGTTCTGAGGCAGAACTTATTATATACCACTGTTTCTCAATTGTTTTTCCATTCCTTTTGGCCATAAAAATTACATTAAAACATTACATTACAAACATAGCTAGAGAATATGCTGCAAATATCTGTTACTCAGTGGCACCATTTTATGAGACAATGAGTGAAACAAAAGTTGTCCAATGACATGACCCTCATTTTTTAACTGTTAAACTATAAAACAGTGTTATTGTTTTAATTAAATCATTAATCATTGATAAAATATTAAACATTTCATGCATATACAATGACTTGAATACACCTCTTAAAGAACATTAACCTTTCTGAATTAAAGTCACTTTGATTTTTGACGTCAGTAATGTTAAGGTGGTGTAATATATTACCTTCAATTATTAAAAACATTAAGAATAATGATTAAGACGTGTATACTGACATGGATCCAACAGGTAGGAAAGCTGGTACTTTCTAACTTGTTACAACATCTGCCATTTTCAACAAAAAAAAAAACTTTTGCTAAAAATGGCATAAAAGTTTTTCAAAAAATACATGAACCTAACATAAAAAAATTCTTATAGAATCTGCCAAATGTAAGTGAAACAATCTAAACTCACCTTGCTAATGTCAGTTTGGACCCCCTTTTGCCTTCAAAACTGCTTTAATTCTTTGTGGAATAGATTCAACAAGGTGCTGGAAACATTCCTCAGAGATTTTGGTGCATATTGACATGATAGCATCATATAGTTGCTGCAGTTTCTCCCGTTGCACCATTTTCCCAAGGTAGTCGTGGCCTAATGGTGAGGGAGTCGGGCTTGTAACCTGAAGGTTGTCAGTTTGATTCCCATGCCGGCTGGAATTGAAAGTGGGGATTGTGAATAAACAGCACTCTCTCCACCTTCGATACCATGACTAAGGTGCCCTTGAGCAAGGCACCTAACCCCTAATTGCCTCACTTGTAAGTCGCTTTGGATAAAAGCGTCTGCTAAATGTAAATGCACTCTACTGGATTGAGATCTGCTGACTGGAGGCCATTGGATAGACATGGTCAGCTACAGGAAGGCTGTGGAGTTTAAGCGATACTCAATTGGTACTAAAGGGCCCAAAGTGTGCCAAGAAAATATCCCTCTCACCATTACACCACCAACAACCTGAACCACTGATTCAAGACAGGATGGGTCCATGCTTTCATGATGTTTATGCCAAAAATTCTCACCCCATCTGAATGTTGCAGCAGAAATCGAGACTCATCTGACCAGGCAACATTTTTCCAATTTTCTATTGTCTAATTTTGGTGAGCCAGTGTGAATTGTACCTCAGTTTGGTGTTCTCAGCTGACAGGAGAGGTACCCGGTGTGATCTTCTGCTGCTGTAGCCCATCTGCCTCAAGGTTTGATGTGTTGTGTGTTCAGAGATGAACTGAAATGCATACCTTGGTTGTATTCTTTCCCATTCTGATGCTCAGTTTGAACTTTAGCAGATCATCTTGACCATGTCTACATGCCTAAATTGAGTTGCTGCCATGTGATTGGATGATTGGTTATTTGCAGTTGAATACCTAATAAAGTGTCCGGCAAGTGTATATTATATTGGTAGAATAAGTGATATCTTGACCTCTACAAAACTTCAAGTTTTTCATTATGTGCTAAGAAAGCAGATAAGTCTCACAACCAACATTTCATCTTTTTTTTTTTGAAACAGACTTGTAACCCTCAGATGAAGTACCTTTCACAGCAACTTTATTTGCAAGCCCTCCACTTACTGTAATGCATAAAAAAATAAATCTCCACTGTCCACCCTGAGGAGTCTGGTGTCATAGTTATGATTTATTCATAACTGTTAAATAGGAAATGGTTTGAGGGCTTCTTTGACCTTCACTTTTTGAGGTAACATACTTTAGCAGCCCAGCTGCCTTTGAAGTAATTTAGCCCTACTGATGACATAGGTAACTCACCGATAAATGAAAGCTCTGCAAAATGTAACCCTTGATGTATAAGGAGTCTGAGAGCTGTCACTGAAGGTGCCAATAAAGGCTTCATTTGAAGATGGAACAAAGCCTTCTACTGGAATAAACATCACACATTTCACTGTGCAGTGTGTGAAGTGTGAACTCCAAACTCTTAATCACAGGCTGGCTGGGCTATATTGAGATTTATTGTCAAAAAATGTGTGCCTTGTCACACTTCTAACTGTCACACTCATTCACACATGCACACAAATGCACACTGTGCATGTGAAATGTCACACTCTCACTGCCACTGCATGTTTGATCATGCTTGATAACTTAGCTGAAAGCACATTTTAAACAGATGACTATTTTCATTGAACATCTAGTATCTTTTTTTTGTTATTAAAGGATTTCTTGCTGTATATGAAGTCACCGGGAATTCAATTCTTGTTTTTAAAGGGGTCATGAGTTGTTTTGTTATTTTATAATGTTTCCCTGTGGTGCACTTATAATGTTAGAATGCTTTTTACATCAAAAATTGTCATAATTTAGAAATGAAAGGTGATTTTAGCCCTCTTATTTGAATGCTCTGTTTTAAGGGGCATGTCTGCTGTGAGACTAAAGGGCCACCACTGTGATTGGCTAACATCTCCATTACTTTCTCGAAAACTTTTAGCACATTTTTAAACAACTCTCCAGGTTAAGCAATCGTGACAATTGTTGATTGTAGCATAACGTTTAAATCGTGGCATGAGAGGTTGCTGTGATGAACATTGTAGCCAATCATAGACATGTTGTTGAGCGCATGAAAGCAGTGATCTCGTCATTGCAACTAAGTGATCGTCATTGTAAGTAAGAGATCCGTTGAATAAAACAGGAGTTTTGGTGTGAGTCCAGACCTCAGTCACTGTTAAACTCACGCTGTTTGATTGACAGCTCCAGCGATTGTAAAGGCAGCGTTCTTTGATCACTTTCTATATACAGCATTTGAATAACAGATTATTTTCATCCTACTAAGAGAAACAACAATGATTGATTTACTGACACATAGACAAAGAACATCTGACTGTACATGAATCATTACATCAGAAATCACTGGTCACAGATCAGGCATTAGAATTAACACAGTTACATGTTGCATTACTGTCAAATCCATATTATAAAAGTCTGTTTGCAAAGCCTGCGCCAAAATGTGATTGATTTACCAAAGAATCCACAGTGTACCGAATACAAATAAATAAAGCTCAACTGAGACATTCATGTACCATCAATAACCATTTTGCGAGCATTATGATCCATTGAAATTTAATGTTATTTTTAGTCCTGTATCGCTCTTCTCTCCTCATCCTCTCACTAACACGCCAGTGATCAGGGCTAACAGTTCAATGATGAAGTAAGCATTGATTTTCTTCTGCGGAGGTGGTGTTTCATCTATAGATAGACACAGGGACAAGTCATTCAATGGACCTTGTGTTAATAAAAGATTTTATTTGACTAATAAGAACGTTTTCAATTCTGAAACTTACAGGATATTCTAATAGTACAATGACCTCTTATATATCAAACGCTCAATGAAAAGTTGATTTCTCAATTCATGACCCCTATAATTGAGTATTGCAGTATTATAATTGATTTTATCCATGCACATCATTATTTTTTTTTTTAATTTGTGAGCTCTCGTAATCTTTAATGAAAATAACTTCCCCATCCTCTTGTAGAGTCATCTCTTCTATTCTATGATGAAGTGTTTACTGACACGAGGATGACACAACCTGTCACCTACATGACATCATAGCATTAGCAAACCACAAAAATCCAATCACTTCCTAATGGACAAAATCAAGTCCTGCTCTACATTTTTTCTTGTTTGAGAAGCCATTTCACTCGCATATATGTCACAATAGAGAAGAAGAGACGATTGCAACTTCCGTTTCTGCAAACTTTGCTCTTTAAATATGAGCTTTGCCAAAAAATTAAATACCAGCAGCTTTGGGCTGTTGACATCTACGTTAGATGGTAAAACATTCTTGAATCAAATGATCCTAAAAAAACAACTTAATTTGCCTGTGCTCTAGAAAAATGACTGGCATGACAAACACCTGCACTGTCAGCTGTCACAGCTGCTATTGTCCATTAGATGGCAATGTTACATTTGATGCATGTGGTAAAAACCTAGTGCATGCCAGTACTTGTCACATGGTCATTTAGCTGAGCTCCTGCAATATTTCAGCCCTTTATCCCCAAGTAAATTTCATAGGTTGTAATTTGGATGTTTACTTTACATGATTTAGTCTCTTGGAAAAAAAGATCATATGTATTCATTACTTAAAATTAAATAAACATTAACTTAAATAATATAAAATATAAACTTATTTTATTTCAGTTAGTTGCCAAAGCAACATTTCTTATTTACAGTAATACATCAAGTTAGTTAACAATTCAAAACATTTAAAAACAATAATAGTATCTCAATAATACTACTAATTTAATCTCATTTTAAATATAGAGGCAGTTTAAATCTGAGAGGAAATGTATTAAACTACTAAATTAAGTTTATCAAAGTTATGTTCATGTGACAATGAGCCTCCTCCACTAATAATTAGTGCAATTAGCATATTGATTATGTGCACTGGAAAAAATTTCCACAGGTGCATATACGCCCTTAAATTTGTGCTACCCCTCTTTTTAATTGTTGATGAATCCATATTATTAGGGATTGCAAATCCACAGCTAGTAATTTGAATAAAACAACATGTAAACCTTTGCATATCAACCTTTTGATGAATCAGGATCTCTGCGTGAAAACATTTGTATGCAGATTTTACGCAGAAATACAGTACGTGAGTATGCACAGTTAGTAGATGAAATTCAGCGTGTTCCCTTTGTACAGTCATGTTTGACCTTGAAATACAAATCCAAACTCTATAAAGACAACACTGGAGTAGTAAAACCGAGTACAGATAGAGTGTTCAGAGAGTACCATGTCATTTCAATAAAGCAACCTTCTCCAGAGACACAATTTGTTTTTTTTGTGTTTTTTTTGGTGTTTTTTTAGAGTCATAAATATTTATATGCAATTAACAATGCTCTGCCTAATGAATTGTTTGAAGACTGGAATCAATTATGAATTATAACAGTAAGGCTTCAAAATTGGTCATAAAAATAAGCCATGCAAGAATATACCATCAGGGTAATAATGCTGCAATGTCTGTGCTAATTATAGAAAACCGCTTACCGACATCCTCTATCACACACAAGTTCTGCTGTTCTCAGTTTGGGTGTCTGACGTCATCACAGGCGAATGTTTTGCAGGTGGTGTGATGTGGATAACTGCTAGATATCAGTGATTCTCTTAATCGTTTCTCTGCTGTCCTTGATGATGCTGGGCTGTTTTGTTCTGCTGGGCCTGTGGAGAGTTTGGTCCTTATGGACCTCAGACAAGAATCAAGAATTCATCAATTGTTTGCATTCTCTACTCCCCTGAAATTCAACAAACTATCATGCCAAGGGCAGGGCACTTATGACATCAGTTCTTTCATATGTTTGATCAATTATTCTCTCAATGGCTCTCTCAAAAATATCTGGCTTCTGCCAGATCGCCTTCTGTATTCAGCATACGAAGAAAGTGTAAAACTCTTTCAGTTCAAAAAGCTTATGCTACGTCCTTCCCTATTCAATTTAATGAAAAAGTGTAAGTGACGAGATGCCAGTTAACTTGAATACGGAAGGTGGACGGGCGGAAGCTAGATTTTTTAAAAATGGATATTTTTACACAAATGTATTGCTTCGCTTCAGAAGGCTATTATTAACCCACCGGAGCCTGTTATGATGGATAGATGTGGATGGAAGCACTTTCTTTAACTCATACTCGTGACCCCCATTCACTGCCATTATAAAACTTTGATACGTCAGGATATTAAAATATCTCAGATTGTGTTCATCAGAAAGAAGAAAGTCATGTATGCCTAGGATGGCTTGAGCTTGAGTAAAGCTTGGGGTAATTTCATTTGAAAGTGAACTAATTTTTTAAGCAAGTGTGACTCAGTGTCCAGTATCGTTCTTACAAAGTGGACTCTTACCTTGTTACTCCAGCGATCTTCTATGATATTCTCTAGCATTACATCCAGTGTTCCTCCTGTTCTCCTCCCTAGTGTCTTCTCCTTCCTCGAGTCTCCTGTGTGTGCCTGCAAATATACTCACCATGTTCCTAGCGAGGTGCGTGCATCCATCCATCATCCTACCGTCCATCCACAATCTCCAGTTCCAGTAAGAGAAAGACATTCCAAGTTATCACTCTATTCATCTCATTGAATTGTATCAGTTGAACTGCAAACTTACCTGCTTCCCACATTCCACTCAAGTGCTGTCAATAAAAACATCTGTTAACCTCTATCTCTTTGTCCGAGAGTGCTTCCGTAACGTCCGCAGGGGCAGAAAAACAAAAAGCTCAGGAAAAAGCATACAGTACACTGACTACACACATAATCAGTTATTAATATTTTGATGGTTTATTTTTTTACGCTGGTGAAACAGTATGTCCAATTTGGCATGTTTCATGTTTCCAGACATCACTTTTGGCTTTTTCTGAAGGTTTTTTTCATCTTGCACTCACCTACTCCTATGACGACGAGACCCTGAAGTTGTTGTTCTGCATCGGGGCGAATTTTTACCATCCAGTTGACTTCCCAAACACCACCGGATTAAACTGGAGAGAAGCCATCATCCGGTGTCTGGAGAGTGTTAATCCCCAGTCCAGAACACAGCCGGACCCAGAGCCTATTCCACCACCTGTGACCAAGGAAGGATCGTGTGAGCCCCCTGCAGATGGAGAGCAACCACCCGATGTGATGCATCAGCCAGAGCCCGAGGACAAGTGGCAAGTGTGGAACCTCACCCCAAAAGAGGAGCTCCCCAGGGAATCTGAACAGGGAGGTGAACATACAACATCTGTGACCAAAGTTATACTAGTGGAGATAGAGACTGAGGACTGGCTGGTGGACTTCAGCCCGGAAGTTTTGTTTTATTTCTCCGTTTCTCGACCTTCATCACTGATTCCGACAGTATTATAAACTATTTGAACTGTGATTCACCCATTGGCCTGGAACTTTCATCGCTGCTTCTAAACAGCACAGAGACTTCCATGGGCAATACTCTACATCCTACCCTTCCAAGTCTCCATCTGCCTCCGTCACCAACCTTCTCTCCCAGTCCTCCAGCCCTGCCTCTGCTGGAGGTTTGCTGCCATTCGCCATCTCCGGAATCGCCATGCCGTGACATCGTGCAAACTCCATCACTGCCTGAGTGGATCCTGTGGCTCTGTCTCCGGCTTCTGATCGCCTCACTCAGTCTCGGTCTGGCGACTTGGCGGCTCTGCCCTGGCTCCTCCCACCTTCAGCTCCACTAGACCCCCTCGGCTTTTCAACTCAACCGGGTTCCCTTGTCCCAGCAGCTCCTCCTTGGTCAGTTGTCACACCACCTCCACCATGGACTACGCTCCGTTCCTCCACCCCAATGCCTGCAGCTCCTCCTTCCCTTCAGACTTGCCTGTATGGTCACACCGGCATTGTCTCAGTCCTCGGGTAATCTGGCTCCTCCTCCAACGGCCATCGCCATGACGTCACCCAGGCTTCCGATGCTGCCAGGGGATCGTCGTCCTCCCGTCACTACTCTTCCGGTACAATTACCTCGTCCTCCTCCAGAACCCCCTTCGGCCCTCCCCCTGATTTTCTGTTACGACGTGCCTTGCCGGAGGGGGATGTACTGTCACACTGTCAGTCATGTTCTGTTTGTTTTGGTTTTTATTAGTGTTTCTTTGTTCTAAGTTCCCACCACTCATCAGTCACCATGGACACTAACTCATTATCACAGCTGCACATCTTTAGTTAATCAACTCTGTGTATATTAGTTCCTGCCTGTGTTCAGTTCAGAGTCCGGTCTCGTATATGTCAAGTGTGTGTGTTGCTACCTGTCTCCTGGATTATTGTCATTAAACTTTATATTGGAATGCCTTTGATCTTCTTCGTCTGTTTGCCAGCGACAACATGTAATACATACTGATTTGGGTCACAATAGCAATATTTTCAGTGAAAAGAATGCTGAACACATGTAGGCCTAATTTATTATTAATTCAGTGTATAGGTATATAGAGGTATATTGGATTACCTGCCCTGTGGCTGGACTTCAGATTTCTTGGAATATAATACAGTTTTTTGCATTCTTTTTGAGTACTTCAGTCCTCATTCATTGTAATCTCATGAAAAAGAGCAATTGAAAATCTCTCCTTTTCTGTTTAACAGACAAAAGTGGATTTAAAAGGACATTATTGTGAGATGATGACATTATTTTAATTTATGAACATGAATTATTCCTTTAATGTTTTGAATATCTTTGAACACAATTAATTATTAATAAATATTATATAGAAGTGATGAGTTTAAGGCTGCACTGATGCTCAATTGAATTTACACACGGGGCCTGTTTTGGTATGGCTTTTATGTGCCTTAAAAGAGTCAAGAGTTTTCAGTCCCTGAAGTGGTGGTTTTAATGTGAGAATGAATTATATGGTCAAATAGCATTTGTATTTGGGTATTGTTCTAAATATTAGTTTAGTTCGTTTGATTTACTGTTGTAATTTATTAGTTGTTTTTGTGCATGCAACAAGTGATTGTGAGACTCAGTTAAATACTGATTATCCGGTATTGTTTATTGCTATATAAGTTATTCAACTGGAGGGAAAAATAATTGATTAACAAGCAACTGTTGCTGACTTCAGACCAGATTTCATTACACAAACTGTCACTGCAAGTGAGCTGTTTAGAATCACTCATTTGATCAGCTGGAAACTAGGGCCAGCGAAGAGGTAGAGGCGTGTATTTTGGCTCACACTGTATTCACAGAAGTTTATCGGCTCACTCATTTAATCCGACAGGTTTAATATAAAACAGGTGAAGTTTGTGGAGCTCTGAATCTTGGCTGGTTTTGGCAGAAACGTGTGACCGCTGCTGCCATTTCATTAAGACAAAGCGACTCTTTTACCTCCCCATGGGTGCAGACAACGGCTCATGTGTGGACATGGAAAAAGAAGCGAAATGAAATCCATTTTATAAACAGAGAAAGGTCAGTGGTGACGTGGATGAGTAGCACAACCCCTAGTGCTCACCACAGTTTGTAACCTTAGCTGCGTCCTGTATGTTGCTGTAACGGATGTGAACCATATAAACTGACCATTATATATTTATATATATATTCGGTCAAGAAGATCTGCTGAAGAAAGGTGATTTGAGGGACTTTGAACGTGGCATGGTTGTTGGTGCCAGACGGGCTGGTCTTGAATATTTCAGAAACTGCTGATATACTGGGATTTTCACGCACGACCATCTGTAGTGTTTACAGAGAATGGTCCGAAAAAGAGAAAATGTGCAGTGATCAGCAGTTCTGTGGGTGAAAATGCCTTGTTGATGCCAGAGGTCAGAGGAGAGTGAACAGACTGGTTCAAGCTGATAGAAAGGCAACAGTAACTCAAATAAACACTTGTTACAACCGAGGTATGCAGTTCAGTTCATCTCTGAACACACAACACATCAAACCTTGAGGCAGATGGGCTACAGCAGCAGAAGATCACACCGGGTACCTCTCCTGTCAGCTGAGAACACCAAACTGAGGTACAATTCACACCAAAATTAGACAATAGAAAATTGGAAAAACGTTGCCTGGTCAGATGAGTCTCGATTTCTGCTGCAACATTCAGATGGGGTCAGAATTTAGCATAAACATCATGAAAGCATGGACCCATCCTGTCTTGTATCAATGGTTCAGGTTGTTGGTGGTGTAATGGTGTGAGGGATATTTTCTTGGCACACTTTGGGCCCTTTAGTATCAATTGAGCATAGTTTAAACTCCACAGTGTTCCTGAGTTTTGTAGCTGACCATGTCTATCCCTTTATGACCACAGTTTACCCATCTTCTGATGGCTACTTCCAGCAGGATAACACTCCATCTCAACAAACTCAAATCATATATATACAATGCCTGACAAGCACCCATATCTCCTTAATATTTTGGATTTTCTCATCTAAGCTTAATTCTTTCTCCATTTGATTAGAAAAAATAACCGTATTCTTCATCATCCTATTTGACCTAGATTCCTTCTCAAAGGAATGCCAAAATAGACAGCGCTCTAACGTCTGTGGCAGTTCCTGTATTTAAAGGTATTTCCTCATTTCACTAATGTGGTGTTGTTTCAGTAAACTAAAACAGTGGGACTTGTTCTCATTTAAGAAGAAGAAAGTAACTTCTGAGTTGCAGGATCATAATAATATGCATCAAAAAAGATATTGTATGCACTACAAAAGATAACCTGTCTGTTCTCAGGTGCGTAAATCAACAAAAGTTCAATCAACCAAGAAGTCAACATTGACATTCCACAACCGTTTTACTGTTTGTTCCATGAGCTGTTTTTAAGACATTTTTTCACTTTTTTTCCACTTTGCAGATGTTAAATTAAAAGTAATTTTTGTCATAGACCCTTGCCTTGGTCTAATTGTATATCTTCCAGAGTGCGGACAATTTTGTTTTTTTTTGGAGGATCATAATAATAACCTGTACATATTAGAAAAGTACACCATACATTTTCCAAAACTTTCATCATAAATCTTTCCTTGAATTTAATTATTAATGCACAAATACCAGCAGCTTTCCTGCAAATCTCTGTAGAAGATCTTGCATATTGGATGTTCTTGATACTTGTGAGCTTGCTTTTTTAAAAAGACCTTCTACATATGGTACACACCTGAACAAAAACTTTGTTATGGTTTTCCTGACATCTCATAAGCGAATGTTACATTGGTTTTACTCTAACTCAAATGAGCAAATGTTTTTCTTGGACTTTTGTTGATGGAGTTTTGGCATGTATGTACTGTAATACAATGAATGGCAGCAATTATGTTTTTTTTTTTTCTAGGTGCAAATTTTAAGCAAAAATTCTTGTTTATATGAAGATAACAATAGCAGTCTTGTTATTTCAACCAGTGAGAGTATATTTGAGTAAAATGTCATCCAAAAACTAACCATGATGGCACAGAATGCATATTTACAGGAAAAGTTTCACTCGGCACATAATGACTACATTAAGTGTGTAAACAAGACAGCTTTATTTATTCAATACTGCTTGTACTGGAGCACATGTTCCAGATCCATCTGACATCTCATCTGCTGTAATGATTGTTCAGTACTGTCTAAAGTTCAGATTGCTCTCTTTTGTGCAATTTGAAGTATTTTCTGTTTTTCTATCATGACTGACTGGCTACTTTAAGAACCAGAAATAATGAAATGTAATTTTTTTTTGTAAATTGCATAGGGAAAAGACTTGTCATTTTTATATGAACAAATGGAATGCTGATTGTGCTTAGAGTGAGACATTATTAGTCCTGTTGATGTGACAGAGGTAATAAATCAAATCCCTCATTCACATGCATATTAAGCAGGACCTTGTGTTTCCGTAGTCCATATAGTAATTAAATGATATTTAAAATCACGTCTTATATTTACATTGGGTTTCTGTCAAAAGAACTGAAATAGCTCTATTTTTAAGACTGACTTGGCAGGTCAAGAGAAGTCTAAAAAGCTCCTCCCACTCAAAATGTATTCAATTTGTGTGTCATATTTTTAGCGTTTCCCTTCATCTGTAAATTCAATTCCGATGCCAAGGAAAATGTGGGCGTAAAAAGACAGACATTACCTCTGGTCACCATAATATTTCAATTCATCGTCAACAACTTTGTGGTTGCCAGACTGAATCGTTCTCAAAGGTTTAGGAAAATGCCACATGTAAATAGAAAAATGACTGAGTAAGATTGTTGAAGATGTTCCAAAGGACTGAAAGAGAAAAGGCTAACATTTCCTTGCCAGGCGGTGAATATATGCTGCTTTCAGTTCAGTTCATCAAACTGCAGCTTAGAAAGTTATTAATGGTGACTGTTATTTCAAATGACTCTCAAAAAACATAAGTCTTAAGGTTTGTCTTTCATCATAAGCACAAACATCTTCAGTCTTCAATCTCCTGCTGCCAACAACTGCATGTGTCAATGGAAAGTTGTGGCAACTCCCAGCCTCATTCGTCCTGCATGAACCTCTGCTGCCTTGCTGTCCAAAGACAGTCGTTTATGCTCTATTTAGTCAAATGAACTGCTTTCTTTTTCACACAACCTTCTGTTTGGGCTTATACGAAAAGTTTGAGTTTGGTGTGAGACAAAAATACCATCTAGAAGCTAAAGAAGGCCTTTTCTTTGGGTGTAAAGGAGTAAAGAACAACCTTTTGGGTGCATAATGGTAGTTTAAAAACACTAGAAAGAGATTTCAAAAGCAGAGATACGCTTTATAATCCATGAACCGAAACAACCAGCAACAAGACGAATCAAAACATTATAAACTTTGATATGAAGCAAAACTTGAAAATCAGTCAAAAAAGACTGCGATAAAGATACAAGACGGTGTACTTAACAGCTTTAATGAGGGAAAGAATATAATCACATGAAACAATGACAAAATCAAATTAAAAATGGCAGATAAATATGAAACTGTTCATTTAAATAAGTTGATTGTGTATATAGAAATAACATTTTTTACGTTCATTGAAAAATATCCAAATATTTAAGTAGTTAAGTAGGAAGCTGATTTGGGAGGATTGCAATTCTCCAAATGGTGGAGATGTCTATGTGGAATCATGGGTAATGTAGTTTTTCACCAGGAATTTGCTGTTAAACCCAATTATTGAATAAATATGCTGAAATTATGAAGACTGGAGGTTTCAATGAAAGCAGACTTTATAGGCTTTAGTTACACGACAGCTAATAATATAATTGCTAATTGATTGCAAATAGTATTTGGGGGCGGGGAATTCTTATTCTAAAGACTGATTGGACAAAAATGTTTTTAAAGCTAATGGACAAAACCCACAAATACAAATGCACAAAGACCCATTTAAAGAAATAGCACTAAATAATGTCTGTCTTGAACTCATTTTTTTCATTTTGTTCTGTAACGCTGTATTTTTCACACCGTTATAGAATTGAAGACTCAAAAAGAAACAAAATAACAGACCCTAAAATGATCCTGGCTGAGGAGCGCATGTGGGGCCTGCAGCAGAGAGGTCGGCCTTTGGAGAAGTATGTGGAGGAGTTCCTCGAGCTATCTCATTAGGTGACCTGCTCTGACCTAATCACACCATGCCAGTTCCCTCTACATACCGCTCCAATGGTTCCGTCCATTCTTCCCCTCCTGCATTTCCCCAGTGCCATTATTGGGTTTCCTACAGCGCTGACCTAGGGGCCAAAGTTACAGACCCGGCATTTACATCTGTCAGGTCAGCACTGAACTCCACCTCACTCCCTCGATCAGCAGTTTCCAAGGCCATCTCAGTCCTCAGTCCAGAGTGCCGTTCTAAGATGGCCGCCATTCCAGAGACTCATCCCATGATGGCCACCACTCCAGAGCCTCGTCTCAAGATATGTGCCATGCTAGAGCCTCGTCCCATCATTGCAGCCATGCATGTGCCCTTAGGGGTTTTGGTGGAGTACGAGGGGATGTTTTGGAGCCCAGATATGGCTCAAGCCCCTGAGTCCGCTGAAGTGTCTTCTCCAGCCCCTGAGCCTGCTCCAGTGTCAGCTCCTGTCCATGAGCCCGCTCCGGGCCCTGAGTCTGCTCCAGCACCAGAGACCACCGAAGTGAGTGCACCCATAGCTCTCCCCAAGAAAGGGGGGTGCTACCCGTCCACAGCTAAGGAGGCCATTCTTAAATAGCCAGCTCTACCCTGGTCCCCTGAACGGCCGGCTCCGTCCTGGCCTCCCAAACTCCCAGCTCTGCCCTTGTCTCCCCAACTCGACCCTGGAGGTCTCCTAAACTGCCAGCACCTGCCCACGACCTCCAGGGTGCAGGGGAGTAATGTCACATGTCTGTCTTGGACTCTGTTTGTTTCTCATTTTGTCACGTCTTACTTCGTTCAGTTTTCCTGCCACTCTTTAGTTGTCATAGTTACAGATTGATTTCGGTTTCAGTTCAGTATGAATTAGTCTTGTTTTGTCCTCTATTCTCCTTGTAATTAAGCCCTCTGTTTCGATTAGTCCCATCAGTTGATGTTGTTTTGGATGTTTATTTCTCCAAGTTATTCTCCTGTTCGTGTGGTTTATTGAATTAAAAGTTCTCCTTAAGGATTTACATCATTGTGCGCTCTTTACCAGCTACACATATAGTATACACATAAAGACACATAAATGAATATTCATAAATACACAAGAAAAGACCTTTTCATTCAGCTTGCTCCAATGGCCAGAATGATTCTGACATGCTCACAGTGTTCTTTGTCTACTGAAAAAGAACAGTTCAGCATATAAACTTCACGCATTTCTGTATTTCATTTTCATTAAATAGAATGGGTATCTGTTTTTTAAACTTTGTCAATTATGATGTAAGAAAGCAGTGGTAACACTAATATTTCCATGTCCTACGTTATTTCTTTTTTGAGTGATTTCTACCCAAAGGCACCTAACTCCAATAAACAGGCAAAGTTATTTATCAAGGTGTTGAAATAGTGTCATATGTTAGTGGCACTTTCTATTATAAACACATGTTAGTGTGGCAGTCGCCCTGCATTAGTCTGTTTTGTTATGATGTCAGTGTGGTGGCTGGTAATTACACTTGAGTTGTGTTTCTGGACTGCAGGCGTCCAGGCAGAACACAACCTGGATGGAGAATGACGTGTTGGACATTAGCCATAAATACTGGCTTTCTATGGCACAGAAGACTGACTGTGGCAGCTCTGAAAATAGTCAGGCAGCATTGACAAAGTGGACTTCTAATTAATAAACAAGTTATTTAAAAGAAAACTTGAGGTGTCTGAAATTGCAGGTGTTTATTATTCACTAGCAGCACCCGATTTAGTAGTTATATTTACCCATCCTTCTTACAGAGAAGGCGTTTAATTCTTCAACCAAATTAGATCTACAGCATCTATCAATCTGAATGAATGAAAGTAATGTGGAAGTGTGTTCCTCAATAAAATGATTCTATAATCCATAAGGGAATTGTTTCAGCTGTTACTTTGAGGGTGAGAGAGCAGTAAACACTGAAAATTATTCCATCTGGTTTTCATTACAGACAGATGGCCTCAATCATTTCTTTATTCCATGCATTGTACCAGTCCAGGGTTTCCAAAAAGAAAGAAGAAAGAAGAAAAAATCACACTGTGAGCTGAAAACACTATATTTTCAGTTAAAAAGGCATAAAAGAGACTGATTACGTTTATTGTAAAATGTTTCTTAAACAATGTGAGGTAGAAGACAAATAATTTGTACAACCATATGCATATATTATACAAGGCCATTATAACATACATTGTAAGGGGAGGACAATGTAAGATGCCAATCGCCACCAGAATTCAGCTTTGAAGATTTCTCAAATTTCTCTAGGTACTTATAGGTGCTGTATGTAACTGTTTGACTGTACTAAAGCATAAACATACAATATATTATTATTTTTGATATTATGATATTTAGGAAAGATGCGAAGTTTTCATACTTGTTTCTCTGAAAAACAATGCCAATTATTTTACTTTTAAATGTGCTTTCCGTGTCGGAATGTCTGTTTTTGTTTTGGTCTGTGCGATTCCGCCTTCTGCCAATTTACTCAATAGTACGTCGTCACACAGGTTTGCCAGTTGACGGAAAACAAAGTGTATTGCAGCCAAAGGAAGCAAACAAACTAGGTGTATTGCAGCAAACAAACTGGGTCAGAGATCGCAGATTCTACTAGGGCTACCCTCAACTAAATATTTTTCTGGTAGAATAGTAGTCGTTCGTTTTAAGCGATTAGTCGACTAATCGCACATTTATTAATAAACCGTACAAATGATAATAATGAACCTTTAATCGCCTACATAGCCTAATCAGCGCTTAAACGGATGCATAAACCTTGCCACAGCACACTGGCAGAAATAATTTTTCAGAATGCATTTTTTTAGGTTAACGTTAAAGAGAGCAGCCATTTAAAGTTGCTTCTACTTACATGATTCAGGTGATAAACCATATTTGAAGTCAATGAATGATAGGCGAACTTTAGCATGTCCTGCCTGATGTACTGTAATAACCACATAGACCACCTGTTAATGATCTGTCCATCACAGATTTTGCCATTTCCTGTGGATTTTTCTTTCCCTGCGACTAAGCGATTAATACAATTTTGGTCGACTAAGCCTCTTCTCATTGACTTAGTCAACAGGGGGCAGCCCTAGATTGTACCTGACCTAAAAAGCCACAGCATCCATCTAAAAATCACTATTTAATCATGAATAAATCAACAGCTGTCAATATTCCAGGTGACTCAACTGGTCACACAAAACACTACTAAAATTGTTTATTAAATATGTCTATAATAATAAATTTCAGTGTTTAATTTTATTACAATGAACTACATAGCCAAACAATATGCAAAATTATGACAGCAACAGGATGAATAGGTACATTTGTGCCAAAATAATGTAGAATTTTATTGGATGCAAAGACTTTGATGTTAACTGCAAAATTTATACATTTTTTGATACACTTATTTATTTGGTTACCCTAAATAAGCACAATTATATGGTCAGTTGTTTTCCCATTAAAACAAACTTGCGACTAATTTTTGGGTTGCGACCCAACAGTTGAGAACCACTGCATTAAAGTTTGTCAATGACAACAATTGCAACAATTCTCTTGCAACGACATTGTGTTTACTGGCACGAGGATGGCACAACCTGTCACTCACATTACAGCAATAACAAACCACAACGATCCAATAAATTCTGGATGGACAAAAACAAGTCCCGCCCTACATTTTTTTTCCTGTTCGAGAAGCTGTTTCACTCAGATATACGTCAAAATAGGGAAGAAAAGACTATTGCAACTTCCGTTTCATGTTAAGGAAATGCAAATGTTCAAGAAAATTACAAACAAAAGAGCACCTCAAATTCATTTGGACATCATATAAAAGCTAGTTTTTAGTAACCTATAAAAATCAGCAAATGATAATAAAATAGTTTTATGATACAGTACACAACACACATGAATACAGCACCACATTACAATTATTACTATTAAAACAAGCTATTCAAAATAAGCTATTTACAGTGTTTAATAATGTGGACGTTTCACATAATGTTTTGTTGGATGTTTTTATATGTAAACTCCTGCCCTGCAGGATTATATCCACATTCTTTATTATCATCACAATAATCTGCAAAAACCTTAAAACCTTATCAGCAGTTCTTTCTTGCCCTAAAAGAATACATATACAGTACACACACGTATACACACACACACACATATATATATATATATATATATATATATATATATATAAAAGATAACAAATTTATACATTTAGAAATGAGCAACAATTTCCTTAATGTTACTAAAATATATACGAAGATATGCTATAACAGTCTCTGAAATGTTCTTTATGAAAATAATGGAAGATTAAAACTCAACTTAAGTGCTTTTTCTCTGCAAACAGACACCATATTCCCTGAATGATCCTCTAATTACATGCTTTTTAGGCAATACAATTGCTAATCAGCTTGATGCATTGGAGAGGGTCTCCATCTATACAGCAAATTCTTAGTTCAGTCAACATTTGTGTAAAAGGAAATACTGTATAGGCCGGTTAGAGCAGAAAAGGCCTCTCAATGGCCACTATTACAGCCTAATCAACGGAACGAGTAGATAAGTGGTCGCGATTTCAGCACACGCTCAAACAACTGCAAATACTCTGAAGGCTTTGCCTCCCGTGGGGTTCTGCAGGCTGCGAGAGAACACAGAGGGTAAATAAGCAAAGTTTCCCAACCCTTAAACATCACTGTGTTCATAATGATGACATTTAGTGAAAAGCTTATTTAGTGTAAAAAGATGTTTATGATATTGTGACAAATCCTTTGTGATGATTTGATGGGATGGATATGATCATTTTTCCATTAATAGCCATTGTGAATTAGCATAATTGTATCACATGTTCATTCATCTATGATTTTGTCTACCATTAGCAAGCCTACCATCAGAGTGACTTAAAAAGTTTACTCTACCACGCTTGGAGTGGAACCACTGGTACAGCTCTACCCTAATCAGCTTTCTCAAAAAAGGCCTGTGATTTCAAAAGCTTAAGGAGAGACAGGCTGCCCCATACTCTGCCTTACACCGAATGCACACGGGCCAGTTTGTGGATAAAACCTACCTTTCTGAGACTATGCCATTCTGGTATGAGGAAATGTACAGGTTCCTGTTGTCTGTGGGCATCACGTCGACATAACCACCTAACCCGTTGCTTAAGATGCCTGCATGAATTGCAGACCTACATATACTAGATTTCTGGAAAATAAATGCATAAAAGTCTTTAGTTGGACAGCAATTTTGTGCTTTAAAGGGAGAGTTGACCCAAAAATGAAAATTTTGTCATCATTTACTCACCCAGTTGTTCCAAACCTTTATGAATTTCTTTCTTCTGCTGAATACAAAAGAAGATATTTTGAAGAATGTTGGTAACCAAACAGTTGATAGGCCCCACTGACTCCCATAGTATTTATATTAAGTCAATAGAGCCCTGGTTTGAAACAAATCTGAGAGTGAGTAAATGATGACAGAATTTTCATTTTTGGGTAAACTATCCCTATTTAAGTTTGATTTTGAAAAATAAAAAAGCTTACATCTGAATAAATTCTGGTGCCAATGACTCGAGAAAGGTGGGGATTTTCTTGCAGGCAGTTGTGAGGACAGTAAATCCTTGTGGGAAGACAAAACAGGTCGGAAAGTTTCATTTTTGACACTAATAATAGCAGTTTCAAATGCTACTAGCAAGTTTAATTTCAAAACAGTCAATATAACAACATTTCAGCTGGAGGTTCGGTTCATTACAGGATCATTTTACCTAGGACAGTGTCTTGCAGGCTTGTGGTAAGGGCACAGCACAGATACTGTAGTCTCACATGTGATAACTTTTACTGCAACAAAGGAAAGATTATGAAATTAATAGTAAAGGTACTTTATGTAACCCTTTCTACAAGACACCCCATTTCGCATCGAGGTCCTGATCACTTATGTCAGGGTTTATTTTGGGATAATAGCTGTACATTATTATGCTTCTTACTTAGTTACTTAACAAATATTTACACTCAGGGTCTAAAACTAACTTTTTTTCTGCCACACCTGCCAATGTCCAGGGACTTAAGAAAATTTACTGGCCATAAATATTTTTACCAGCCATGAAACATATATTAATCTTTATTAAAGTTACAAAATGTATTCAGTCAAAAGCAGTGAGTGATTGTTTTTTGTCTTTTGTTGTTTAATTAACATTAAAATACTTCAGTATTCATGCACTGTCTGAGATGTGGATTTCAGGGCACGTGCTTAGGAATAAGGCGTAAACGTTCGTGACGATACAGCACTGCCCCGTCAACTGTCCTGAGCGTTGTTCACATCCAAGTTCTCACTACACTGCATTCCTAGAATTCATAAAAATGTTACCCGCCAACAGGAGATTGACACCATGACATCTACTTGCCAACACTGATTTTTACTTGCATTTGGCACTTGGCGAGTGTTAATTTTAGGCCCTGGACTACTGTTCAAAAGTTGCTGAGTACATTTTTTATTTTTTAAAGAAGTTAATACTTTTATTTAGCAAGGATGCATTGATCGAAAGTGACAGTAAAGACATTTATAAAGTAACCAAATATTTCTATTACAAATAAATGCTGTCCTTTCTGTTTATCAATAATATATTTAATAATAATATATGTAATAATATATTTAATATAGTTCTAATATACTCAATTAGAAAAACAGAAAAAAATTATATAAAACCTACTTGTCACTTTGGATACTGTGAAGGCATTGGCACTCTGGTACTTCCTGTAACATTTTCATTATGTTAGATGGAGTTGTTTCTATAATGCACATGAAAGTTAATCTTGAACAGATTGCTTACCCAAGGGACTGAAGTCCATTTTTGTATGATTTGATGAAGAAGTCCTTTCTGCCCTGTCTTGTGACATCCATCCAGCCTCCATCATTGTCAATGACACCATAATGAATGCCTGCACGGCAAATACTGGATTGCTGAGGGTGAAGATATTGACAGCATGAAGTTTAGACTAAATATGACATGATAAACTTAAAAAAAAAATCGTTATGCAACACTTACCATGTCATAATACACTGTTCCAACCACTTTCGCCATGCTGTCTAAACAACCAGCAGGACACTCGTACCTTTACAGAGGCCAAAAGAATTATTTCGGCGGTGGAATTGCAGAAATTAAAAATAAAATTTGATACAGATCATCAAATGGAAAAAGAATTTACAGAATTTTGGCTCATAGATAGTGTAGTCAGTAATTACTATTCTTAGTGTCAAGAAAAAGAATTATGTGACATTTTTTTTAATGAAATATTTTATCTCACCTATTACATGTGGTGCCTTTACACTGGTCTCTTAGCTTTGTATCACATGAAACAATCTGTGCTGCACAAAGGAAAAAAGAAACACAGGTGGTTCATTTATGTTTAGACATGCTGTATAGTTTAGCAGCACTGCAGAAATGCACAGTTCTGTTCCTGCAGTTCTGTAAAAGCAAGCTGTGGAATTCCAGCAGGAGCTCATGGTGGCCAACAGCAGGAGATCTCAGCTTTCAGTCCAAACCCCCTTTCAGCAAAGGAAGCAATTTAAAACCCACAAGTATTCATCGTCCCCAAAGCAAACATTCTCAGCAGGGAGATCACCATTATGAGAACAAAAAAAAACTCCCTGCTGCACAGTGTGACTTGCGACATTAAATATACGTTTGAAAAAAATAAAATAAAATAACTAATCGACAGATCCATGCTCGGTGAACATCAAAACAATCTGAATTAAACAGAAATACATTTGAGAGCCAGCAATTTTTTTGTGCAGACACTTTCATAAAATGTTTTTTTTTTTTTTTTACTTTTATTTCTAAAAGTGGTTCCCCTATTACTCTAAAAAGTATAATCAGTGAACCACAGCTTACACATCTGCTCTTTGCTCACAACTACATTTGGGCGTCTGGTTGGACTTGGGGTCCGTAAACGGGGTCCAGGGCTATGAGGGGCCTCAGGTTCTATAGAATTTCTTTCGTCTGTTTCCTCTTGTGGGCTTTGTCTATTTGCTCCATCACCTGAAAATTTAACAAAGACACAAGTCTCCCATTTTGTCTGCATCAAGTTATGGTACATTTGAAAAATTGATCCTATTCATCAACTAATCTATAAATGATTGATTAAACACTATATATACAATACCATTCAAAAGTCAAATGTTTGTTCAAAAGTCAAAAAACAGAAAGTTCAAAAGAACAACCTTTTTTTAAAATATAGCTTTTTTGTAACAATTTAAATGTTAACACATCTTACTGACCCTAAACTTTTGAACAGTAGTGTATGTATGGAAAACGTTGGAAGCTACTGCAATATAAGTTCCAAACCTTTATAACACAGGTTTTGTCTGCAAACTCCTCCATAGCTCGGTGGGCAGGCAGAGCAAGGGGTGCCATGTTTATATGGGGCATATCCCCACCAGTTACCCCTGCACAGAACAAAACACAGAGATGGAGAAACAACACTGACAAGCTATCATAACACAAATGACAGAGAATGAGCACAGTATTTAATAATAAATGAAGGATAATGAATAAGTAACTCACTTTGGTGAGTAGTTGCACACAAGATAAACTGCTTTTGCCCAAATCTGGCCCCACACATTCATGTTGTAGCACACATTGATCGCACAGCCAATTCGACTACTAGTTGCCCAAACAAGCTGGAATAAGTGAGGAAGCAAAACAGTCAATCAGTTATATCTGACAATAATCTGGATGCTATCATTTAATGACCTTAAGCATCATCTTTCACACAAGAGATTTGTTCTATATTCAAATCTCTTTGTATGGGTTACCCCTCTTCTCCATACAATAACCTCAAGCAGTTTATAGTTTTTACATCCATATGATTTACTATATATCTCGCTGTACGTCTTTTGAAACCATAAGAAAGCTTTGTCTGAATTCAAAAATATTGAATTTAGTTTGTTGTTCAATCTACTGCATCACTTTCCAATTTGAAACAAAAGCTATATTATGGCTTTCACAAGACTTGGAAAACAGTGCATGAGCCACATAACCTACCTTAATGGTGTTTTGCTCTATTGGAGAATTTTACAGACTGAGATCATCGTCACTATTAATTGTTATTGTGTGGAAAAGAGTTGGGTTAAAAATCTTCAAAAAGCATTTCCTTTTGTGTTAATTACAGATTTTTCATTTTGAGTGAAATTTTACTTTAAATTAAGCTTTGATTGTTTGGTAGACTTTAACTGTTCAGAATTTTTTTGTTGCCATTTGGTTGCTGCTCAGCTTAACTTTTAATGTTCCTCAAGGCTCTATATTGAGACCTCTTTAGTTTTGATATGCCCCAATTCTGTAAAATACACAGTTAATACAACTGCCTAAGAACCATTGTCAAAGAGGCACACAGATATTGGCACTCATGTTCACTGGTAGCAGACTGAAGTGTTTTAAAGCTCTCCTGTCTTTTTTTTTCTACAAAAGCACTGGTTAAACTCCAAACTATTTAAAAAGGCTGCAGCTAAAGTGGTGACAACCAGAACGAGAGAACATATTACAGTGGTATTAAAATTCCTTCACTGACTTCTCATAAATTTCAGAATTATTTTCATATCTGTCAAATCCATCAATGGGTTTGCACCTAAATACACATATGTTAGTGATTTATGTTGCAGTCATTATATCTACCTGAGTGTAGTGGGTACAGACTGGACCACTACACCTAAAAGGGCAGTGAGGGTTACATTCCTGGGGGTATGGAAATGAATAGTCTTTGACCTCATCATACCAGGCTTGTACATGAGAAGTAGGTGGACGATACCTGGGGTGAACAAAAAAGGATTATTAATAGTAACTTAAAATTCATGCATTGTCTAATGCAGAATAAAACCAACAGTTGGATTATTGCAAACATGTATACATAGTCATGCATAGCCAGGCCTCCAAACATCATATGGTCTGGTGATCCACAATGTACTCAAGCAAGGAATGGTCTACGTTGACCAGAAGATTGTCTAACTGACATTTACACTACTATTCAAGAGTTTGGGATCTGTAAGATTATTTCAAGTTTTTAAAAGAAGTCTCCTATGCTCACCACAGCTGCATTTATTTGATCTAAAATACAGAAAAATTCTTCCGTCTTCCAGTCTTCAGTGTCAAATGATCCTTTAAAAATTGGTTTAAAATTCTGATTTGGTGCTCAAGAAACATTTATTATTCATATTATGATGTTGAAAACAGCTGTGCTGTAACCATGATACTTTTTTCAGTATTCTTTGTGAATAGAAAGTTTGAAAAAATACAATATATATCACTATATATATATATATGAAATAGAAATCTTTTTTAACAAAACTTTTACTGTCACTTTTTAAAAATTGAATCTGTCCTAAATAAAAGTTTCAATTTCTTTCAAAAAATTGTACTGAGCCCAATTTTTTAACAGTAGTGTATAGTGACAAACCACAATTCATTTTGTTTTTATGTATTCTTTAGTAGCTTTTGTTTTATGTGTTTTTTTAGAGTTTTTTTGAAAAAGATTGCATCACAATAATATTCCAGCATGGAACAAAAAAATATTGGAAAATGTGTAGACTCACTGACATAATTCACATACAAAAAAGAATGGTTAAATTGCTAGAAAGTGCCTTAAAGAGAACTCTTAGTATCTTTCAAAGATCTGATGAAACTGCTCACAGTAACAAAATTTATCACAAAAATATTAAGCAGCACAAATGTTTTCTACATTTGTAATAAATGTTTTTCTGTATTTTTCTTTCAAATAAATGCAGCCTTTGGAGAGCATAAGAGACTTCCTTTTTAAAGATATTGCCGACTACAAACTTAAATATTAGTGTTAGTGTATTAATAAAGCTGCTGTATAGTAGTTCAGATATCACATGTGTTGTTTTAACACAGATATAACATATTTGTTTGACTATTAAGCTCTCATTGCTATAAAGCAACAAAGCACAATCAGACCTTCCCCAGTGCACTCCTAGGTTCTGACCAATCTGAGGAAGCAGGCCAGCTGGGCCATGTTCCCAAAGGCAGGTCTCAGCCCATTCCTCAGCACTCCTCTCCAGTTCAGTGTCCCACACCTAAAAGAAACACAAGGACAGGGCTCAGATTCAGATGGAAATAGGTGGCAAGCAGAGCATTACCAAAACAAAGCTGTTTAATCTTTTGTATGTGTAGCTGTAATTATGATCTGGTTATAATGTGGTTAACAGAAATAAAGAGTTGGGGCTCAGAGGTACTGCAGCAGGTATAAATAGAGGGCATGACCAAAAAGGTTTGAGAATCACTGGGATATAGTACGATATTGCACGCTACACCATTCAAAGCCACTCACAAATCTAAACGTTTTTCTGTCTATTTGACCCACATTTTACTGTTTAATAAAAACATCTCATTATTTTGGAAAAGCAAAATGGTACTTTAACCTTGAATGGAAAGCATACAAAACTCAAGGTTGTAGAGAAATGTGAGCCAGAATTATGGTGGGAGTGACAGGGGAGTTATCTGCCCTGTCACTGCCCATACATGTTACACTTTTTCCTTAGGAAGTCCCAAAGCACAGTCCAGCGGTAAATGTGGCCCAAAAAGGTCCCCAAAATAGCTGAAACAATTGCCTGAGACATTAATCCTTGAAGTGAGCACCTGCCAACAGGATGTCTGCTTGGTTTGCAAAGCCACCCATCAAAGTGGGCCTTTAAAGGTATATTCTGCATTCAAGGCAAGAAGCTCAATTGAGAGCAACTTGCGTATGAGTTGAGATGTAAAGTTGTTCTCGTCATTTTAGTTTTAGGCATTACATTGTCATGGAAACAAAATTGTAAAACGAGATAAAACTTTACAGTTATTAATAATAATATGATAATAATCTTCATCTAGCTACCTTTTATACAATGAATGCAGTACTTGCAAAGTTACTTATAGTCAGTCTGTTGGGGGACCATCAAAACAAAGTGTTACCTTAAAAAGTGATAAGATACATTTTTGTCTTTCTTTAAAAGAATTTTTCAGTTTACTATCAGTGTTTTCACATTAAAATCATATTAACATTTTGTATATGTCTTGTGCCTCTACTATTGAAACATATTTTAACAGTTACGGATTGACTCCATTCACATCTATTGTAAGTAACAGTAATACTTTATTTTAAGGTGACATATTTACACATAACATGTAGTTACTATGAATTACGCATTGCAAGGAACTAACCCCAAACCAAATCCTAATCCTAACCTTAACCCTACAGTAAGTACATGTGGTTAATTAATATTTACTCTGTACTTATATGTGTACACTGTAACAGTGTCACCTTAAAGGGTTAGTTCACCCAAAAATGACAATTCTGTGATTAATTACTCACCCACATTTTGTTCCAAACCCATAAGACCTCTGATCATCTTTGGAACACAAATTAAAATATTTTTGATGATATCCGTGAGCTTTCTGATCCGCCATAGACAGCAACGCAACCACTTTCAAAGCCAAGAAAGGTTGTAAATACATCGTTAAAATAGTCCATGTGACTAGGGCTGTCACTAACTGTCACTGAGCTGGACGATTACATCACTGTTTTCTGCAGTGCTGATATACAGATAAATGAACTAAATTAATAACTATTGATTTTTACAATGGAATGAATCAATACTTAATTTATTTAAGCTGGACAATGACATTTTCTTTAAGAGCTGCTGTGCAGCCAAAAATTATTTGGCAATTACTACTGTAAAGCTGCTTTGACACAATTTGCATTGTAAAAAGCGCTATATAAATAAAGGTGACTTGACTTGACTTTAACGGTTTTGATGATTAATCAAGTAATTGTATATTTTTGTGGTAATAAAAATAAACACTTAGCAAACAATACCAATGACTTAAAATACATATATAATAACAATGAGGCATTCATTTTTGGTTCAAATAATGTATCAAAAGCAAGTAATCTTATGGTTTTATTGAACAACACTATTAAAAAATACATAATATACATTATACAAACAATCTTATTAAAAAAACAGGGCATATATTTCTTTAATTTAATTGTAGCCTTTGTGGCTTTCATAATATGCTATAGTATGATTTTTAAATGGTTTTAATACATTGTGCAGCCTTAGAAAACGGTTTAATAATTCGGTTCATGCATTCTTGTCCTTGGAATGCGCCACTTATGGTATTTTGCCAGTTACTCGACACACGTAAATTGCAGTCGAGGGTTTGTTAAAATCAAGTACTCAAATTTAATCGAAGAATCATGACAGCCCAACATATATTTTATGAAGCGACGAGAACACATTTTGTGCGCAAAAAGAAAAAAAAAGAACAATTTTATTTACAATTTCCTCTGTTCTATGTCAGTCTCGGATGCTGTTCACGTGAGCACCATTATGCATGCCTGTGGTGCTGAAGCAGGAGCCAGCCAATACATTCTGATATAGAACCCGGAAGCCCTGCACTGTGTTTACAACGTGAGAAGTTTTGGAGACTGACACTGAAGAGAATAAATTGTTGAATAAAGTCATTATTTTTGTTTCTTTGCGCACAAAATGTATTCTCGTCACTTCATAAAATTAAGGTTGACACGAACTATTTTAATAATTTCTTTAATACCTTTCTGAGCCCTGAAAGTGGTAATTGCATTGCTTTCTATTGGGGAACAGAAAGCTCTCAGATTTCATCAACATTAGCTTAATTTGTGTTCCAAAGATGAACGAAAGTCTTACGGGTTTGGAATGACATGAAGGTGAGTAATTAATGACAGAATTTTCATTTTTGGGTGAACTAACCATTTAAAATAAAGTGTACCTTAAGTACCTCACTGGATCCCAGAAATTGCTTTTTCCTAAGTAAAGGAAGGACCAGTGATAATGAATTTTTGTGGTTATCAACATCATGCCACAAATACTGTTAAATGAGCTTAACTTGTTTTTAACAGAATATTCCTTCTAGCAGAAGGACAGGTGTCTATCTATATTAACCAAAACACATCAATGGAGAGATATATATTCAGTATTCCATTTTGCATGTGTATATTAATGATTGAAGGTGTTATGGTGTACCAACAAAATCTAATACTGTAAAACCACAGGTGGTCCAAAACTGAATGCCAGCTAGTATTGTATTTCTAGTAATGAATAGTCTGTCCTGCAAAACCTGTAAACTGAAAAAAAGGGTAAACTGATTCTATTTACACAGCATTCTCAATAGGGGAGGCCCCAAAGAATCCAACCGCACTTAGACAGGACCAGTAAAGGAAAACACGTCCCGTCAGTGCAGACACTAATACTCTTTCACACACCATTGTTTACTTCATTTGACACCTCATCAGCTGCACGTTTTTTGTCATCTGGTCAACATTCCAAGAAAGTGAAAAATTTCCAACGTCCCTCAGGAGCTCTTTTTTTTTGTTGCGTGGCAAAATAGCCACAGTGAAAGTATTAAATGAGAGCGTGTGTGTGGGAATATGAGTGGGTTCTTGTTGAAATGACGGTCTGTTGATTGCTTGATTTCCCTGCTGCAGTCTGGAATTCTGCTGTTTTGCCTAGAATTCAGAATCAGTTATTGTAAGAGGCTGTGGAGGGCTGGAGCAGCGCATCATCACATTCCATGTCTCCACATCCATCACACCTTTCCTATTACTCTCACTCTGCTGAGCTGCCCAAACTCCACTCCTGACACCCAGTTAACAATCCCTGCAAGGCATCTCTCAAACTGCTGCCCGTCTTTCTGAAAAGCTGCAATATAAATGGGGTCTCACTGTTCAAGTTGGCCATGCACCTATTTATTTTTTTATTTTAAAACAAGGAAACCCAGCTCCTAATTTATTGTGGTTCTTTACACTACCGTAGTTTGGAATCATTAAGGTTTTTTTTTTTTATGTTTTTGAAAGTAGTCTCTTAATCTCACCAAAGTTGCATTTATTTGATGAACAAACAACAAAACAAATAATACAAAAAACTGTAAAAACAGCATTATTTTTTAAACATTATTACAATTTATATAAAATAACTGTTTTGCAATTGTGTATATTTTAAATTGTAATTTATTCTTGTAAAAGCTGTATTCATCATTCTAAGATCATTTCTCATATTATCAATGTTGAAAACAGTTTTTGCTTCTTAATATTTTATTTTATTTAGTTTTATTTTAGTGGAAATCATTATTCACTGCTATTCAAAGGTTTGGGGTAAAGAATAAGAAAAAAAAAGAAATTATTTCTCAGTTTCACAGACAGACTGGAAGAACAATGGGAATAATAATTTATCTTCCATCTTGACAATGATCCTTCAGACAGAATAAAATATATGTGCTTTAGACGCAGACTAAAGTCAGGTTGGTGGTGAGTGTCTGCAAGTGTGTGATTCACTGATAAACAGCTCATTGAAAACTGGCAATGCTTGAGCAAAGACATCAAAAAGTAATCATGCCACTTTCAAACATTAGACAAAGCAAAAAGTTCAGTGAAGCTGTATCAATGTTTCAATGTTCTTGTTATTTTGTTACTTTATTTCTGTTCTCAAATGACAACAATTCTCTGTAATAATCTCAAACCTTTTTATTATTTTTTCTCACATAACCCACCTAGAGTCCCACTATTCTCTTTGCAAACAAAGACCAGGTACTTAAAGAGATAGTTCACCCCAAAATACTCATACAGGTTCTAACCCCCATTGTTCCCTAAACAGCTGCTTGCCCCATAGACTTCAATAGTATGAAAAAAATACTATGAACGCCAATGGGAATCTGAAACTGGTAACCAACATTCTTCAAAATATCTTCTTTTGTGTTCAACAGAGCAAAGAAACTTGAACAACTTGAGGGTGAGTAAATGATGACAGAATTTTTATTTTTGTGTGAACTATTCCTTGTGTAGGCATTTTAAAGCCTTCTGTATCATATTTGATTAAAAAAAAAACTTATAAAGCCTCTAAATTATCAATCAACATGATCAAAACTTCTATGAAAAACCTTTTGTACACAAAATTATTATAATTTTACGATAAACATCTACTGGACTGAAAAAAATTAATCATGTTAAAATGTATGTGTCCATTATGAATTAACAGTTACTTCTCTCAATTATCATTGTATTGCATTGCATTATGTTTTGCGCACTACAATTAAAACTTCAGTGCTTTGATCATAAAACTTAGCATTTGAATATAATCTTACTAAAACATATTATTGGGAGATATAGAGTGACAACTGATATTAACATGCATTTTATGTACTGTAGTAGTAGAAGTCTGTAGTTTTAAGTAGTTTGCTGTTTCACAAATCGCATTGATTTACATTACAAGCCATCAGAATTTCATCTTACTTTTTGGCCAAATAAATATATAACTACATCTGCACCAAACCGCATTTTTTGATTAGTTTCAGCCTTTGAATTTGTAACAACTAAACCAAAGAACAATTTAAGTGAATAATTATTCCTAATTTGTGTAATACACCATATTCTATCATTTGTAACACAGTAGAGACGTTTTACCATGTATTCCATATTTGAAGCCTGTGGGTAGACCTGCCCCCGAAGTTTGTTGTGAAGGTCCAGGATGGCCTGCATGTCACTGGCAGTGATGGCCCTCTTGCCTCGCTGTCTGTCCACCATCCTGTCTCCATCATCATCCAGGTACTTATCCAAGAGAATGCCAAGATCTGTGGCATTAAACAGCACCATGGCAAATACACGCTGGGTCACCAGCAGGAGAGAAAAGCCCCTCATTATTGCAGAGGTTAAATGACTCATGGTGGATGAGTTATGATGATGACGTCTGAGGGTCTTCAGGTAACTGCTGAGAAGAGGAGAGCTTTCAAGTAGGCTAATAATTTTGAGAAATAAAACAGGTACAAAAAAGAGAAGGAGATAGGGAAAGTCTTGCAGTGGAAGACGACAGTTCTAAAAATTCAACCAAGCTTTTGTTTACATATTCAATATCTGTATGAGGATGCTACAAGGAACAATTTTGCAATTTTTAGGGACAAAGAGCACACTTTCTTGCGTTTAAAAACTTAAAGGCTGTTTAACAAACGTCTTTTTAAAGAACTGAATCAGTTCATAACTCATTTCATGTAAGTACGTGGTCCCTGACATTCAGGCTGTTGTATTTGTATGTGTCCACGTTGTTTGTTACAGCCAAGATTCAGCTAATAAAAGTATAAAGTTTAAGTCAAACCTAAAGATTTGACTTCGTGTTAAACAAGTCTCTTGCCTGCAAGATTTTTTTTAATGTTTCGTATGTTCTGCACTTTTTATTTGTAACATTTCTGATACTCGTATTTTAAGACAATTTTCGGCGACTTGTTGATTCGCTTACCGATTCAGTCTGCGTGAACCAATTGTTCAGATCGGTTCTTTCAACCGGTTCACCTGAGTCATTGAAAAGATTCGACCCAAAAGAACGGTTTGTTCATGAATAGGACACCGGAAAGGTACTGAATGAAATTGGACGCTTTAGTAAAGATTAAAAACACTATTGTTAAATTAAAATTATGGATAACAGATTTCTGTGTGACATATCAACAAAAACGCACGTTATAAGATGCACATAGAATGACAAACACAAACCATTATGCTATAACCTTACAAAATATAAAATAGTGAATTATTTTCCTGCCTTATAAAGCAAGTTAGAAGTAAAAGTAAACAGTAGCTATAGGCTATGTATATATAGTCTTGATAAGACTTGACACTGTCAGACAACAACTATAAAGCAATCATTAATTAGACTTGAACCAAGAATTTTTTCGTCAAAATATATTTGAATGCTGATTACCTGAGCTTCTGTATCCAGCGAATAAACGTTCACTCAGCTTTTCTGCAGACTTGCTGTAAGTTTCAGCAGGCTAATGAGAACTGCTAGTCTTGTGACAGTAATGTTTTGCGAATGCTCATCCATAGATCCCAAAGCATCTGTAAGCATGCTCATAAATGCAATTTAATGCTCAGCAACAATGTTAAGAATCGGTTCCGCTGGGATAGACTGCGACATCTCTTTAAATCCAAACTCAACTTCTTTGACGCAGTATCGAATTTCTTTGCAAACCACGCCTCCTGTGTTTTAGTCAACCCAGCCGTTTAACCTGGATTCAAAAGAATCATTTTTAGTATTGTAAACAAATCTTTGTGTGGGAAAGGCTGCAGTGCTGATATACATAAATTAACTAGACTAATAACTATTGATCTTTGCAACGGAATGAATCAATAATATATAGAATAAGCTGGACAACGACACCATTTTCTTTAAGAGCTGCTGTGCAGCCAAAAATTATTTGCCAATTATTACTGTAAAGCTGCTTTGCCACAATTTGCATTGTAAAAAGCGCTATATAAATAAAGATGACTTGACTTGACTTGAAAGGCTAATCCAAAATGTATCATTATTGTTTGCACCGTATTGTTATCCAGTTAAACATGGACTTTCAGTGGCATCAAGTCAACAATCTGCTCGAAACATTCCTGACCATGTAGACATGATGGCATCATGCATTTGTAACAGAACTGTTCCAAAATATCCCAAAATGACTTGTTGGAATTGAAGTCTAGAGGCCATTTGAGTCCAAACTCATTGTTTGTGGAAGATCATACCAGGAAACATCTATCGTCTAGTTTTCAGCAGGTGCCCACTATAGCCTGGAATGGTACATGGGTTTAGGAACCTGGAAAGAAATGGTCATCTGTTGCCGTCTAATGTACTTCACATCAATGTTCGATGTGTGTTCAGAGATGTTTTCCACAGCAGTCTCACCTCTCATTAATAAAGCATTTGAGCACGATTTGCACAAATACTCTAGATAAAGTAACTTAGCATGGAAAGGCCTTTCTCGTTGTTTTCTTTAAAAGTTTAAGCCATGCGGATAAACTTGCAGACAGCTTTTTACAGGAAGAATTCAATATCGATGGCTTGAAACAGTTGAAAAAAGCTTCCAAATTAAAGTTTAAGGTAAGACCAAATATTCACTATAGGGTTCAAATCTGGACTGACGAAGGCCTAAACATGAGCTTGATGGACTTGTTCTCAAGTCACTTCTTGGTTGTCTTTAGATTGCATTTAGAGCATTGTCTTAACATCTGATCATTTCTCTTTCAGTTGTGGGAAGCAAGCCATTCAGCAATATTCTTCTGTAATCCAAAGCATCCAATTGACTTTTCACAGTGAAGTAGCTCACCAATCCCAGCAGCTAAAAAGGCTCTCTAAAAATGTCAGTCTTCCTCCATGCTGCACTGTGGTAGAGATGCATTTCTCATCAGATTTTCAAAGACGACACTCTGGGACATCACCATACAGTACAACTCGTGTTTCACTGTTTCTGTCGTTGTTTTTGTGAGACAACAATGGATTTTAAGTAGTGCGTTTACTTAGATTGTTCTAATTTCCTGACCAATAATTTGTGGACTCTTTTTTTCTTTTCTTTTTTCTCTCTTTCTCTCTCTCTCTCTCTCTCTCTCTCTCTCTACATATATATATATATATATATATATATATATATATTTATTTATTTGTTTATTTATTTATTTTTGCCCAGGAGTGCATTTCATTCAAGACATAAAATGAAGATTATACACTCGATGACTAATCAAATAAGCACATTTGTGACTGACCATGTGACCACTTTGCACAAAAAGTTGCATTTTCTTGCTTCTATTTGGATTCCGAAATTATGCTGACTAACATGATCATCACATCTTTTACCTCTGAAACATTTTACTTTAGACTTTTGGACCCCACGGCATTTGAAAAATAAACGTGAAATATAATTATCTGCTACATAGGCTACAGAAGTTTCCATATGAAATCATAATAACACGACCATCATTACCTGACCTTACCAACACCGCCATTTATATTTAGGTGTTTGGCAAATGAACTTGCCAGACTATTAATTTTTCCTATTTGTTATATACAGCAGAGCCCACACTGTATTTTATCTTAATGTAAATCACTGTTCTATCTGGCATACCTCATGTGCATACATTTGAACTCAATCCAGTTTTATTGCTGACTCTCAAATTTATATTTAGCATCTCTGTCCTGTCCAAACCAGAAGCTGTGATTTTTGGAGCACAGCTTTACTTTGCACTTAATGTCCTAATGAGCCTCTACAACATGACCTACCACACCTGAAACGGCAATGAACCAGAGTTTGCGGCTAGTTTTGTAGGTCAGTGGCGTGGGGCCGTGACCGCAGCCATCAGAATGGATAGCTGTGTGAACAGACCAGGACTGTCCACAACTGAAATAGAAATGTAAAGGTGCTTTGAGTGCCAGCGAGACACAAAACACTACAATAATTCATAAGCCACAGGATAGAGTGACAGCTGCTCTGTGTTAAGCTAAAATGCATGCACTGCTAAGACATAAAACTTCAAAAAGACAAAGCAGAAAGAAAGAGAAAAAAAAACATCACCAAAAAACAGCACTCCTCTTCAAAAAACTCCCCTCAAAACATGTTTATTGTCGTCTTTATTGGACATGGTACATGAAATGACTCATGTACGCATACAGTTTGAAGTGGGAGAAGATGTTTAAATGTTTATACACTCATGGCGTTTTGCAATATATTAATAATTGAACTTTTCATTGCATATCCATCATAAGCTTCACAATAATGGTTTTTCATTATATTCATATAATAAACATGGCAGTACAGGTGATCGCTAGTCTGTTTGCACTTTTTTCTTATTCGGCTCCCTCTGTTGGCTATCCTCTTCCTTCTCAAGTGTACATGTGCTTTAAGGCTGATGAGACAAATATTTAAGTTTGTGTCCTGTCTATATTTACTTCCCAATGAACTGAATGAACCAATACTGTAAACACAAGACCAGAAACAGCTCAATGTCTCCCTCTACCGTTTTCTAGGTGGAATTAAACCAACACATAGCATGTTCATATGGTGTTGTTACTTCTATCATGATTCATGTGTATCACCATTTATTTATTTTTTCTGGATTGATACATTTACAACCATTTACATATTTGTCACAGAATTTACATGCTATTTCCAAAATATACAATGCATACTTTGCATACAACATTGCTACAGTATGTACCCTAATGTACAGTCCTACAGTAAGTATATAAAAGAAGTGTTGTGCAGGGTTTCAACTTTATAGTGTACAGGTGTAATGTTGTACATAACAGAATTTGAACTCAAAAAATGAAGTTTTAGGAGTTTTAATTATTAAATATTAATAAAACATACATAACATTTTAAGTATTTAAGATTATACACTAGGTCACTAATCAAAGAAGCAAATTTGTGACATTGATCACGTGAATTCCTTTGTAAAAATCAAATTTCCTTGCTTTCATTTGGAACCTTCTCAAATTATGCTGCATAACACAATAATCAGGTCTTGAACTTTTTACTTCTATTAGGCTCGAGTGTATGACCATTACATTTTTAATTTGTTTGTTTGTTTGTTTTTTAATAGTAGTACCATTATAACGATTTACATAATTTGTCACAATGTACGGCCATGGGCAAAAGTATTGGCAGTAACATCAATTTTGTTTTGCAAAGTCTGTTGCTTCAAATGTTGCGGTGTTGATTCACATTACGTCAAGATTATTGCGCAGGATGATCAGATGCATTTTAAATAATTTAAATAAAGCTTAATTGGCCAAAAAAAAAAAGAACAAAAGCACAATGTTTTACTGTTTGTGGTACTGGTACAAAATGACCAGCTAATATAATTTCCCTAATCGTATCATCAACCCGTGGGAAAGTGTGAACAAGTATAAGACAAGAGAAATCACTTTATAAAATTCTGATTGGATAATAAGAGCGGACTGATTGCTATAAAAGAGGGAAAGGGTGCTTCCGATCATTGTGTTCTTGTGTTTGCAATGGCTACCTCAGAAACACATGCAGGCATCATTGCTTTACATCAAAATGTTCTAGCATGCAAGGAAACTGCTGCAAACAATATATTGCACATGAAATAATCATCAAGAACTCGAAGTAGAGGTTCAACTGCAGTGAAGGCAGCTTCAGGATGTCCCAGAGTGTCCAGCAAGCACCCATCCCATCTTTAATTGCAGCAGTCTATGTAAAAAAAATATTTAATTACTCAAAAATATTTAAGTTGTTATTAATTTAATGACTCAAACACTTCACTTGTTTCATTACTGAATAAATCAGTGTTTTTGAATGAATCTTTTGAATGAATGAGTCAATGACAAATACATTTTAACAGGAACTTGTCGCAACCTCACTGGTGTAATGATGTAATCAGTAACTTTATTTGAAGCATCAAGTTACTTTCAAAAGTATTTCATATTTATATGGTATCAAAACATACTGCAAGGGCAAATTCTCCCAATAACCTAAGAGCAATTTGGTGATAATTTATGCATTTTCCAGCATGATTTCCACCATGTCATGAGGTAAGAGTGATAATAAAGTGGCTCAGAGGTCATTACATTGAAATATTGGCTCCGTGGCCAGGCAGCTTAGAGAAGAGGACAAGCAGAAGCAAAATCTATAAAAACTGAAGCAGCAAACATTGTGAAACACAAAATAAATGTCAATGCCAATACTTTTGACCACGGCTATACATAATTTTTCAATATTGAATATACTTATTTAATTGCTATTGTTACAGTGACAACCTACAAGTATATAAAAGAAGTGCAGCACAGGGTTTCAACTACTAACTTAACACTTGGATGGTTGGAGAGAGTAAATGTTTTTCAAACTAGCTTTTTATTGGCTATGTAATGAATTACCAGAAGATGGCAATCTTACCTAATTTTTGTCCTAATGCAGCTCCACTCTGCTAATAATCATCCAATGCAACAAGCCAATAATAAAATATATGAATAAAAACAGCCAATGGATTTGATGACTGATTAGTCAGGTCTGCACTATGCAGTAAAACAAACAAACATTTAGAAAGCACTATTACCTAATTTGGTGTCTCTGAAATCTTATGCTGAATCTGCAGAGGGAAAAGAGAGGAATGGCCCTTTAAATCCTAATGTTCACATCCCTGATGAGTGGTGCCAGGGAGGACCTGCAAGTGCCTGTGCTATAATGTTCAAAAAGATATGAGTAAATAAGACAATGCAATGCACAATTCCTTAACAGAGATCTATTGTCATGCATGCATGGTACATAGATTCTGAGATATCAATGAGATGTCAATGAGAAGTATGATAAATGTATGTGGGTCATTCACAAATGTAACTTAAAAAAAAATAAAGGTGTTTTTTTTAAACTGATTATTATTAGAGTCATGAACAATATCTTTAAACAATTTTCAATTGTTAAATAATATTTCAAAGTGTTTAAATAGATTTTTTGGCTGTTTTTATGTCAGGTGGTACAGCCAAATAGTTGTTAGTTGTACCACCTGACATGGAAAGTATACCAACCTACCCATACTTAAAATTAACCATTTTTACCAGTATTTGAGAAAGATCTACAAATCTTTTCACTCTGCCACAAAGATCATTTGGGGTCCTCTGGATGATGCATAATCTTGTTGAATCCTGATGATGCATGAGTTTACTGTTATTACTTTGTCAATTCATAATAAAGTAGCCATGTTTGCAGTTGGGCCAACCTGACATTTGAGATTATACAAATTGCTGGATAAACATTTTTCAATTATCTCAACAGCTTTAAAACTTCTGATATGTATAAAATTTCAAACTTAAAATGATGCCATAGTATTTAGTTTTTAATTTTTTATTATTAGGATACTATTTTAAATAGTTTTCATAGTCTGTTCATTTGTTCGGACAGATGCACCTTCTGACATTTTGGGGGTTTAAGACAGCAAAATATAATATGTATTATTTAAATGCACTAAAAATGAATTCAAACTAATTTTTTATAGAATAAAGTGATATATGTCATGCATTTATCAAATTATTTTAAAAGGAAATAATGCACTTGGACACAAATATATGCACGTCATGTACAGGGAGTAAAAATCTGTAAAAGTGTTCATTCCCACCAGCACAGGTAATGATTTCACAGCAGGAAAGCACTGGAAATCTTTCTGAATAGTTGGGAGGGCACATGGATCAAAGACTACCTTATTTATATTTTTGTAGAGAACGTCCTGCACTGTTCCCCTCTAAACACCCACAGCAACAGCATTAGCCAAGAGTGCTGCTTTGATTATCATTTGTACTGGTTTCAGCTTCTTGATAATACTCTTAAAGTATAATTTTTCAAACCGATTTGTATAATTACAATGTTGGTAGTATATGTAAATGAACAATGTTTACAGAGTGAACAGACTTTCCTTGAAAGAGACTTTGCCTGTTCACAACAGTGTTTTGCTTCAGGCGGCTGATCGAAATTGACAGAACACCACTTTCTATCAGTTTATTCCCCTCCGTTTGACCTAAAACACTTCTGTTTGTCCAGATTCAAATGTTGATTACAAACACTGAGGTTTTTTTTAGATTTTCCTTTGTTGGGTTCTCTATACATTTACAATAATAATTTTTTTGCAGTGTTTAGCTGCTGCCTACAACACACTGGATCCTTCACTGGAAACAGAAAATAACTCACTCCCACTAAACATTTACTCTTTAATATTCTATCACCCAGGAACAATACACATCCTCACCATTATGACTAAAAGTTTGCATTTCCTACTAAAGCAAGGCAGTATTTGACTCTGGTAAGTGCATCCATAGCAGACTGGAGGGACTGGCCTTGGACAGCAACACACCCAGTGCATTATGGGTGTTGAAGATTTCCTACCTATTCAGCAAAAGTGAAGACAACAGTCTTTTTTTCTCCGTTATATTTTTAGGTATGTACTGCCAATTTCAATTTTTTTCACCTTTCTACTGTATAGACAGCCAAGTTTTATTGAAGGCCCATTTTGAAAAGATGGATTAAATGGATAAAAAAAATGACAGTCAACAAATTTATAACATTAGAAAAGATTTTTATTTCACACAAGATTGTGTTCAAAATCTTGGGATAAGAAATAATAATGAAAATTTTTTTTTTCTATTTAATTAGGAGTAACAAATCAACGGCACAGCCGGTCATGTGACCAACATTAAGGTACAAACCTTGATGAACCAACTGTGACGTCTGACCCAAAGACCCATGCAGACTGGGAGGAGTGTGTCCCTATCAGTCGACTACATAATTTGTTCAAAATTAATTGTGTTAATATGTTCATTTTATTAGAATGTCTTGATTTCCTAAAGATTACCACAAAGAGCAAGACTTTTTGATTCTTTAAATGACAATGTAAAATAAACTAACAAGACAAACATTTGATTGTTCACTGAGTCTTAGACCCTAATTTCCTTTGACTAAGCCAGCAAAACATAAAAATACCAAAATAATCCATCATGGTTCTATTGAAACACTTCTGAAACTGCAAAGATTTAAAAAATTTCAAAAATTTTAGTTCAACAGTTTTGATGTCAAAGTGTTTTGGCTGCATCGTATGTTAAAACGGTGATTACTGTAGTGACTTACCATATGTATAATGTTTGTGGCTGACATCCCAGCATATCACATGAAATCAAAGCCATAGAATTTCTGTAAAACAACAAAAGATACATGTAATTTCAATTTATAAGTCAATAGCCCTAAAGTCAATAGCGTCTCATACAGTCATATACTGTTTAAGAACTTTTTTTCGTCTGTGGGAATTGTGTTGTGTAAAACTGTTAGACAAAATTGTGTCTGAGCAAACCTTCAGTGCTCACCCAGACAAATCAGGTGTCGAATACTGGATTCAGCCTTCAAAAGACAAGATCATCGATCTTCATATGTCATGGGTCATCTATCAGACAGAGAGAAAGACAACACACAGCAGACAATAATGAATAATCTAGAGGACAATTAACAGTGACCAACAGTAATAATGTCTCTTCATTTTTGAGCAACTCATGAATTTCTTCAGGACTCAAACAGCAAACAATTCCATTTTTTAGACTGACCACAAAAATATGTCAACAGAGAGTGAAGCTGCCATGGAGACTGGTGAGCAGGGGTCAACTTTTGCCTTAATTGTGGGGGAAACACTATTTAAAATACATTTGAATAATGTTATATAATAGTTTTACAAAGGAAATTTAAAGTTTACTTAAGTAGGTTAACACAGGTCGGTTTTAGGTTGTTGCTTAATATATCTACTAATAGGCCTACATTTTTATTATTATTGTAATGTATGAAGCTGGAAGATTCTTTTCTCCGCCAAAAACAAACAAAACATTTTTGTTATCTCTGTCGCGGCGATGCTCACGTGACTTTCCTGTGGTGAAACGTCCACTCATGAAAGTTTGTATTACTTGCTTGCGTTTTTAAGCCATATCAGTACTTATAAACTTAAGTATATACATTTATATAGTTTTATATAAATATATAGTTTTCTGCGAGAACACGGAAAAAATGCAAATATAGTGTTGGTTGCACATACTGGGCGTTTCTGAAAAGCATTGAGCTAAATTCGTCCTAGGCATGACGTATTTTTTTCTTTTTTTAGTACGTTAGTACAGTATGCTGTTGTCAGTCTATTCTGTTAATTAGGATCAAAAACGGAAAATCACTCACTGCTCTTGCCTCAATAACTTTGGTACTAAATATATTTCTTACCCAAATATGTTCTAGCGCGAGGATATGATCATAGCACCTCGTATACAGCTAGAGCAATCACGCGAGGGATTAATGGGTTCTGTGACGAGTTTCCTTGTGACGTCACAGCAGAAAACCAATATAAAGAAGGCGCGTGAGCTTAGAATGTGTCGCGGTTCCATTTGAAGACGGTAGTTCTCTCTTTGGAGTATCTCGACGTTGCGTACATATATGGATCACATTCACAAGTGCAGAATTTTGATTTCTTGGTCACACAAATTTGAGCAAGGAGGACTTCAGGCAAGAGGAAAGTAAGAAATAACATTTCTACAATAATAAGACAAGCAGGCATGAGACTACAACAGATGCCAGAAGAGTCACCAAAAAGTAGGATTTGACAAATAACTAGTCAAATAAGTTATAGTTAAAGGTACACTATGTTGTTAACTTATTTGTTCAAAATTGATATAATAAGCGAGTACATCATGAATCCATCTACCAAAACATGTTTTTGTCATATCCTGAATTATTACAATACGCCTATAAGCAGGGCCATGAAAAAACATTTTGGGAGGCAGGTGCTTAATTGTTAATATATATATATATATATATATATATATATATATATATATATATATATATATTAACAAAGAAAAAAAAACTTAAGATTTAAGTTTTTACATGTTGTAATAGTTACATGATAAATGATATCTGAAATAGTTGAATTTATAATTAAACGTAGGAGAACAAATATTCAAGTGACAAAACAAAATTAATGCCCAGATATAATTATTTTAAAATACGAATTCTGTGGTGAATTGGCCTTTTTGTCATTTCGGTTCCTAACTATAATTATTTTAAAATACGAATTCTGTGGTGAATTGGCCTTTTTGTCATTTCGGTTCCTAACTCTGGTGGAGCACTCTGGGCGGGACTGTCCAGCTATGTGCCTGTAGCGCAGTCGGTTGTATTCTGCTTATCCAAAAAACCCTTAACTGCCTGTACATTTAGGGAGAAGCTGCCCTTTCAAGTCAGGAATGTAGGGAAGTTGTGGCACTGAACTATGTGCGGGACAACTAGCAATGGACCAAAAGCGCACTCTACGGGTTGCTCACCTTGGCCATTTGGATGTTTCGGTAAAGCTGTCAGTTCACCCCAAGTAAACACTTGGAGTTAGGACTAGGGTGTGTCCTGTAAGGTTGCGGTGGGTGGGACACAGGCCGCACCCTAGGTTGCCAAAAAAATGACAAAGAATTTCTTAAAGAAAGCTAAATGATATCTGGAATAGTTAAATTTATAATTAAACGTAGGAGAACAAATATTCAAGCGACAAAGCAAAATTAATGCCCAGATATAATTATTTTAAAATACGAATTCTGTGGTGAATTGGCCTTTTTGTCATTTCGGTTCCTAACTCTGGTGGAGCACTCTGTCCGGGACTGTCCAGCTATGTGCCTGTAGCGCAGTCGGTTGTATTCTGCTTATCCAAAAAACCCTTAACTGCCTGTACATTTAGGGAGAAGCTGCCCTTTCAAGTCAGGAATGTAGGGAAGTTGTGGCACTGAACTATGTGCGGGACAACTAGCAATGGACCAAAAGCGCACTCTACGCGTTGCTCACCTTGGCCATTTGGATGTTTCGGTAAAGCTGTCAGTTCACCCCAAGTAAACACTTGGAGTTAGGACTAGGGTGTGTCCTGTAAGGTTGCGGTGGGTGGGACACAGGCCGCACCCTAGGTTGCCAAAAAAATGACAGAAAATTACTTAAAAAAAGCTAAATGATATCTGGAATAGTTAAATTCATAATTAAACGTAGGAGAACAAATATTCAAGTGACAAAGCAAAATTAAAGCCCAGATATAATTATTTTAAAATACGAATTCTGTGGTGAATTGGCCTTTTTGTCATTTCGGTTCCTAACTCTGGTGGAGCACTTTGGGCGGGACTGTCCAGCTATGTGCCTATAGCGCAGTTGGTTGTAGTCTGCTTATCCAAAAAACCCTTAACTGCCTGTACATTTAAGGAGAAGCTGCCCTTTCAAGTCCGCAATGTAGGGAAGTTGTGGCACTGAACTATGTGCGGGACAACTAGCAATGGACCAAAAGCGCACTCTACGCGTTGCTCACCTTGGCCATTTGGATGTTTCGGTAAAGCTGTCAGTTCACCCCAAGTAAACACTTGGAGTTCCCTTTCGAGGGAACTCGCACTGCGTCGATAACGACACTTTGGGGAACGCCCTCAGCATGACGCGTCTGAAGCATGAATGAAACTATTCCAATCCTGATTGGTGTTGCGTCATGACGTAACATGTGACGGCATACACGGAAGCTACAAAGGGATGCCGGCACACAACAGAGTTAGCTTTTTGCTCTTCAGCAAGCGCTTTCTGTCAAGCTGTCAGTCCTATTTGGTGTTGTGTGTCCCGTTGGAACTTGAAAGTGTGTGTCTTCCTATGCTCCTGTTCCTGGCGCGGAAGCCCGTTCTGCGGTTTCTTCTGCCCAGTGCGGGAGCATGATGCTGAGCTATCTGCATCTGAGGATGTGGATATGTTCAGTGTTGCCGCGGGGGAAACCTCGCTTATGAAAAGGGGGACACACGCGATCCGTGCATATCACTTTTGCGTGCGGGGCACCAACAGTCAGCTCTCGAGGGGGCTGGCTGTGTTTATTCAGAAGTATCTCAAATAAAAAAGTCTTGTGTAACATGAACTGCAGTAAAGATTCTATGGCTCTGATCTCGCATTTGCTGAGGCAATGTGTAGATTTTGAGTCTGCAAATTGCAAACGAATCTAGTGGCTCTGATCTCGCGTCTGCCGAGGCGACGCATAGATTTTGAGTCTGCTTACTGCAGTAAAGATTCTATGGCTCTGATCTCGCATTTGCTGAGGCAATGCGTAGATTTTGAGTCTGCAAATTGCAAACGAATCTAGTGGCTCTGATCTCGGGTCTGCCGAGGCGACGCATAGATTTTGAGTCTGCTAACTGCAGTAAAGATTCTATGGCTCTGATCTCGCATCTGCTGAGGCAATGCGTAGATTTTGAGTCTGCAAATTGCAAACGAATCTAGTGGCTCTGATCTCGCGTCTGCTGAGGCGACGCGTAGATTTTGAGTCTGCTTACAGCAGTAAAGATTCTATGGCTCTGATCTCGCATTTGCTGAGGCAATGCGTAGATTTTGAGTCTGCAAATTGCAAACGAATCTAGTGGCTCTGATCTCGCGTCTGCTGAGGCGACGCGTAGATTTTGAGTCTGCTAACTGCAGTAAAGATTCTATGGCTCTGATCTCGCATTTGCTGAGGCAATGCGTAGATTTTGAGTCTGCAAATTGCAAACGAATCTAGTGGCTCTGATCTCGCGTCTGCCGAGGCGACGCGTAGATTTTGAGTCTGCTAACTGCAGTAAAGATTCTATGGCTCTGATCTCGCATTTGCTGAGGCAATGCGTAGATTTTGAGTCTGCAAATTGCAAACGAATCTAGTGGCTCTGATCTCGCGTCTGCCGAGGCGACACATAGATTTCGAGTATGCTAACTGCAGTAAAGATTGTATGGCTTTGATCTCGCGTCTGCCGAGGCGACGTGTAGATTTCGGTTCCGCAATAAATAACAATATAGTATGTTAATGGCTGCATTTAATTCCGATGAATTAAAATGTGGAATAGTCGGTTGTATTCTGCTTATCCAAAAAACCCTAAACTGCCTGTACATTTAGGGAGAAGCTGCCCTTTCAAGTCAGGAATGTAGGGAAGTTGTGGCACTGAACTATGTGCGGGACAACTAGCAATGGACCAAAAGCGCACTCTACGCGTTGCTCACCTTGGCCATTTGGATGTTTCGGTAAAGCTGTCAGTTCACCCCAAGTAAACACTTGGAGTTAGGACTAGGGTGTGTCCTGTAAGGTTGCGGTGGGTGGGACACAGGCCGCACCCTAGGTTGCCAAAAAAATGACAAAGAATTTCTTAAAGAAAGCTAAATGATATCTGGAATAGTTAAATTTATAATTAAACGTAGGAGAACAAATATTCAAGCGACAAAGCAAAATTAATGCCCAGATATAATTATTTTAAAACACGAATTCTGTGGTGAATTGGCCTTTTCTGTCATTTCGGTTCCTAACTCTAGTGGAGCACTCTGGGCGGGACTGTCCAGCTATGTGCCTATAGCGTAGTCGATTGTATTCTGCTTATCCAAAAAACCCTTAACTGCCTGTACATTTAGGGAGAAGCTGCCCTTTCAAGTCAGGAATGTAGGGAAGTTGTGGCACTGAACTATGTGCGGGACAACTAGCAATGGACCAAAAGCGCACTCTACGCGTTGCTCACCTTGGCCATTTGGATGTTTCGGTAAAGCTGTCAGTTCACCCCAAGTAAACACTTGGAGTTCCCTTTCGAGGGAACTTGCACTGCGTCGATAACGACACTTTGGGGAACGCCCTCAGCATGACGCGTCTGAAGCATGAATGAAACTATTCCAATCCTGATTGGTGTTGCGTCATGACGTAACATGTGACGGAATACACGGAAGCTACAAAGGGACGCCGGCACACAACAGAGTTAGCTTTTTGCTCTTCAGCAAGCGCTTTCTGTCAAGCTGTCAGTCCTATTTGGTGTTGTGTGTCCCGTTGGAACTTGAAAGTGTGTGTCTTCCTATGCTCCTGTTCCTGGCGCGGTAGCCCGTTCTGCGGTTTCTTCTGCCCAGTGCGGGAGCATGATGCTGAGCTATCTGCATCTGAGGATGTGGATATGTTCAGTGTTGCCGCGGGGGAAACCTCGCTTATGAAAAGGGGGACACACGTGATCGGTGCATATAACTTTTGCGTGCGGGGCACCAACAGTAAGCTCTCGAGGGGGCTGGCTGTGTTTATTCAGAAGTATCTCGAGTAAAAAAGTCTTGTGTAACATGAACTGCAGTAAAGATTCTATGGCTCTGATCTCGCATTTGCTGAGGCAATGTGTAGATTTTGAGTCTGCAAATTGCAAACGAATCTAGTGGCTCTGATCTGAATGTATGGAAGTTGTGGCACTGAACTATGTGCGGGACAACTAGCAATGGACCAAAAGCGCACTCTACGCGTTGCTCACCTTGGCCATTTGGATATTTCAGCAAAGTTGTCAGTTCACCCCAAGTAAACACTTGGAGTTAGGACTAGGGTGTGTCCTGTAAGGTTGCGGTGGGTGGGACACACGCCGCACCCTAGGTTGCCAAAAAAATGACAGAAAATTACTTAAAAAAAGCTAAATGATATCTGGAATAGTTAAATTCATAATTAAACGTAGGAGAACAAATATTCAAGTGACAAAGCAAAATTAAAGCCCAGATATAATTATTTTAAAATACGAATTCTGTGGTGAATTGGCCTTTTTGTCATTTCGGTTCCTAACTCTGGTGGAGCACTTTGGGCGGGACTGTCCAGCTATGTGCCTATAGCGCAGTTGGTTGTAGTCTGCTTATCCAAAAAACCCTTAACTGCCTGTACATTTAAGGAGAAGCTGCCCTTTCAAGTCCGCAATGTAGGGAAGTTGTGGCACTGAACTATGTGCGGGACAACTAGCAATGGACCAAAAGCGCACTCTACGCGTTGCTCACCTTGGCCATTTGGATGTTTCGGTAAAGCTGTCAGTTCACCCCAAGTAAACACTTGGAGTTCCCTTTCGAGGGAACTCGCACTGCGTCGATAACGACACTTTGGGGAACGCCCTCAGCATGACGCGTCTGAAGCATGAATGAAACTATTCCAATCCTGATTGGTGTTGCGTCATGACGTAACATGTGACGGCATACACGGAAGCTACAAAGGGATGCCGGCACACAACAGAGTTAGCTTTTTGCTCTTCAGCAAGCGCTTTCTGTCAAGCTGTCAGTCCTATTTGGTGTTGTGTGTCCCGTTGGAACTTGAAAGTGTGTGTCTTCCTATGCTCCTGTTCCTGGCGCGGAAGCCCGTTCTGCGGTTTCTTCTGCCCAGTGCGGGAGCATGATGCTGAGCTATCTGCATCTGAGGATGTGGATATGTTCAGTGTTGCCGCGGGGGAAACCTCGCTTATGAAAAGGGGGACACACGCGATCCGTGCATATCACTTTTGCGTGCGGGGCACCAACAGTCAGCTCTCGAGGGGGCTGGCTGTGTTTATTCAGAAGTATCTCAAATAAAAAAGTCTTGTGTAACATGAACTGCAGTAAAGATTCTATGGCTCTGATCTCGCATTTGCTGAGGCAATGTGTAGATTTTGAGTCTGCAAATTGCAAACGAATCTAGTGGCTCTGATCTCGCGTCTGCCGAGGCGACGCATAGATTTTGAGTCTGCTTACTGCAGTAAAGATTCTATGGCTCTGATCTCGCATTTGCTGAGGCAATGCGTAGATTTTGAGTCTGCAAATTGCAAACGAATCTAGTGGCTCTGATCTCGGGTCTGCCGAGGCGACGCATAGATTTTGAGTCTGCTAACTGCAGTAAAGATTCTATGGCTCTGATCTCGCATCTGCTGAGGCAATGCGTAGATTTTGAGTCTGCAAATTGCAAACGAATCTAGTGGCTCTGATCTCGCGTCTGCTGAGGCGACGCGTAGATTTTGAGTCTGCTTACAGCAGTAAAGATTCTATGGCTCTGATCTCGCATTTGCTGAGGCAATGCGTAGATTTTGAGTCTGCAAATTGCAAACGAATCTAGTGGCTCTGATCTCGCGTCTGCCGAGGCGACGCGTAGATTTTGAGTCTGCTAACTGCAGTAAAGATTCTATGGCTCTGATCTCGCATCTGCTGAGGCAATGCGTAGATTTTGAGTCTGCAAATTGCAAACGAATCTAGTGGCTCTGATCTCGCGTCTGCTGAGGCGACGCGTAGATTTTGAGTCTGCTTACAGCAGTAAAGATTCTATGGCTCTGATCTCGCATTTGCTGAGGCAATGCGTAGATTTTGAGTCTGCAAATTGCAAACGAATCTAGTGGCTCTGATCTCGCGTCTGCCGAGGCGACGCGTAGATTTTGAGTCTGCTAACTGCAGTAAAGATTCTATGGCTCTGATCTCGCATTTGCTGAGGCAATGCGTAGATTTTGAGTCTGCAAATTGCAAACGAATCTAGTGGCTCTGATCTCGCGTCTGCCGAGGCGACACATAGATTTCGAGTATGCTAACTGCAGTAAAGATTGTATGGCTTTGATCTCGCGTCTGCCGAGGCGACGTGTAGATTTCGGTTCCGCAATAAATAACAATATAGTATGTTAATGGCTGTATTTAATTCCGATGAATTAAAATGTGGAATAGTCGGTTGTATTCTGCTTATCCAAAAAACCCTAAACTGCCTGTACATTTAGGGAGAAGCTGCCCTTTCAAGTCAGGAATGTAGGGAAGTTGTGGCACTGAACTATGTGCGGGACAACTAGCAATGGACCAAAAGCGCACTCTACGCGTTGCTCACCTTGGCCATTTGGATGTTTCGGTAAAGCTGTCAGTTCACCCCAAGTAAACACTTGGAGTTAGGACTAGGGTGTGTCCTGTAAGGTTGCGGTGGGTGGGACACAGGCCGCACCCTAGGTTGCCAAAAAAATGACAAAGAATTTCTTAAAGAAAGCTAAATGATATCTGGAATAGTTAAATTTATAATTAAACGTAGGAGAACAAATATTCAAGCGACAAAGCAAAATTAATGCCCAGATATAATTATTTTAAAACACGAATTCTGTGGTGAATTGGCCTTTTCTGTCATTTCGGTTCCTAACTCTAGTGGAGCACTCTGGGCGGGACTGTCCAGCTATGTGCCTATAGCGTAGTCGATTGTATTCTGCTTATCCAAAAAACCCTTAACTGCCTGTACATTTAGGGAGAAGCTGCCCTTTCAAGTCAGGAATGTAGGGAAGTTGTGGCACTGAACTATGTGCGGGACAACTAGCAATGGACCAAAAGCGCACTCTACGCGTTGCTCACCTTGGCCATTTGGATGTTTCGGTAAAGCTGTCAGTTCACCCCAAGTAAACACTTGGAGTTCCCTTTCGAGGGAACTTGCACTGCGTCGATAACGACACTTTGGGGAACGCCCTCAGCATGACGCGTCTGAAGCATGAATGAAACTATTCCAATCCTGATTGGTGTTGCGTCATGACGTAACATGTGACGGAATACACGGAAGCTACAAAGGGACGCCGGCACACAACAGAGTTAGCTTTTTGCTCTTCAGCAAGCGCTTTCTGTCAAGCTGTCAGTCCTATTTGGTGTTGTGTGTCCCGTTGGAACTTGAAAGTGTGTGTCTTCCTATGCTCCTGTTCCTGGCGCGGTAGCCCGTTCTGCGGTTTCTTCTGCCCAGTGCGGGAGCATGATGCTGAGCTATCTGCATCTGAGGATGTGGATATGTTCAGTGTTGCCGCGGGGGAAACCTCGCTTATGAAAAGGGGGACACACGTGATCGGTGCATATAACTTTTGCGTGCGGGGCACCAACAGTAAGCTCTCGAGGGGGCTGGCTGTGTTTATTCAGAAGTATCTCGAGTAAAAAAGTCTTGTGTAACATGAACTGCAGTAAAGATTCTATGGCTCTGATCTCGCATTTGCTGAGGCAATGTGTAGATTTTGAGTCTGCAAATTGCAAACGAATCTAGTGGCTCTGATCTGAATGTATGGAAGTTGTGGCACTGAACTATGTGCGGGACAACTAGCAATGGACCAAAAGCGCACTCTACGCGTTGCTCACCTTGGCCATTTGGATATTTCAGCAAAGTTGTCAGTTCACCCCAAGTAAACACTTGGAGTTAGGACTAGGGTGTGTCCTGTAAGGTTGCGGTGGGTGGGACACACGCCGCACCCTAGGTTGCCAAAAAAATGACAGAAAATTACTTAAAAAAAGCTAAATGATATCTGGAATAGTTAAATTCATAATTAAACGTAGGAGAACAAATATTCAAGTGACAAAGCAAAATTAAAGCCCAGATATAATTATTTTAAAATACGAATTCTGTGGTGAATTGGCCTTTTTGTCATTTCGGTTCCTAACTCTGGTGGAGCACTTTGGGCGGGACTGTCCAGCTATGTGCCTATAGCGCAGTTGGTTGTAGTCTGCTTATCCAAAAAACCCTTAACTGCCTGTACATTTAAGGAGAAGCTGCCCTTTCAAGTCCGCAATGTAGGGAAGTTGTGGCACTGAACTATGTGCGGGACAACTAGCAATGGACCAAAAGCGCACTCTACGCGTTGCTCACCTTGGCCATTTGGATGTTTCGGTAAAGCTGTCAGTTCACCCCAAGTAAACACTTGGAGTTCCCTTTCGAGGGAACTCGCACTGCGTCGATAACGACACTTTGGGGAACGCCCTCAGCATGACGCGTCTGAAGCATGAATGAAACTATTCCAATCCTGATTGGTGTTGCGTCATGACGTAACATGTGACGGCATACACGGAAGCTACAAAGGGATGCCGGCACACAACAGAGTTAGCTTTTTGCTCTTCAGCAAGCGCTTTCTGTCAAGCTGTCAGTCCTATTTGGTGTTGTGTGTCCCGTTGGAACTTGAAAGTGTGTGTCTTCCTATGCTCCTGTTCCTGGCGCGGAAGCCCGTTCTGCGGTTTCTTCTGCCCAGTGCGGGAGCATGATGCTGAGCTATCTGCATCTGAGGATGTGGATATGTTCAGTGTTGCCGCGGGGGAAACCTCGCTTATGAAAAGGGGGACACACGCGATCCGTGCATATCACTTTTGCGTGCGGGGCACCAACAGTCAGCTCTCGAGGGGGCTGGCTGTGTTTATTCAGAAGTATCTCAAATAAAAAAGTCTTGTGTAACATGAACTGCAGTAAAGATTCTATGGCTCTGATCTCGCATTTGCTGAGGCAATGTGTAGATTTTGAGTCTGCAAATTGCAAACGAATCTAGTGGCTCTGATCTCGCGTCTGCCGAGGCGACGCATAGATTTTGAGTCTGCTTACTGCAGTAAAGATTCTATGGCTCTGATCTCGCATTTGCTGAGGCAATGCGTAGATTTTGAGTCTGCAAATTGCAAACGAATCTAGTGGCTCTGATCTCGGGTCTGCCGAGGCGACGCATAGATTTTGAGTCTGCTAACTGCAGTAAAGATTCTATGGCTCTGATCTCGCATCTGCTGAGGCAATGCGTAGATTTTGAGTCTGCAAATTGCAAACGAATCTAGTGGCTCTGATCTCGCGTCTGCTGAGGCGACGCGTAGATTTTGAGTCTGCTTACAGCAGTAAAGATTCTATGGCTCTGATCTCGCATTTGCTGAGGCAATGCGTAGATTTTGAGTCTGCAAATTGCAAACGAATCTAGTGGCTCTGATCTCGCGTCTGCCGAGGCGACGCGTAGATTTTGAGTCTGCTAACTGCAGTAAAGATTCTATGGCTCTGATCTCGCATTTGCTGAGGCAATGCGTAGATTTTGAGTCTGCAAATTGCAAACGAATCTAGTGGCTCTGATCTCGCGTCTGCCGAGGCGACACGTAGATTTCGAGTATGCTAACTACAGTAAAGATTGTATGGCTTTGATCTCGCGTCTGCCGAGGCGACGTGTAGATTTCGGTTCCGCAATAAATAACAATATAGTATGTTAATGGCTGCATTTAATTCCGATGAATTAAAATGTGGAATAGTCGGTTGTATTCTGCTTATCCAAAAAACCCTAAACTGCCTGTACATTTAGGGAGAAGCTGCCCTTTCAAGTCAGGAATGTAGGGAAGTTGTGGCACTGAACTATGTGCGGGACAACTAGCAATGGACCAAAAGCGCACTCTACGCGTTGCTCACCTTGGCCATTTGGATGTTTCGGTAAAGCTGTCAGTTCACCCCAAGTAAACACTTGGAGTTAGGACTAGGGTGTGTCCTGTAAGGTTGCGGTGGGTGGGACACAGGCCGCACCCTAGGTTGCCAAAAAAATGACAAAGAATTTCTTAAAGAAAGCTAAATGATATCTGGAATAGTTAAATTTATAATTAAACGTAGGAGAACAAATATTCAAGCGACAAAGCAAAATTAATGCCCAGATATAATTATTTTAAAACACGAATTCTGTGGTGAATTGGCCTTTTCTGTCATTTCGGTTCCTAACTCTAGTGGAGCACTCTGGGCGGGACTGTCCAGCTATGTGCCTATAGCGTAGTCGATTGTATTCTGCTTATCCAAAAAACCCTTAACTGCCTGTACATTTAGGGAGAAGCTGCCCTTTCAAGTCAGGAATGTAGGGAAGTTGTGGCACTGAACTATGTGCGGGACAACTAGCAATGGACCAAAAGCGCACTCTACGCGTTGCTCACCTTGGCCATTTGGATGTTTCGGTAAAGCTGTCAGTTCACCCCAAGTAAACACTTGGAGTTCCCTTTCGAGGGAACTTGCACTGCGTCGATAACGACACTTTGGGGAACGCCCTCAGCATGACGCGTCTGAAGCATGAATGAAACTATTCCAATCCTGATTGGTGTTGCGTCATGACGTAACATGTGACGGTATACACGGAAGCTACAAAGGGACGCCGGCACACAACAGAGTTAGCTTTTTGCTCTTCAGCAAGCGCTTTCTGTCAAGCTGTCAGTCCTATTTGGTGTTGTGTGTCCCGTTGGAACTTGAAAGTGTGTGTCTTCCTATGCTCCTGTTCCTGGCGCGGTAGCCCGTTCTGCGGTTTCTTCTGCCCAGTGCGGGAGCATGATGCTGAGCTATCTGCATCTGAGGATGTGGATATGTTCAGTGTTGCTGCGGGGGAAACCTCGCTTATGAAAAGGGGGACACACGTGATCGGTGCATATAACTTTTGCGTGCGGGGCACCAACAGTAAGCTCTCGAGGGGGCTGGCTGTGTTTATTCAGAAGTATCTCGAGTAAAAAAGTCTTGTGTAACATGAACTGCAGTAAAGATTCTATGGCTCTGATCTCGCATTTGCTGAGGCAATGTGTAGATTTTGAGTCTGCAAATTGCAAACGAATCTAGTGGCTCTGATCTCGCGTCTGCCGAGGCGACGCGTAGATTTTGAGTCTGCTTACTGCAGTAAAGATTCTATGGCTCTGATCTCGCATTTGCTGAGGCAATGCGTAGATTTTGAGTCTGCAAATTGCAAACGAATCTAGTGGCTCTGATCTCGCGTCTGCCGAGGCGACGCATAGATTTTGAGTCTGCTAACTGCAGTAAAGATTCTATGGCTCTGATCTCGCATCTGCTGAGGCAATGCGTAGATTTTGAGTCTGCAAATTGCAAACGAATCTAGTGGCTCTGATCTCGCGTCTGCTGAGGCGACGCGTAGATTTTGAGTCTGCTTACAGCAGTAAAGATTCTATGGCTCTGATCTCGCATTTGCTGAGGCAATGCGTAGATTTTGAGTCTGCAAATTGCAAACGAATCTAGTGGCTCTGATCTCGCGTCTGCCGAGGCGACGCGTAGATTTTGAGTCTGCTAACTGCAGTAAAGATTCTATGGCTCTGATCTCGCATTTGCTGAGGCAATGCGTAGATTTTGAGTCTGCAAATTGCAAACGAATCTAGTGGCTCTGATCTCGCGTCTGCCGAGGCGACACGTAGATTTCGAGTATGCTAACTGCAGTAAAGATTGTATGGCTTTGATCTCGCGTCTGCCGAGGCGACGTGTAGATTTTGGTTCCGCAATAAATAACAATATAGTATGTTAATGGATGCATTTAATTCCGATGAATTAAAATGTGGAATAGTCGGTTGTATTCTGCTTATCCAAAAAACCCTAAACTGCCTGTACATTTAGGGAGAAGCTGCCCTTTCAAGTCAGGAATGTAGGGAAGTTGTGGCACTGAACTATATGCGGGACAACTAGCAATGGACCAAAAGCGCACTCTACGCGTTGCTCACCTTGGCCATTTGGATGTTTCGGTAAAGCTGTCAGTTCTCCCCAAGTAAACACTTGGAGTTAGGACTAGGGTGTGTCCTGTAAGGTTGCGGTGGGTGGGACACACGCCGCACCCTAGGTTGCCAAAAAAATGACAGAAAATTACTTAAAAAAAGCTAAATGATATCTGGAATAGTTAAATTCATAATTAAACGTAGGAGAACAAATATTCAAGTGACAAAGCAAAATTAAAGCCCAGATATAATTATTTTAAAATACGAATTCTGTGGTGAATTGGCCTTTTTGTCATTTCGGTTCCTAACTCTGGTGGAGCACTTTGGGCGGGACTGTCCAGCTATGTGCCTATAGCGCAATTGGTTGTAGTCTGCTTATCCAAAAAACCCTTAACTGCCTGTACATTTAAGGAGAAGCTGCCCTTTCAAGTCCGCAATGTAGGGAAGTTGTGGCACTGAACTATGTGCGGGACAACTAGCAATGGACCAAAAGCGCACTCTACGCGTTGCTCACCTTGGCCATTTGGATGTTTCGGTAAAGCTGTCAGTTCACCCCAAGTAAACACTTGGAGTTCCCTTTCGAGGGAACTCGCACTGCGTCGATAACGACACTTTGGGGAACGCCCTCAGCATGACGCGTCTGAAGCATGAATGAAACTATTCCAATCCTGATTGGTGTTGCGTCATGACGTAACATGTGACGGCATACACGGAAGCTACAAAGGGATGCCGGCACACAACAGAGTTAGCTTTTTGCTCTTCAGCAAGCGCTTTCTGTCAAGCTGTCAGTCCTATTTGGTGTTGTGTGTCCCGTTGGAACTTGAAAGTGTGTGTCTTCCTATGCTCCTGTTCCTGGCGCGGAAGCCCGTTCTGCGGTTTCTTCTGCCCAGTGCGGGAGCATGATGCTGAGCTATCTGCATCTGAGGATGTGGATATGTTCAGTGTTGCCGCGGGGGAAACCTCGCTTATGAAAAGGGGGACACACGCGATCCGTGCATATCACTTTTGCGTGCGGGGCACCAACAGTCAGCTCTCGAGGGGGCTGGCTGTGTTTATTCAGAAGTATCTCAAATAAAAAAGTCTTGTGTAACATGAACTGCAGTAAAGATTCTATGGCTCTGATCTCGCATTTGCTGAGGCAATGTGTAGATTTTGAGTCTGCAAATTGCAAACGAATCTAGTGGCTCTGATCTCGCGTCTGCCGAGGCGACGCATAGATTTTGAGTCTGCTTACTGCAGTAAAGATTCTATGGCTCTGATCTCGCATTTGCTGAGGCAATACGTAGATTTTGAGTCTGCAAATTGCAAACGAATCTAGTGGCTCTGATCTCGGGTCTGCCGAGGCGACGCATAGATTTTGAGTCTGCTAACTGCAGTAAAGATTCTATGGCTCTGATCTCGCATCTGCTGAGGCAATGCGTAGATTTTGAGTCTGCAAATTGCAAACGAATCTAGTGGCTCTGATCTCGCGTCTGCTGAGGCGACGCGTAGATTTTGAGTCTGCTTACAGCAGTAAAGATTCTATGGCTCTGATCTCGCATTTGCTGAGGCAATGCGTAGATTTTGAGTCTGCAAATTGCAAACGAATCTAGTGGCTCTGATCTCGCGTCTGCCGAGGCGACGCGTAGATTTTGAGTCTGCTAACTGCAGTAAAGATTCTATGGCTCTGATCTCGCATTTGCTGAGGCAATGCGTAGATTTTGAGTCTGCAAATTGCAAACGAATCTAGTGGCTCTGATCTCGCGTCTGCCGAGGCGACACGTAGATTTCGAGTATGCTAACTGCAGTAAAGATTGTATGGCTTTGATCTCGCGTCTGCCGAGGCGACGTGTAGATTTCGGTTCCGCAATAAATAACAATATAGTATGTTAATGGCTGCATTTAATTCCGATGAATTAAAATGTGGAATAGTCGGTTGTATTCTGCTTATCCAAAAAACCCTAAACTGCCTGTACATTTAGGGAGAAGCTGCCCTTTCAAGTCAGGAATGTAGGGAAGTTGTGGCACTGAACTATGTGCGGGACAACTAGCAATGGACCAAAAGCGCACTCTACGCGTTGCTCACCTTGGCCATTTGGATGTTTCGGTAAAGCTGTCAGTTCACCCCAAGTAAACACTTGGAGTTAGGACTAGGGTGTGTCCTGTAAGGTTGCGGTGGGTGGGACACAGGCCGCACCCTAGGTTGCCAAAAAAATGACAAAGAATTTCTTAAAGAAAGCTAAATGATATCTGGAATAGTTAAATTTATAATTAAACGTAGGAGAACAAATATTCAAGCGACAAAGCAAAATTAATGCCCAGATATAATTATTTTAAAACACGAATTCTGTGGTGAATTGGCCTTTTCTGTCATTTCGGTTCCTAACTCTAGTGGAGCACTCTGGGCGGGACTGTCCAGCTATGTGCCTATAGCGTAGTCGATTGTATTCTGCTTATCCAAAAAACCCTTAACTGCCTGTACATTTAGGGAGAAGCTGCCCTTTCAAGTCAGGAATGTAGGGAAGTTGTGGCACTGAACTATGTGCGGGACAACTAGCAATGGACCAAAAGCGCACTCTACGCGTTGCTCACCTTGGCCATTTGGATGTTTCGGTAAAGCTGTCAGTTCACCCCAAGTAAACACTTGGAGTTCCCTTTCGAGGGAACTTGCACTGCGTCGATAACGACACTTTGGGGAACGCCCTCAGCATGACGCGTCTGAAGCATGAATGAAACTATTCCAATCCTGATTGGTGTTGCGTCATGACGTAACATGTGACGGTATACACGGAAGCTACAAAGGGACGCCGGCACACAACAGAGTTAGCTTTTTGCTCTTCAGCAAGCGCTTTCTGTCAAGCTGTCAGTCCTATTTGGTGTTGTGTGTCCCGTTGGAACTTGAAAGTGTGTGTCTTCCTATGCTCCTGTTCCTGGCGCGGTAGCCCGTTCTGCGGTTTCTTCTGCCCAGTGCGGGAGCATGATGCTGAGCTATCTGCATCTGAGGATGTGGATATGTTCAGTGTTGCCGCGGGGGAAACCTCGCTTATGAAAAGGGGGACACACGTGGTCGGTGCATATAACTTTTGCGTGCGGGGCACCAACAGTAAGCTCTCGAGGGGGCTGGCTGATTTATTCAGAAGTATCTCGAATAAAAAAGTCTTGTGTAACATGAACTGCAGTAAAGATTCTATGGCTCTGATCTCGCATTTGCTGAGGCAATGTGTAGATTTTGAGTCTGCAAATTGCAAACGAATCTAGTGGCTCTGATCTCGCGTCTGCCGAGGCGACGCATAGATTTTGAGTCTGCTTACTGCAGTAAAGATTCTATGGCTCTGATCTCGCATTTGCTGAGGCAATACGTAGATTTTGAGTCTGCAAATTGCAAACGAATCTAGTGGCTCTGATCTCGGGTCTGCCGAGGCGACGCATAGATTTTGAGTCTGCTAACTGCAGTAAAGATTCTATGGCTCTGATCTCGCATCTGCTGAGGCAATGCGTAGATTTTGAGTCTGCAAATTGCAAACGAATCTAGTGGCTCTGATCTCGCGTCTGCTGAGGCGACGCGTAGATTTTGAGTCTGCTTACAGCAGTAAAGATTCTATGGCTCTGATCTCGCATTTGCTGAGGCAATGCGTAGATTTTGAGTCTGCAAATTGCAAACGAATCTAGTGGCTCTGATCTCGCGTCTGCCGAGGCGACGCGTAGATTTTGAGTCTGCTAACTGCAGTAAAGATTCTATGGCTCTGATCTCGCATTTGCTGAGGCAATGCGTAGATTTTGAGTCTGCAAATTGCAAACGAATCTAGTGGCTCTGATCTCGCGTCTGCCGAGGCGACACGTAGATTTCGAGTATGCTAACTACAGTAAAGATTGTATGGCTTTGATCTCGCGTCTGCCGAGGCGACGTGTAGATTTCGGTTCCGCAATAAATAACAATATAGTATGTTAATGGCTGCATTTAATTCCGATGAATTAAAATGTGGAATAGTCGGTTGTATTCTGCTTATCCAAAAAACCCTAAACTGCCTGTACATTTAGGGAGAAGCTGCCCTTTCAAGTCAGGAATGTAGGGAAGTTGTGGCACTGAACTATGTGCGGGACAACTAGCAATGGACCAAAAGCGCACTCTACGCGTTGCTCACCTTGGCCATTTGGATGTTTCGGTAAAGCTGTCAGTTCACCCCAAGTAAACACTTGGAGTTAGGACTAGGGTGTGTCCTGTAAGGTTGCGGTGGGTGGGACACAGGCCGCACCCTAGGTTGCCAAAAAAATGACAAAGAATTTCTTAAAGAAAGCTAAATGATATCTGGAATAGTTAAATTTATAATTAAACGTAGGAGAACAAATATTCAAGCGACAAAGCAAAATTAATGCCCAGATATAATTATTTTAAAACACGAATTCTGTGGTGAATTGGCCTTTTCTGTCATTTCGGTTCCTAACTCTAGTGGAGCACTCTGGGCGGGACTGTCCAGCTATGTGCCTATAGCGTAGTCGATTGTATTCTGCTTATCCAAAAAACCCTTAACTGCCTGTACATTTAGGGAGAAGCTGCCCTTTCAAGTCAGGAATGTAGGGAAGTTGTGGCACTGAACTATGTGCGGGACAACTAGCAATGGACCAAAAGCGCACTCTACGCGTTGCTCACCTTGGCCATTTGGATGTTTCGGTAAAGCTGTCAGTTCACCCCAAGTAAACACTTGGAGTTCCCTTTCGAGGGAACTTGCACTGCGTCGATAACGACACTTTGGGGAACGCCCTCAGCATGACGCGTCTGAAGCATGAATGAAACTATTCCAATCCTGATTGGTGTTGCGTCATGACGTAACATGTGACGGTATACACGGAAGCTACAAAGGGACGCCGGCACACAACAGAGTTAGCTTTTTGCTCTTCAGCAAGCGCTTTCTGTCAAGCTGTCAGTCCTATTTGGTGTTGTGTGTCCCGTTGGAACTTGAAAGTGTGTGTCTTCCTATGCTCCTGTTCCTGGCGCGGTAGCCCGTTCTGCGGTTTCTTCTGCCCAGTGCGGGAGCATGATGCTGAGCTATCTGCATCTGAGGATGTGGATATGTTCAGTGTTGCCGCGGGGGAAACCTCGCTTATGAAAAGGGGGACACACGTGATCGGTGCATATAACTTTTGCGTGCGGGGCACCAACAGTAAGCTCTCGAGGGGGCTGGCTGATTTATTCAGAAGTATCTCGAATAAAAAAGTCTTGTGTAACATGAACTGCAGTAAAGATTCTATGGCTCTGATCTCGCATTTGCTGAGGCAATGTGTAGATTTTGAGTCTGCAAATTGCAAACGAATCTAGTGGCTCTGATCTCGCGTCTGCCGAGGCGACGCGTAGATTTTGAGTCTGCTTACTGCAGTAAAGATTCTATGGCTCTGATCTCGCATTTGCTGAGGCAATGCGTAGATTTTGAGTCTGCAAATTGCAAACGAATCTAGTGGCTCTGATCTCGCGTCTGCCGAGGCGACGCATAGATTTTGAGTCTGCTAACTGCAGTAAAGATTCTATGGCTCTGATCTCGCATCTGCTGAGGCAATGCGTAGATTTTGAGTCTGCAAATTGCAAACGAATCTAGTGGCTCTGATCTCGCGTCTGCTGAGGCGACGCGTAGATTTTGAGTCTGCTTACAGCAGTAAAGATTCTATGGCTCTGATCTCGCATTTGCTGAGGCAATGCGTAGATTTTGAGTCTGCAAATTGCAAACGAATCTAGTGGCTCTGATCTCGCGTCTGCCGAGGCGACGCGTAGATTTTGAGTCTGCTAACTGCAGTAAAGATTCTATGGCTCTGATCTCGCATTTGCTGAGGCAATGCGTAGATTTTGAGTCTGCAAATTGCAAATGAATCTAGTGGCTCTGATCTCGCGTCTGCCGAGGCGACACGTAGATTTCGAGTATGCTAACTGCAGTAAAGATTGTATGGCTTTGATCTCGCGTCTGCCGAGGCGACGTGTAGATTTTGGTTCCGCAATAAATAACAATATAGTATGTTAATGGATGCATTTAATTCCGATTAATTAAAATGTGGAATAGTCGGTTGTATTCTGCTTATCCAAAAAACCCTAAACTGCCTGTACATTTAGGGAGAAGCTGCCCTTTCAAGTCAGGAATGTAGGGAAGTTGTGGCACTGAACTATGTGCGGGACAACTAGCAATGGACCAAAAGCGCACTCTACGCGTTGCTCACCTTGGCCATTTGGATGTTTCGGTAAAGCTGTCAGTTCTCCCCAAGTAAACACTTGGAGTTAGGACTAGGGTGTGTCCTGTAAGGTTGCGGTGGGTGGGACACAGGCCGCACCCTAGGTTGCCAAAAAAATGACAAAGAATTTCTTAAAGAAAGCTAAATGATATCTGGAATAGTTAAATTTATAATTAAACGTAGGAGAACAAATATTCAAGCGACAAAGCAAAATTAATGCCCAGATATAATTATTTTAAAACACAAATTCTGTGGTGAATTGGCCTTTTCTGTCATTTCGGTTCCTAACTCTAGTGGAGCACTCTGGGCGGGACTGTCCAGCTATGTGCCTATAGCGTAGTCGGTTGTATTCTGCTTATCCAAAAAACCCTTAACTGCCTGTACATTTAGGGAGAAGCTGCCCTTTCAAGTCAGGAATGTAGGGAAGTTGTGGTACTGAACTATGTGCTGGACAACTAGCAATGGACCAAAAGCGCACTCTACGCGTCGCTCACCTTGGCCATTTGGATATTTCGGCAAAGTTGTCAGTTCACCCCAAGTAAACACTTTGAGTTAGGACTAGGGTGTGTCCTGTAAGGTTGCGGCGGGTGGGACACAGGCCGTACCCTAGGTTGCCAAAAAAAATGACAGAAAATTGCTTAAAAAAAGCTAAATGATATCTGAAATAGTTAAATTCATAATTAAACATAAGAGAACAAATATTCAAGTGACAAAGCAAAATTAAAGCCCAGATATAATTATTTTAAAATACGAATTTACATTTACATTTACATTTAGTCATTTAGCAGACGCTTTTATCCAAAGCGACTTACAAGTGAGGAAAACAAACAAGCGATTCTTCATGAATTGGCAAATAACACAGGACGTGCTCACAATACAAGTTTCATACATTGCTCAGTACCATAAGCTAGAGTAGGAAGGGAAAAAGGGGGAAGGATAGGTTTTTTTTTTTTTTTTTTTTTTTTTTTATGAGGGGATTAAGTGTTCACGGAAGAGGTGAGTTTTCAGCTGTCTCTTGAATATTGCCAGGGAATCTGCGTTCCTGATGAAAGTAGGGAGATCATTCCACCAGCAGGGAGCAGTGAAGGAGAATGTTCTGGAGAGTGATTTTGTGCCTCTCTGTGACGGTACCACAAGTCTTCGTTCCTTTAGCGATCGCAGGCTTCTGGTGGGAACGTAGCGTTGTAGCAGTGTGTGGAGGTAGGAAGGTGCAGAGCCTGTGGTGGATCTGTAAGCAAGCATCAGCGCCTTGAACTTGATGCGAGCAGCAAGGGGTAGCCAGTGCAAAGAGATGAAGAGGGGCGTGACGTGGGCTCTCTTAGGCTCGTTGCAGATAAGACGTGCAGCAGCATTCTGGATCATTTGAAGAGGTTTGATTGCACTTGACGGCAGACCAGCCAGAAGAGCATTGCAGTAATCAAGCCTTGAAATGACCAGGGCCTGGACAAGCAGTTGTGTTGCGTGCTCAGTCAGGAAGGGACGGATTTTCCTGATGTTGCAAAGTGCAAATCTGCACGACCGCGCCGTCTTTGAGATGTGGTCACTGAAGGTCAGTTGGTCATCGAAGATAACTCCAAGATTTCTGGCCGACTTTGATGGGGTAATGGTGGTTGTACCAAGCTGTATGTTGATATCATGTTGAAGAGTAGGAGTGGCAGGGAAGACTAAAAGCTCAGTCTTTGCCAGGTTGAGCTGCAGGTGGTGTTCTTCCATCCACGTGGAGATGTCCGCCAGACAGCTTGAGATCCGTGCAGCTACTGTGGAATCATCTGGTTGGAAGGACAGGTAGAGTTGTGTGTCATCAGCATAGCAGTGGTAGGAGAAACCATGTGCCTGTATGATGGGACCCAGTGACGTAGTATAAATGGAGAATAGGAGGGGACCAAGAACTGAACCCTGAGGAACCCCAGTGATCAGTTCATGAGGTTTGGATACCTCCCCTCCCCAGGCAACTCTGAAAGACCTACCTGTGAGATAGGACTCAAACCACTGAAGCGCAGTACCTGAGATGCCCAGTGACGAGAGGGTGGACAGAAGAATTTGATGGTTTACGGTGTCGAAGGCAGCAGATAGATCCAGTAGGATGAGAACAGATGATTTGGAGCCAGCCTTAGCAATCCGCAGGGATTCCGTGACAGACAGTAGCGCAGTCTCTGTTGAATGGCCGCTCTTGAAACCAGATTGGTTGACGTCCAGATGGTCGTTCTGTGTGAGGAAGGATGACACCTGGTTGAATACAACTCGTTCAAGTGTTTTTGATATGAACGGTAGGAGAGAGACAGGTCTGTAGTTGTCCACGAGTGATGTGTCTAGCGTGGGTTTTTTAAGCAGTGGGGTTACTCGAGCCTGCTTGAATGCGGTAGGGAAAGTGCCTGTGTGGAGAGACGAGTTAATGATGTGTGTAAGTGCTGGTAAAAGAGTGGGAGAGATGGCTTGTAGAAGGTGTGAGGGGATGGGGTCTAGAGGGCAGGTGGTGGGATGAGTGGAGAGGAGAAGTTTTGATACTTCTGCCTCCGTGAGAGGGGAAAAGGAAGGGAAAAGATTAGTGGATGAGGAGGGGCTGAGTTCCTGTGTGGGTGGTGTAGAGAACTGGCTGCTGATGGCAGATGTCTTGTCGGTGAAGAACTTGGCAAATCGATCAGCAGTTAAAGATGTGGTGGGAGGTGGTGGAGGGGGACAGAGGAGTGTGTTGAATGTCTTGAAGAGTGAGCGTGGGTTTGTAGCGCCGTTGATTTTGTTGTGGAAGTATGAGGACTTAGCTGCAAGGACTCCATCAGAAAAGGATGACAGCAGATCTTGGTACGAACCTAGGTCGGATGGGTCTTGTGATTTGCGCCATTTCCTTTCTGCTGCCCTGAGTTTGGTCCGGTCTTCACGAAGCGCATCGGATATCCAGGGGTTGGAAGGAGTTGCTTTTGATGGTCTGGATGACAGAGGACAGATACTGTCTAGGGAGGAAGATAAAGTGGAGCATAATGTGTGTGTTGAAGAGTTAGTGGCAAAGGCTGGAATGAAGTCAGCTTTGTTAACAGCTGACTGACAATTCCATAGGCCTACTGAAACAGATAGAGGTTGGTTAGAAGAGGAGTAAATAGGACGCAGGTTAGTAGTGTTGCGTTGCCTTCTGCGGGTGATAGTGGAGCGTATGCGAGTGACAACAGGAATATATTGAAAGCACATGTTGAGTATGGGAGCAAAAGAGGGGGGGGAGGGGGATACTTAAGTGTCCTGTCGGTGTCCTTGCTCGGTGGAGTCGCGCAGGTAGAGTCGCAGGTCTTTACCCGAGTCGGTCTTCACACGAGGAGGCTGAACGCTTCCGCTGACGCTTCCGCGACAGCGCGTACACACTAAATAAATAGCGTACTTACTAATGTATGAGTGGAAACAGCTGAGTCCGCCCTAACAATTAGCTCAGCAAAAGAGTTTCGCCGTGAATGGGCCAAATCGAAACTACTGCAGGAAGCGCACGTACAGCACTTAAGTTCACAGCCCAGCAATACCAAAACAACAACCGCTACAGTTCTACTAAATGGCAGCGAATACAAATACAAACAGATACAAATCAAAGCGCAAACATACAACTAAGCAAAGAATCGAACGAATCCTTCCTAGCAGCAAATAATAACTTCGCAATAGAGCAGAAACGGGTATTAATTAAACACTCACGCGCTCTTGCCGTCTTCAGTGATCTCACGCTTGTCCTGCTTGTTCCTAACTAATCCCAGTTTATATATGCTTCAGTCGCTGAGCCCGCCCTAACAATTAGCTCAGCAAAAGAGTTTCGCCGTGAATGGGCCAAATCGAAACTACTGCAGGAAGCGCACGTACAGCACTTAAGTTCACAGCCCAGCAATACCAAAACAACAACCGCTACAGTTCTACTAAATGGCAGCGAATACAAATACAAACAGATACAAATCAAAGCGCAAACATACAACTAAGCAAAGAATCGAACGAATCCTTCCTAGCAGCAAATAATAACTTCGCAATAGAGCAGAAACGGGTATTAATTAAACACTCACGCGCTCTTGCCGTCTTCAGTGATCTCACGCTTGTCCTGTGGTTGAATTCTGTGGTGAATTGGCCTTTTTGTCATTTTGGTTCCTAACTCTGGTGGAGCACTCTGGGCGGGACTGTCCAGCTATGTCCCTGTAGCGCAGTTGGTTGTATTCTGCTTATCCAAAAAACCCTTAACTCCCTGTACATTTAGGGAGAAGCTGCCCTTTCAAGTCAGGAATGTAGGGAAGTTGTGGTACTGAACTATGTGCTGGACAACTAGCAATGGACCAAAAGCGCACTCTACGCGTCGCTCACCTTGGCCATTTGGATATTTCAGCAAAGTTGTCAGTTCACCCCAAGTAAACACTTGGAGGTAGGACTAGGGTGTGTCCTGTAAGGTTGCGGTGGGTGGGACACAGGCCGCACCCTAGGTTGCCAAAAAAATGACAAAGAATTTCTTAAAAAAAAGCTAAATGATATTTGGAATAGTTAAATTTATAATTAAACGTAGGAGAACAAATATTCAAGCGACAAAGCAAAATTAAAGCCCAGATATAGTTATTTTAAAATACGAATTCTGTGGTGAATTGGCCTTTTTGTCAATGCAGTTCCTAACTCTGGTGGAGCACTCTGTCCGGGACTGTCCAGCTATGTGCCTGTAGCGCAGTCGGTTGTATTCTGCTTATCCAAAAAACCCTTAACTGACTGTACATTTAGGGAGAAGCTGCCCTTTCAAGTCAGGAATGTAGGGAAGTTGTGGCACTGAACTATGTGCGGGACAACTAGCAATGGACCAAAAGCGCACTCTACGCGTTGCTCACCTTGGCCATTTGGATATTTCGGCAAAGTTGTCAGTTCACCCCAAGTAAACACTTGGAGTGAGGACTAGGGTGTGTCCTGTAAGGTTGCGGTGGGTGGGACACAGGCCGCACTCTAGGTTGCGAAAACAAATTACTTAAAAAAAAATCTAAATGATATCTGAAATAGTTACATTTATAATTAAACTTAGGAAAATAAATATTCAAGTGACAAAGTGAAATTTATGCCCAGATATAATTATTTTAAAATACGAAATTTCTGGTGAATTGGCCTTTTTGTCATATTGTCCATCCTTCGGATGAGATGTTATACCACACTCTCTGTGGTCAATAAAGATCCCAGGATATCCTTCGAAAAAGAGTAGGGGTTTACACCGCCATCCTGGTCCAATTTGCCCTTTGGTCTCTGTCCTTCATGGTTTCGAAATAATTGTAATTATTATTATTGGTTCCTAACTCTGGTGGAGCACTCTGGGCGGGACTGTCCAGCTAAGTGCCTATAGCGCAGTCGGTTGGTGTCTGCTTATCCAGAAATCCCTTAACAATTAGGGTGAAGCTGCCCTTTCAAGTCAGGGTTAGGGTTAGCGTTAGGGTCAGGGATGTAGGGAATGTTGTGGAACTGAACTATGTGCGAGACAACTGGCAATGGACCAAACGTGCACTCTGCACATTGGATATTTTGGCAAAGCTGTCAGTTCACCCCAAGGCACCCTGGAGTCCAGCAGGTAATGGCTAGGTGAGTAGGGCAGTGCTGGCTGGTTAAGAAGCCTCCAGGGTGAAGCCGGGAGTCCAGGGGGCCAGGGCGGAGTTGGCTAGAGGTGGGAGTAAGTTACACATGTGCAACTCACAAGTAAATCTTGTTTCCTGCTTGTGCCATTACTTGAGCTCAATCACAAAAATTTCCAACTGTAGTTGATATTTCCGACAGTTTTCTTAATGAGAACATGACTGATTCTAATACGTTACAGTCAGATGTTGACGTTAAGCATCATCAGCCTGAGATGCCTGCGTGTACGCTGCTGTCTGTTAGCAGTGGTGCTGAATCTGATGACGCTGATATATTATATATATCTGTAGATCGTATGTTATTGGCAGCTGAGCAAAAGCAAGACCAATTGCTTGAATCTTGTCCGGAGTTTGCAGTATGTAAAAAAGAGATTGTGAATAAACCAATTGGTTATTATTTTGAGGATGGAGTATTAATGCGAAAATGGACCCCTGCAGTGTCGGATAATTCAGGTTGGGACACGTTGTATCAGGTAGTTGTTCCTAAATGTTTTCGAGAGCAAGTGTTAAGTGTAGCGCATGATAATGTGGCTGGCCATTTAGGTGTGGCTAAAACTCTTAATCGTGTTCTGCGTCATTTCTTTTGGCCAAGGATTAAGTGAGAGGTTACAAAATACTAAAGATCATGTCACGCTTGTCAAATGGTTGGGAAGCCTAACCAGGTTATTTCTCCAGCGCCTCTCCAGCCGATTCCAGTTATCAGAGAACCATTCGAGCATATTATATTAGACTGTGTAGGTCCTCAACCCGAAAATAAAAAACAAAAAACTCGTTTTATGTCTCGATTGTTTAATCAAATTTTGTCACAGTTGCATGTTAAGTATGTTGTTTCCAGTGCCTATCACCCTGAATCTCAGAGAGCACTAGAACGATTCCATCAAACGTTGAAAACAATGTTACGCACTTACTGTGTTGATTCAGAAAAAGAGTGGGATGATGGGTTACCACTGCTGTTGTTTGCAGTGCGGGAAACCGTTCAGGATTCTCTGGGATTCAGTCCCGCAGAGTTAGTTTTTGGTCATACGGTGTGCAGCCCTCTTAAGCTGCTCAAAGAGAACTGGTTGTCTGAAGAAAAGCCTGCTTGCAATCTTTTAGATTATGTTAGCTCATTTCGAGAACGCTTACATAAAGCTCGAGATCTGGCTCAGTCAGGTCTGTTAATTGCTCAAGTGAAGATGAAGGAGCGCTTTGATAAAAATGCAATCGCACGTTCTTTCGTGAAGGGAGACAAAGTCTTGGTTTTATTACCACTCCCTGGCTCTGCTTTGCAAGCAATGTTTTCTAGACCATATGTTGTGGAGCGAAAGCTCAGTGATACTGACTACATTATCAGTACTCATGATCGACAGAGAAAAACCAGCGTGTGCCTTGTCAACATGTTGAAGCGTTATGTTGCTTGTGGTAAACAAGTGGAGTTAAAGAGCTCTACCATTCCAGTTGGTTCCATTACTCTGGTACCACCTTCTGCTGAGAATGAAGATGTGTTAAATCTGCGGAGTATGCCAGTGTCCAATGTCAGATTGAATAATTCTGGAATTCTAGCAGATCTTAATTTTTACTTGTTTCATTTAACTGAGAATCAATGAGCTGTCATTTTGAATTTGATCCAGTCCTACTCAGACAAATGTTATTCAACATAATATTGAAGTGAATCAACATCCACCTATTAAGCAACATGCATATCGTGTCAATCCAGCAAAACGAAAAATCATTGACTCTGAAGTGAAGTATCTAGTGGAAAATGGTTTAGGTGTTCCGAGCTCAAGTGCTTGGAGCTCGCCTTGTTTACTTGTTCCAAAACCTGACGGTACCCATCGATTCTGTATGGACTACCATAAGGTTAATGTGATCACAAAGCCTGACTCGTTTCCTTTGCCGTTAATGGAAGATTGTGTGGATAATGTGGGAGTGGCTCAGTTCGTTACAAAGCTCGATCTTTTAAAGGGATATTGGCAAGTTCCCTTAACTGAACGTGCAGCCGAAATCTCTGCTTTTGTCACCCCAGACAGTTTTCTAAATTATACCGTGATGGCTTTCGGGCTTTGGAACGCACCAGCCACTTTCCAGTGATTAATGAACACTATATTGGCTGATGTCAAGAACTGTAAAGCTTACCTGGATGACATTGTGGTGTATTCGTCTAACTGGAAGGAACATATAGACACACTATTTACTGTTTTTATGCGTTGGTTTAATGCTTCACTTACATTGAACTTGGCTAAGTGTGAGTTTGCCAAGGCAACTGTTATGTACTTGGGCAAGCGGGTTGGACAAGGACAAGTACGTCCTGCCAACCAGAAAGTGCAAGCAATTGTTGATTTTCCTGTGCCTCAAACCAAGCGTGTTCTTCGCCGTTTCTTAGGAATGGCAGGCTATTATAGAGCATTTTGCTGGAATTTCTCTGATGTAACTCTACCATTAACCAATCTTCTTCGTGCTTCGCAAAAATTTCTATGGTCTGATGAATGTCAACATGCGTTTGAAGCCATAAAACATTTGTTGTGTAGTGCCCCAGTGTTATCGGCAACGGATTACTCGCTTTCGTTAAAACTTGATTTTGATGCTAGTGCTAATGGAGGAGGAGCAGTTCCCTTTCAGTCGGTCATGTTTGACGTTCGTCGGAACTGAACCGACGAATTGGGATATCGCATGAGAGCACTATCGTCTTTGAGTGTAAACTAAACGAGCCAATGAAGATTGGCGTGCGAGCTTTTGCGTGCCGCACTCTGCCCCCGCAAGGGGGTATAAATACGGAAACGGCCGCGCTCGCACTTTGTCTTTCGCTTCGGAGCCGTGCAGTCGTCTGCAGAACTATCCGAAAGTCTAAGCAGAGAAAGAGGAGCCTTGTGAAGAGTCCTGTGCTGGTGTGATGGCGCGACAGCGGTTTGAGCGCGCTCTGCTGGTCATTTTGAGCCTTGCAGTAGCACCGCGGTGATTCCCTGTGTGATTCAGCACTTTAAACAAAAGGGCTTCAATTTCCTTCATGAGCGTAGAGTGCATCTTTTTAAACATGTCATTCCACTCGTGCGCTGCTGGATGCGGTCGTTCCCTGTCACCAGCTGACGGGCACAATCGCTGCATCACGTATTTGGGCGTTCAGCACGCTGAAGCAGCTTTTGTGGATAGTTTATGTTCTCATTGTGGGAACATGACTATCGCGGTGTTGAGATCGCGGCTTGCTTACCTTGGTTCTCAAGGCCAAGCCCCCGTCCCTATCCCCCGATCTAGCGGTCCCCAGAGGATAGATCGGTAGATCTGAGGATCAAGGTAAGGGCTTCCCCGCCGAGCCAGTCTCCGTGGGCCCCTGGTCTCACATGCACTGCAACCCGTGGTGATGCCAGAGGAGTGCGTTGGTCCCTCTCATGAGCGACCAGCCGTCTCGTTTGGCGTGCCAGCTGATGATCAGATGTCGATTGCAGCATTGGAAGGTGGGTTTGAGTCATCTGGAGATGAAGACTCGGATGCGCTGCCTCCTTCTGGGAGAGTGGCGTTTTCCGAGCCCGATCCAGAATTGACAGCCATGCTTGCCCGGGCCGCCAGGAGTATCGGGCTCGAGTGGAACCCTCCACCGTGTTCCGAACCCTCCCGGCTGGAGGGAGAGCCTGTGCTCCGTCCCCAAGATTGGTGTGCAGCGATCGATCTGAAGGATGCGTACTTTCATGTCTCGTTACTTCCTCGACACAGACCCTTTCTACGGTTTGCGTTTGAGAATCGGGCATATCATTACAAGGTCCCACCCTTCGGGCTGGCCCTGTCGCCCCGTGTCTTTACCAAGATTGCAGAGGCGGCCATGGTTCCGCTCAAGGAACAAGGCGTTCGCATCCTCAACTATCTCGACGACTGGCTGATCCTAGCTTACTCGCGAGAGCAGTTGTGCGAACACAGGGATTTGGTGTTAGCTCACCTCAGCCGGTTGGGTCTTCGGGTCAACTGGGACAAGAACTGGAACTGGACTCGGTCAACCAGACTGCGCGCCTCACCGAGGAGCGCGTCCAGTCGGTGTTGAACTGCCTGAGTACGCTCAAGAGCAGGACAGCGGCCCCACTGAAATTATTTCAGAGGCTCCTGGGGCATATGGCATCCGAGTCACACCGCTCGGATTGCTTAATATGAGGCCGCTTCAACACTGGCTTCATGGCCGAGTCCCAAGATGGGCGTGGCAACGCGGTACGTTCCGTGTGGCCATTACACCCTCACCCACTCTCTATACCCTCTTGGGAGTTGTCCCTGGTGCTTACAGCTCTCCAGACCTCCCTTCGAGCCTTTGCAGTCAGCCGAGTTTAAAATTCTGTCACTTAAAACAGTTCTCTGGACTGCACTTGCCTCCATCAAGAGGGTAGGGGACCTGCACGCTTTTTCGGTCGACGAATCATGCCTAGACTTCGGGCCGGGCAACTCTCACGTTATCTTGAGACCCCGGCCCCGCGACCCCGCTGGCTCACGGCGCTTCGCTGACAGATATATGTAGAGCTGCGGGCTGGGCGACACCCAACACGTCCGCTAGGTGCTATAGCCTTTGTGTAGAATCGGTATCTTCCCGTGTACTCGCCCCTACTGGCCTGTAGTGCGATGAACCCTTTCTAGTGTCCGCTTGCATATGCCACGCCCGCCCGCTGGGCCGGATACGTGCGTCTATTTGCTCCAGTAGAGTTTCCCGGTTTGGCGGACCCTATTGGGTCCTCCTCCACCCCTTGCGGCTTCGGACATTGCGGAGTGTCCGTTGCTAGGCTTAAGCACGCATACTGCCTCTGCTAAGCATATGATGTGACCCATATGTGTATGTCCACGGTAGCCTTCCTATGTAAGCCCGTATCTTCCCTCAGCAGACCCCGCTCTGCTGTCCCTGCTAGATGTGTCTCCCCCCTACCTAGGCCGGAGCCATCCCAGGGACTTCATATGTGCACTGCCCACGGCCAGTCCATATGTACATTCCCACGTAATTTCCTCCCTTCGGGTAGGTTGTGGTCTCCGCAGCGTCCCCAGTGGGCACGCTTTCCCAGTGTTATCCAAGTCTTACTGAGTGGGTCATGCGGAACAGCAGTAGACTTCCCTGGCGTAAGTCCGGTCCCTTCTCCGTCCCTAGTGCACGCCAGGATGCTGCAACTTACGTTGGGTGCTGGAGGGGGTCAGTAACTGTGGCGTTTTATTAGGGATCCCAATTCGTCGGTTCAGTTCCGACGTACGTCGAATGTGACCGACTGAAAGGGGAACATCTCGGTTAAATATATAATCCTCGTTCCCTGAAGGAGGGAACAGAGACGTACGTTCCGTCGCCACAGTTCCTGTACCCCGCTGAGCGCAGACCACTGCTTGTCTCCTCAGCGAAAAACAAAGTGCGAGCGCTTCCGACGAACGTCAAACATGACCGACTGAAAGGGAACTGCGCCTCCTCCAGTAGCACTAGCATCAACATCGAGTTTTAACGAACGCGAGTTCCTTCAGGGAACGAGGGTTACATATGTAACCGAGACGTTCTTCTGTAAGATGACATTCACAGAATTGAGCATCCCGTAACTTACTTCTAAAAAAAATTTCTGAAACATCAGTTACACTACAGTGTTATTGAAAAAGAAACCCTTGCTTTATTACTGGCGTTACAACATTTTGAAGTGTATGTGGGATCAAGTTCTAGTCCTGTGCATGTCTTTAATGATCACAATCCCCTAGTGTTTTTGTCTCGCTAAAATTTATTTTTGTAAATTTGTTTTGCTCAATATTAAAGGCATAAAATGTAAGATTTTTACATTAAAATATCCAAAAAACACTTTCACAGTGTTATATATTTTGTTCAACTGTGTACTTACATTATCCTAAATGTTTCCAAGAATCTGTAAATTCAGAGAAATTCACAATTTTAAATAGGGCCAGACTCCCATGTCATTTGTCGCCTATCAATGACGTAATATTGGTGTTATCCCTGGTTTCCGCTTGTACTGCATAGTAATCATGGCAATAGACGCGGATAGCTGCGTAACTTCGCTCAAACACTATGGCCCATGGCAGGCAAACTTTGGGACAAAAGGAGAAATAAAACAAGGATCACTATCGGTTTGGCTTTTCCGACATGGCAAGAGCATTGCAACAAACTTCAACTTGACAAAGACACCGCTCTTGCACATTATTAGACAAGGAAAGCAAATATAGGCTACATAAGACTAATGTTATGTAGCTCAATACAATGAAATATCATCAGAATGATGCTCTAATGTTGATTTAGCTTACTGTTAAGTCTCATACAGCCAACAAACTAATCCACAGAATTACATTACAACTTTCAACATACTCAGTTTAGTATGATAGTGTAACATTAGACCAAGTGAAACAGCACTGTGTTACCTCACAGTATTAATTTGTCAAATAAACTGACCTGTATGAGTAGTATTACAGCACTTGCGAGTAGTTCGGTAGAATGAAATGTCCTCGTTTACATCCCTCGGGACTCGAGTGTGCCACTGATATCTGTCTCTCATTAGCAATCGCACCCATGATTCTTGGCCACGCCCTGCTTCACCACAGCCATATTAAAAATCATGCATGCACTCATCAATAAACATTATTTTCCGCATAAACGGCATGACGACAAGTTCCATGATTCCACACTCATTCACTGTGTCATAAATCTACTCCTTTGTTATTGTTTTGAAGAGTGTAGTGACCCCTAGCGGCGAAAAAAATAAATAAATATTGTTCCTTTAATATAGGGGGTGATCTGTAAGTGTTTGATGTTCTATTATTTTGGAATTTAAAAGGTTTTCTGTTGTGTTTCAGTTTTTGGAGTTACCGTTCTGCTGATGAGTAGAGCCTGTGGTTAGGTTGATGATTGGCCTAAGACCATTAATACTATACATTACATTGTTTGAAAAGTAATGACTGTGTGCTCTTCCGCACAGTGATAGTCTCTACTTAAGTACAAGCTTGTGCTATTGTTAACTAGCATGAAAATATGAAACATTTAAAATGTAAATAATTATAAAATATAAGGAATGTTACATTATATATTTCTCTCTATATATATGTGTTTATATATGCATGCATGAGTAAATATATCTGCCATATTTTTATACACATTCAATACCATATCTGATCACATATACATCTATATATTATGAAGTGTATTACTGAATATATAATGACATGCATTATGATATATTAGTAAATATATTGTCACATATTTTTCATTATATGAAGTGGCAAATCCTTATGAATTATTCAATACATTGTAATATGTAATATGTAATAACTGTCACAGCCACCAGCCCAGTCACCGTCTCCGCACTACATTTCCCATCATCCCTCATGCTAATCACCTGCACCCCATCATCAATCATCTGCACCTGTAAGCCATAACCCTCATCCCCACTCATCAGCACTTACTATAAAAATTCACTTCTCCCGCAAACCTTGGTCTGGTTTTGTCTATGTGTATTCACGGCCATGACAAGCTCCGCAGGCCGCGGCCTACCTGTAAGACTCACCTGAGAAACCTACTGTTCCTGATCCATGTTCTGTCTGTCGTTTTCTGTTTCCCATTGTCACCTGCCTGGATCTCCTGCTCACCTGTCACCTGCATCACACACCACCTTCACAGAGAGCACTGTATCATTGATATTTTATTTTTATATTTTAAATATTTAGTGTAATTGTTTTCTCAAATAGCCCAAGCATACCTACAGGCATATATAATGATGCATCAAACAAATTCTTAAAGAGAAAAAAAGTAAATCAGTTTTATAGCGATTAAGTGATCAAAGGATTAGGGCGTTTGGTTAAACCTATTGCAAGTGCTCGGCCAGTAGTGGGCAATCATGCAACATAAGCATGACCTACATCCCAGTAAAGGAGGGAAGTGCATAAAAAAGCTTAAATGATTGGAGGAGTCCTGCAAATGTCACATAAAAGTCTGTCATTTTCATACAAAAAAAACGTGATTGGAAAAAAGCAACATTCTGTAAAAAATTTGAATTGTCAATATTATAGTGATTATAGATTTCATAGTAAAAAGTCTGTTAAAGTCTGTCATCTCATTTGTTAATTTACAATTAAGAAATCACACCAAGCCTACAAGATTTATCTGAAATTCTCATCGCTGGATGTCATGGGTCATATCAGCTGAAGAACAAACCGATCTGTAGATTCTTTTGTGTTATGAGAGAACATGCTTAAGCAGTCATCATGACATGTCACCATGTATGGTGAAACTGCCCATGGCTTATTTTTCTTCTTGAAAAGAGACACAGCTCACTAGGTTGCATCCTCAGAACGGATTCTGAGAGCTGTCTAACCAAACTTTACAGATTTACAACTGAGAACCTTTTAACAACCATGCGCCAACATCTGTGAGGAACTAGTCAGAGCCCTTGCTATCTGTCAAACAGATGTGTTCAAATTCACACAGCCATCATAAACCACCAAAACGGTTAGGTAACACTTTATTTTACAGTGTCATTGTTACATATGTTACATGTATTTACTATAGTAATAACTAGAAACTATGCATAGTTATATGCAATAAACCATAAACCAAACCCTAACCCTATAGTAAGTACATGTATTTAATTGTCATTACTCTGTACTTAAATGTATAATTACACTGTAATAATGACACCTTAAAATAAAGTCTAACCCAGAGTTCAGTAATTTCAACAGTCCTCCTCAGACTTTCGTCAATGTGATTTATTGCTGAAGGGGACTAACAGCATGTGACAAGCAATAAAAGCTGTTTCATGTAAATCTGTCCTAACCAGTTTCACATGTATGTTAAACATTAAATATCTTCTAAATTGCTGAAATCATGTCAGCACAGCAGTTCCATGTCCTGTGTCTTTTGTCTGTGGCTGATTTGATTCTGCTTCACGTTACTCACACTGGGTTTGAGTGTCATTGATTGTCTGGAGCTGGTGTACTAAATTTACTATTTCACACTGTTCATTTTTTTGTGCTTCCTTGTCGTATGTTCATCATCTGTGCTTTATTTTTCATGAAGCATTATTTTGTTGCTCGTCAGCTGTGATAAACCCATTCTCGCATGGCAGATGTAACAGAGGTCAGCTACTGAAAGTTCTGCAGGTAAACCTATCTCAACAGGTGTACTGACGGCCACTAGAGAATGTCCTTGTTAGTGCACTTGCATCGCATGCCGGCGAGCGGGGTTCGACACCAATTTGGAGCAGGGTGGTTAGGAGGGTTGGATTGGTGGTGGAGCAATGAAGCGAGGGGTGTGTTTGTTTGGGCTTATTTCAAGTAACATTGTCCATCAGAGTTTTTAAAATATCGCTTACCCCCCTTTAAGATTAGTTAAAATTAACTAACAATTAATACCTCTACAACATTTATTAATCTTTATTACTGTTAATCTTAACATTTACCAATACATTTTTAGGATCACAAGTTGTTTTTGTTAACATTAGTTAATGCACTGCGAACAAACACAACATTTTTATTAACTAACATTAACAAAGGTTAATATATGCTTAATTAATGCAGTAACCGTTTTTATGCGTTAAATGATGAAGCTCTTACTCATGCAAATGGTTTTAGACCATTCAACCGCGACAAGACAAAAGAGATGTCCTGCCTGTGTGACAGTATAGAGTTCTCTTTTGTGCTTGAACGAACCATAACACAAATTATGTCCTCATGAGTGTCCTCATAAGAGCAGTCTTAAATGAGCTAAATTAAGCCTTAAATAAAAGTAAAGATTTGTGAGAAAATGGGACAAGTGTCAAATCCGTGTCGTGTGCAGCAACAGCAGATCTTAAATGGTCCTTAATCTTTCTGAAAGGACAAAGGTAGAGAGAATTACTGACTGGTCTTCACTAAAAAACTTAAACGTTCTGCTCATTTTTTTTTTTTTTTTTTTGGTTCCACAGTTTGATTTTCTTTTCTTTTATATAAACATTGTGTAAGTAATCCTATTTGTTATTTTAAATTAGGCCTAGCATGGTGTATTCTTTTTGTTAATAAATGTTCTATGTTTAATATAAGCGAGTTTGTCGTTTTACTGTTTTGTCGGTGTGTTTTTCCAGTAAGAATAACAAACCACCATTCAAGCAGTTGCCACTAATTTTAAAGTGAAAGTAAAATGCAGACGGCCACATCGGCATTCATAAGTGATGTAAAAAAACAAAGAGGTGGAGGCCAGTGAGCTCACTGCTCAACTTTCAAATACTTGGTCAGCATTTGCCCTATAGGTGCAGCACGCTTTCAGAAACTCTCCACCCTCCCCAGCTCCACCTGTATAGACCTGCTATGGGTAAATCATGTATGCTATATTGATGGTCATATATACTATATGTATGCTATAATTCATGTATGCAGCAGCATGTCATGTATATTGTAACGATCGTCAGCTGAAGTGCCCGCTATAGCCACTAGAGGGCACTTCACCTTGGACTATGCACTACACACTCACACTCTCACTTACTCATTCATGCAGACTAAATTTCCCAGAAGTCCCGTACCTAACGCCCCTATCACTGATCACCTCACCAGCTGCAGCTCATTATCTGGACTATATTAGCACTCTGCACATACACACCATTGCGAGGTCTTGATATTCCCAAGTGTTGTCATTTCTGAGCGTTTGTTTCCTTTTTGCCGGCCTGTTTTGACCCTGTTTGTTTACCGTCTTCTGATCGTTCTCTGCCTGCCCTTGGATTTACTGCATTGTGTTACTGGACTGTGTTAACTTGCTGCCTGCATCGACTCTTCTGCCTGTTCACCAACCACGATTCTGCTATTCCTCTGTTTGCTGTTGTTTGACCATTGCCTGTGTGACTACTCTTGTTAAAATAAAGCCTGCATTTGGATCCCACTCCATTGACCCTTCATTACATATATACTAATGGAATCTCATTGTAAAGTGTTAATCAGTAAAGTGTTATGTATCAATATAAACCGCAATCAAAAAATAAATTCTATAAATTTTTTCAAATATTTCACTAACTTCTATATTTTGCTTCAGTTTGAGAGGAAACTGCTATAATTTGATACTTTAACTACAGTATTGATTGTTGTTAGTTTAAAAGTGAATCATTCAATGACCATTTTTATGATCGCATTACATGATATGTAGTATAATGTAAGTTAAAAGATATTTAGAAGAACTGTTTTTGTCCAAAAAATAAAAGTTATTTTTCAAAATATGTTTTGTGTACAACAGAAGAAGTAAAGTCATACAGGTTTGGAATCATAAACAGGTGAGGAATTTTCATATTTTGGTGAACTGTCCCTTTAACACCTTTAGCTCCTTGCAGCATCTGCGTTTGGAGAGATGGTTTGGCATTGCACAGGGGATGTTTACAGCCTGTTCTGTTGCCTTTGCAGCAGACCAGATCTAGCTATGAAGAGCACCAGATGGGGGACTTTACCTTCCATTTCAAAAAGGTTTTTGTTTCCCCCCCCAAGAATTAAAAGGTGAGTTTCGATAATGTCCATGAATGAATTTACAAGCTTTCTTCTAAGCTGTAATTGGCAAGTATTATGTAAAGCTTAAAGCTCCATTGTGATGAACAGCTGTTCTTTTCTCAAGAATCCTGGAAAATGGGGACAGTGTTTAAGAGGCAGGCTGAGGACAGTAGAGGCCAGTCTGAACTTAGCCACCTCAAATGAGAGGAAGGAGGCGCAGGGTGAGGGGGAGGAGGGATGGTTGTCGAATGAACAGATTTGTTGTGGGTTCCTCAGAGGGAATTGCAAAGACAGAGGCAAAGAGAAAAAGCACACAAAGAATTAAAAACTGCTATCTGTGATGGCTCCCAAGAGACATGAAAGAAAACGAGCGGGAGCCAAGTTTTCATCAGCAGGTTGTTGGTCTGCCATGCATAGTCTCAAGCCAAATACACACTGGATCTTTCTTCTGATCTGCCATCAGCTGCATTCACCTGATGGTTAGCTGGAAGAGGATGAGGGCATTTGCAAAAATATCGGACTTTTGTGACCCAAATTTGAGTTGCTCTAAAATCGATCATACCAAATAAATTTTGTTGAATATGTACAAGTGAACAGTGAATCTTGAAATTCACAGGTGGGGTATTTTTCTTGTAGCTACAGTCTTGGGTCCAAGGATCCTGAATGAAACATTAATTTCCATTTTACAATGCATACTATTAGTCATTTTGACCTGAGAGTTTAAAGCAAAACAGGGTTGTATTGTATAAGCGTAATGAGGCATATGAAACAATGAAGCAAGTGAACAATCAGATTAGAGATTTACTCAACCGAACCTTTGATTTATAACAAGTTATACAGTTAAAAATAATGTAATAAAATTAAATGAAGTCGATGTGAAACCCCATTGACAATAGATTTATCCTCAGTGAAGTATTTACAAGTAAAAATGGATTTTCAGTTAGACCCATCCATTCCATCCATCCTATCTCTAAGTCTGTGAGTTACAGCTTTATAAAAATAACAGCTTTATTCAACAATATCTTATTTTCTGTGTCATTCTCATACACTGTTTAGGCGCTGCCAGGTTCTATGCCAGAATGCCGACTCATTATTGGCCGGCACCTGCATCAGCATCACACGCATGCATCGTGCTGCTCACGTGTGCAGCTTTGGCCAATACTGAGCCGGCGTTCAGACATAAACACAGAAGCCTTCACTTCACTCTGCCTACTCTATTCACTCTACCTACTCTATTTACTTTGATATTCTTTTGGATATGAAACAAATGTCTCCCCTTCTCCTCTCTATCCCACCTATCTTGCCCAATTTTTTAATTTTCCCCCAGATTATACATTTCATCTCCACTTATTCATATTTGCATCCCAACATTTGCTTTCATTAATGCCTTTTGGGTGATGATGATGAAGTGTCTGAACAAATGACAGCTTTGTCTATTTTTCCACTCATCTCAGACCAACCAAAATTGCTACCATATCCACTGTGCTTACTCCATCAACTGCATAAGGATAATGACAGGGAAGAGAAGAGATAAATAAAGGTAAATAAAGTCGAATAAAGTTGTTATTTTTGTTTTGTTTTTGAGCACAAAAAGTATTCTCGTTGCTTTATAAAATTAAGGTTGAACCACTCCAGTCATGTCGACTATTTAACGATGCCTTTAGTACCTTTCTGGAAAGTGGTGATTATATTGCTGTCTGTGGAGGAGTCATAAACCTCTCGAATTTCATCAAAAATATCTTACTTTGTGTTCCAAAGATGAACGAAGGTCTTACATTTGTAGAAAGACATGAGGGTGAGTAATTAATGACAGAAATGTAATGTTTGGGTGAACTAACCCTTTAAATGTGTAAATTAAAAAGTTGTAAATGACGGTAAAGAGTTGGGAGAATTATGCTGCATTCCAAACAACACGGGACTCAGATTTTCTCTGCCTCCTACCCGGGAAAAACACCTGAAACGCCACTCCAAGTCGTACATCCAACCTGTGAAGTCAGGGCAGCTCGATCAACCCTGACCTCAGTGAGATGTCAACTCTAAAAGTCTACTAGTCAAGTCAAGTCACCTTTACTTATATAGCGCTTTTTACAATGCAAATAGTGTCAAAGCAGCTTTACAGTAATAATTGGCAAATAATTTTTGGCTGTACAGCAGCTCCCAAAGAAAATGGTGTCATTGTCCAGCTTATTCTGTATATTATTGATTCATTCCGTTGCAAAGATCAATAGTTATTAGTCTATTTAATTTATGTATATCAGCACTGGAGAAAACAGTGATGTAATCGTCCGGCTCAGCTCAGTTCACATACAACGGCGCCAATGCGGGCATATCAAAAACACTGCTGAATATCAAGCAAGTGTCCCCAACTAAGAAAGCCAAAGGCAACAGCGGCAAGGAACCAAAACTCCAACAAAATGGAGAAAAAAAACATGCGAGAAACCAGGCTTAGTCGGGGGGCCAGTTCTCCTCTGGCCAACAGTGAACGCTTGCCCGATACTCAGGCCATAAGTCCAGGTCATAAGTCTGATTGGAGTCGCAACAGTCAAAATATTTAATCCAGTTCCATCTAGGTCTTTTAATCACGCCGGTATGGGAGTACTCGTCCTCAACTAATTCTCTCATGAGAGTTAATTGACATGTAGGTGCACATTTCTTAAAGTCAACAGAATGTTTAAAGAGGACTATCAAAATGAAGTGTAACCAAAACGAGCTCCCATGCAAGCTATGCTTTCCTGTAATCTCACAGCAAAGTTGTCTTCGCTGTAGCTTTTATAGTTGACTCAAAATGCATGCTGTCATGCTAGCATTGCTTATGCTAAATTATTCTCTCCTTGACTCATGTGCAGCTTGCAAAACATCAAACATGATTTTAAATGTGTATTTGCTGCTGCTGCTGTTGTTGACTCAAATACATATTCTCATATAGCTTGCTTATTTATTAGATTCCTTTAATCACAGACAACTTGTAAAACAATAAACATGGTTTTTGCTTCATTAATGAATTGATAAATGCAGACAGACCATGCAACATTGTTGAGCGATTTGGAATCATAAAAGACCGTTCGCTTATCTTAAGAGGGAGCATTTCATAGAAAGGACTACTTTTTTAATGGCGGCTGGCATCCAGCTTTTTGGTGCATTACTGCCACCCTCTCAGATTTCAGGTTTACAATCTAACTCTTTCTTTGGTGAGGGAAGGGTATAAAGGGAAGAAAAAAAACCCCACATACCATCATATCCTGTGAAAATGTCCTGTTTTCCTCAAAAAGTGTAACAGTTCTCTAACTTCCATTTTCATACTCATCTCCAGAGCTACCTTTAAATTGAACTCGTGCACTCCTAATTTATTAAAGTTATTTTTATTTATCTCTCACTCTATCACATATTTCCTGCAATTCAAAATTACATGTTCTACTGACTCCTCTTCCTGTCACTCCTCACACAAGCCTGACTGATGTTTCCCTACCATTTTTGATGATTTATTTAAACCACAATGTCAGAACTACTTCCTCTCTTCTGTCTCCACTGGCTACTCTATTTACTTTGATATTCTTTTGGATATGATACAAATGTCTCCCTTCTCATCTCCATCCCACCTATCTTGCCAATTTTTTAAATTTTTCCCCCAGATTATACTTTTCATCTTTATTTCACTAATTTGTATTTGCATCTCAACATTTGCTTTCATTAATGCCTCTTTCGCCACCTCATCAGCACTCATTCCCCTTCACTCCCATATGTGCTGGTACCCAAAAGAATTTAACTGGCTTTATTATCCTTTTTACTTCAATAATATATCTTGTTGACTTTTGGATCAAAATGATCTTAGGCTTACTAGGGCTGATGAAAAGTCTGAACAAATGACAACTTTGTCTATTTTTGGTTTTTCCATCCATCTCAGTGCAACCAAAATTACTACCGTCCCTACTGTATACACTCTTAGATTATTATTGATGTAGTTCTATTAATTTCTATCCCATACCAAATCCTGTCACCCCTGTCTCTGGTTTCTTTGTTCTATCAGTATATAGTATTTTTCAATTATATGCATGTTAAAAGCATCTGCCAAATCAATATTTGCCTCTACTTCAAGACTTGGAGCCATTGCCGGGTATACCACTGGGGCTAATCTTCTTATCATGTATGCCAATCACTTTTACTATTTCATTTCCTATTCATCTTTTTTACATTTCCCATATTCCCAAAACTCTTTTAGCACCCCTTTTTGTAGGGTGTTCATCATTGTACCCCTGCAAATTAGCTCAAGAGTTAGCTATCAACAGAGCTGGGTAGGTTATTTTTAAAATGTATTTCACTACAGATTACAAAATACATGCTTTAAAAAGTAATTTGTAACGTATTTTGTTACATTACTCAAGTTTAGTAACTTAATCTAAATACTTTAGAATACTTTAGAATACTAATAAGTGTGGAACAAACACAAAAAAGGTAGTTTTTATCTCACAATTCTGACTTTTTCCCTCAGAATTGCATGATATAGAGGTGCAATTGTCAGTTATAAAGTCAGAATTATGAGATATAAACTCGCAATATTGAGAAAAGTCAAAAATATGAGATATAAACTCATACTAAATTCACAATTTCAAGAAAAAAAGTTAGTATTGCAAGTTTATATCTCCCAATTCTGACTTTATAACTTACAATTGTGAGTTTAAATCTCACAATTGTGAGAAAAAGAAGTCAGAATTGTGAAATGCAAACTCACAATTGTGAGGGAAAAAAAACAAATTGTGAGAAAAAGTTGCAGTGACCAGTGAATAATAAAATGACTCACAAACAACTATCACAAAACATGAAAACAGTCGTGGATCATCCAGGCCATGACAGGACAGTTAAATTAAGTTGACAGTTGGGCAATTTATTTTATAAATTCAGTCATTTTGTCTTGTTCAGGACAGTAATAAATAAAAATAACAACATTTTTATGATCCCTCTTAAAAGTATTAAAATGTTGATGAAACTTAACTCTGCTTTTTCAGACTGTCAGAGTCAGAGAATCACCAGTTGCTGTTTAAATGACATTAAAATTCAAAGTAATCACTTTGGTAATCTAAAATACTTTTCAGATGTAACCGTAATCTGATTACCACCCATTTAAAATGTAACTGTAATGAAATACTGTTACTCAAATTTTGTATTTTAAATACGTAACTATAAGTTACTTGTATTTTGTTACTCCCCAACCCTGCCTATCAAACACATCCTTCTTATGTGGCATTTCTCCCATTTCCATTTGCAACTCTAGAAAGGACTAGCAAACACTGAACTAGACCATTTAAATGTTGAGCGAGAAATCTCATTGGCTGCAGTAGAGGCCAATCAGCTTCTTTCATTTTATCCTTCAGAAATTGACTGGATCATGAAAAGCGGCTATTACGTGTTAGAATGACCTGCAAAAAAGGCAGCAGGCCAGTAAAGAAAAGGGATCAGAGTTTAGCTTTGGGGTGAAAATGGACTCTGTTGACCCCATTGCTATATAGTTTGATGTGGTCGACACTGCAAACAGGTAGTTGGCTAATTCCCGTGTTCATGTCGTCAGATTGACGTTAGTGGGAAAGGAAAGTCGTTCGAGAGGAAGTGCAAGTTATTAGATTTTGATTAAAGATTATGAAGATAACACATTTTTATTTTGAATAACATGCACCAATGAATCGTGCACAATAAGACCAGTAAGAAAGGTAGCAAATATGGTCCATTTTTTGATGCTGATGCCTGTCCATTCAGAATTACTGTACACCCACTTCATCCTTCCTGTGAAACACTACCTTTTTAATGTTTTGGCATATTTTTTTGCACAGCTACTGCATACCATAAGGTTTAAAAAAAAAAGTATGATGGCCTGTTATTCTTTGTCCGGCACTGGCAGGATTCTGCCATTTCTCACAGCTGGAAGTCTGTACAGGAACAGCTGTGTCTGTCCAATAGATCAAAACATTTATGGCATCATATTTCCCTGTGATATCTGCATACTTCTCCCAAATCTGCTGAATTTGGTAGCGGTGAGAGTCTGTCTGCCTGCTCGCCCCACCCTTTCCCAAATGAGTGCATGAGGTGGAGCCTGTGACTTTCACAGAGTTCATCGGTTTCATTCGTTCCATTACAAAACCGAGGGCCCCTCTTAGTAAGATCATATACATATTGTTTGTGTAGAAGACGGGTATCATCCAGGCCAAAGTCAACGTTTTCCTATCAAGATATAATTGTAACCAGTTTTCATATCACGGAAGTGGCTTTACAATTACAATGCTTTGTGAAATTGCAAAGGGAGCATCAGAAGGAACAGGGATGAGAAAGAGTTTCTCAAAAGATCCCACAATCACTATCAGCTCAGTCTGTTTCTGTGCAAAAAACAAAGAGAAGAAAATGAGAATAGGACGGGTTGATTCACATAATTGAAGAAAAACAAACTTTGGTTTTCAGCTTTATTCAACAATACAAAATACATCAGCAAGCAGTCAGATTAAAAAGTATAAATACAACATTCATTTAAATAGTCAACAAGGGTGGTGGTATTGTTTATACTTATAATTAAAATAATTTTCTGGTTTGAATGTATTTGTTTTTATTTCTGGGCCAAAGTCCAAAATCACTTCAACCTTCAACAAGCACCGGTGATGTTTCTTTCAACATCTAATCTTGATCCAAAACTCTCACCATAAAATCTTTTGCAAATGGGTGTTATTTGTGAGCTGCCATTTCAAAAGTTTGGGGTCAAATGTTTTTGAAAAAAGCTGCATTTCTTTGTTCAAATAATACAAGAAATCAGCAATGCTGTGAAATATTACATTTTTTTTCATAGTTTTCTATTTTCATACTGTATGTTTAAATGTATTCCAGTGATGCAAAGCTGAATTTTCAGCATCATTAGTCCGGTCTTCAGTGTCACATGATCCTTCAGAATCATTCTAATTTGCGGAATCAGAAACATTTCTTATTATTATTATCATTATCAATGTTGAAAAGAGTTGTGCTGCTTAATATTTTTATGGAAACCATGATAGCTTTTTTTTAGGATTTTTTTTTTTATGAAAAGAAAGCTCAAAAGAACCGCATTTATTTGCAATAGAAATCTTTTGTAACAGCATAAATGTCTTGAATGCAAAAAAAAAAAGAAATTTCTTAAAATCTTACTGACCCAAAACCTTTGAACGATGTTGCTTTTGCAATGAGGCACGCAATGACAGTTTTAAATAACACAATTTATATTAAAAAAAGAGATTTGTATAAAAAGGTTATGTACAGCTTATTTAAGATGATAAATAAATTGTTAATGAAATACAGTTGCCATTTAGGTGTATGGAATCTTAACAATAGGTGCAAATACACAAATTTACATTATGCTCATTAAATCCAGCACTATAACTAGTTTTCAGAGGTCTACAAAGACACATTAACACAATAAGAGATGCAGTCTATGACATCATTAAAAATCATATTTTACAGAACTGAATTTAGCAGAAAATACCATTTCTATAAATGTCATGTTGAACATTTTGAATCTATGGAGGAGAAGGAATAAATAGCCCATTCTATCCCCTCCATATGCAGAGCAGTGCCTGGTAGATTTCCCTAAGTGCTTATGTGAAAAAATTAACAGTGCAATACAATGCACTAGCATGCCACGGTTATGCATGCATTGTAGTGACTGCACTGCTGAATCCATAATAAAATGTATGTACAAATGGTAAAAATCCCAAATAATGACAGCCTTCTAAATAATAATACATTAAAAAAAAAATTATAAGGTGCACTTACACATCAAACATGTTTCCATGTTAATCCGCCTCAAAATTTAACGAGGGTACAGAAAGATTAGCCATCTCACTAAATGCTCTTTCTGGGGTTGCAAAATGCTGAGGTCTTTCCAAATTATGCCTAATCCATGAATTCTAAGCCCCAAGCACACGCTTGTAGGCTTTAAGCATGTGGAAGCCTTCCAAGAGGGAAGACCCAAAGCAAAGCATAACTAAGAATGCCAGTGAGTGTATTCAAACCAGTGAAGTTCTGTTGTGCCCCAGTTCAGGAAGAGCTAGCTTAACATTTCTTCTGAAGCACCAAAACCGCCAGGGTTAATAGGTATGACATCATGTGATTTAAAGGGATAGTTCACCCTAAAAAAAAATTTATCCCTAAAAACATTAATGTGTGTGTGTTTTCTGCAGAAGAAGGATGAGTACATCATAACAGAATATCTTCTGCATACTGTGTTCAGCGGTGTCTGTCCGTACAATAAAAGTCAATGGGGTCCAAAACTTTCAAGCTCCAAAAAGGACATAAAGGAGATGTATAATTTACTAGTTTCTGACTTCCTTAATATAGACAAAAAAAAGAGCTGAAAAACTCTTCAAAATGTCCACGGATGAAAGAAAGCCATAAGAGTTTGAAAAGACATGGGGGTGAGTAAATTCATTTTTGGGTGAACTATCCCTTTAAGATCAGTCTGGGAATACAGACAAAGCACAATGTTAGACTTGCTAACAAGGACTGATGGAACACCGTTAAATACTGTAAGCACCAATCATGACTTGACAGATCACAGTAGAGTCCCTCTCAGGAAATAAACCATTTCCTATAAATGGGTACATATACAAAACAATATAATGGTATAAACACTGAAAAATAAGTTATTTACATATCTTTAAAAACTTGCTGCCTTGCAATCCCATATATGGGATATATATAATGGCCCATATATAAAAAAAGAGGGTGATGCAGGAATGTTGTGCAAATTCCCAAGAGGGACAGTGTCTGTGTGATGAGGCATGTGCATTCTGTCTGTGTTCATTTGAACCAGTGCAGGTAATTTGAGTTCACAGCAGGAAAGCACATGTTGTTACTGCATGATCCTCCATAGCTCGGAGGGCACATGGAACAAGGAACACCTACTTTATACGGGGCCTCACCAATCCAGTTCCCCCTGTAAACAACAATAAAATCAACATCAATAAAGTATGAGATATATTAAACTAAATTGTTTGAAACTACCTGTGACGAAGCAGACAATAACAATTTCCATTTTCTATGTTGGTTCAATGAGAAGAATCAATCCGGATCTACTTTAACTAGTTCTCAGATAACAAGTCAGGTCTTTACTGGCGTTTAAAAATAACTTGCTCTGTAGCCTAAGAATTTTCTCAAGTCTGCTGCCCTATAAGACTGGAAGGAGGAGGTCACAAGTCAGTCACAAGTCACCAGCCACACAAGATCATGGTGC